>JAHHUM010000632.1:0-534642 GCA_036173005.1 Crenichthys baileyi
AAAAGTCTGTACATAAACACTCTGCTGGCCATGAATGCCTGATTATGTTTTAAAATGGGGGAGCACATTTGGAAAAGATAATTATGTATAATTATATAATTATGTATTATAACTACTCCCAAACACTACCAACATGCAATTTGCATCAGACCCCTTGAAAACAATCAAGTCAAATGAAAAGCAATAGTTTTCTATTTGCTGTTAAATGTACATGAAATGTAATGCTTATGTGGTATATGTGTACATGTGGTAAAGTGTCTCAATATTGTACTAAGATAAGATGTTCTCTTCTGTATGGGAGCTCCTGAGTTTTATCTCTGCTCAAAACCTTTTTTTTGGCTAGTTTTAGCCGTCTCTGCTATTTGCTGATATAATGAGCCTATTTAAATAGTTTTCAACTCCAGTTCAAGAACAGACACTGGGATGCACACTTGTGTGTGTGTGTGTTTTTTCATGTCGCTGTTGCACTGTTGTAGACTGGTTACAGGTCTTCAGACTCTGCCTGCATAGTTCAATGCAGTATAAAGTTGTTTATTGTATTTTATCTGATTTACACTGAAGGAGAGATACAAGCACTGTTACAACACGTAATATGATTGAGATTAAGTTTATCTGATATTTCTCTCCATGGCTGTAAACCAGAGATTTCAGTCACGTTTCAAATCTGAACAATGTTCACGCTGTGAGTTGGGTCAAATCCTCTCAGTAGCAAAGGATAGGTCTTGAATTTACCTGTTTTTTTTAAATAATGTTTGTTTTTTACTTCTTAGTTAAAAAAAAAACAGATAAAAATGAATAGAAACTTTATAAATCTGGGAGTGAACAGAGTTTTTGTGGGGTCAAGAAAAACAGAGAGGGTGGCAAACTGAAAATTGGGTAGCAGTTGCTACCCATACTCCATTTATTAGGCACCTGTGGTGGTGGCAGCATCATGGTGTGGGGATGGTCCTCTGTAACAGGGACTGGGAAGCTGATCAGAGTTGATGGGAAGATGGATGGAACTAAATACAAGGCAACACTCAAAAATAACTTATTAGAGTCTGCAAAAGAGTTGAGACTGCAGTGGAGGTTCACCTTTCAGCGGCACAGCAACTGTAATCATATGTCCAGAACTACAATGGAAAGGCCTAGATCAGAGCATGTTCACGTGTCTGAATGGCCCAGTCAAAGTCCAGACCTAGATCTAGTTGATATTTTCTGATAGAAATTCATAATTCAATTCAATTCAATTCAGTTTATTTATATTGCGCCAATTCACAACACATGTCGTCTCAAGGCACTTCACAAAAGTCAGGTACATACATTCCAATTAATCTTAATCATTGAACAGTGCAGTCAGATTCAGTTATTTATTCAAATTGGATAAAAAGTTTTTCTATCTAAGGAAACCCAGCAGATTGCATCCAGTCAGTGACTTGCAGCATTCACTCCTCCCGGATGAGCATGTAGAGACAGTGGACAGTCACTGGGGTTGACTTTGCAGCAATCCCTCATACTGAGCATGCATGTAGCGACAGTGGAGAGGAAAAACTCCCTTTTAACAGGAAGAAACCTCCAGTAGAACCAGGCTCAGTGTGAGCGGCCATCTGCCACGACCGAGTGGGGGTTAGAGAGAACAGAGCAGAGACACAAAGAGAACAAAGAAGGACTGATCCAGGAGTACTTTCTATGGGAAGGAAAAGTAAATGTTAATGGATGTAGCTCCTTTAGTCGTTTCACCTAGAAAGAAAGAACAGATAAACTCTGAGCCAGTTTTCAAGGTTAGAGTCTGAAGAGAGCACATAGAGTTAGTCACAGCAAAAGCTCAGTCAATTGCCATTTCTAGGAGAGAGAAAGGGTAAAACACTGAAAGACACGGCCATGTGGATCATCGGTAGAAGGTGAGCATTAAGTTGTTGCCAGCAGAAGCTCGGACGATGCCCCTCTCCAGAAAGGTGTCACAGGTAGACACAGAGTCAGGCCAGGTGTAGCTTCTAGGAAGAGAAAAGAGAGAGAACAAAATTAAAACCTGAAACAACAGCAAATAATGCAAAATTGTAGAGTAGTGTGAGAATCTAGCGAAGAGGGTGAAAGTGGTCATTATGTCCTCCAGCAGCCTAAGCCCATAGCAGCATAACTACAGAGATAGCTCAGGATAACTTAAGCCACTAACTATAAGCTTTATCAAAAAGGAAAGTTTTAAGCCTAGCCAAAAAGTGGACAGTTTGTCCATCTAGAGCCCACTGATGGCCATTGTTATACTAAAAACCACAACGATTGGGATGCCTCTCTCTTTCAGACTGATTATAACCATTGGAAAAGAGAAGGGGTCATACAGGTAGCAGAAATGGAGGGTGTGTTAATTGATGTGATCAGATATTTTATTGATGTGGAATCTGGTGGAGAGATATCCCAAAATAAGGCTAAAGTGTAAAATAGGATTAATCTCTAAATTCTTTTTGTGTGCTTCTTTTTACCCACTCATAAGGGAACCAAGAAGGAGAATGTGCAGTTAGTTAAAAAAATAAAAAGGTTTTGATTTCACAAACAACAGAAACTGATGATGATATATTTTTGTAGATGGAACTTTCTGTTGGCACATTATCAAAAGGACCCATATGGACGTCCTCTGCTGCCTTTTCAAGAGAGTTCACTTTGATTTAAATTTGAAAGCAGCTCTATGTCACTTTTTTCGGGCTCGGGAATTGATTGTCATTATACGTCTTTGTCCATAGTAACATTCAATTTTCTACATAACTTTTGGGTGCAGGCACTCAGAGTTGTTACACAATTAGCCTTGAAGTAGTTCAATTTTAGACTGACACTTTAAGAAGCTCTGAGCCAGGTGAAAAGACACTCCAATTTGTCCAATTCCACACTTCTGTGGATATGAGTAATCATCCAGCTATACTTGCTGATTGGCTCTGAGCAGAGGCTAGTACCGAACAGCAGCAGCCTGCAGAAGATATACTTCATATAATGTGTTTTTATCCCTGCTCAAGAAAGACCAGGAAATTGCAGTGAAATCTTAAGAAGCACAAGAACATCAAGAATAAGCTGGGACTAATACTAAACCAGATAATCAACAGCTGCTCACCTGAACTGAGATGTTTTCTCAGATCAGTGCTGCAATAAACAGCCATTCACCTTGAGGATCTGTATTTTTTCTTTTTTTCTACCCATCAAACATTTATTTGAGCTTTAAAAACTATTTAACCCTGAAAACTTACCTCCATGTGAGGATTTAAAAGCTTTTCGTTTTGTCAGACAAGATCTCTGCTCGTATTCATCATTTGCAGCTACAAGGCTTTTTAAAAGAAAGATCGCAACATTTAATTGTGAACAAAAAGTTTGTATGTAGTTTAAATATGTTAATATCAAAATCCCTAAGAAAATTAGAGCTAAACAAAAAAAGGCTTTGTGTTTTCGTCACATGTTAAATTGTTTGTGGTAAACATTTCTTTAAATAGGCTGGTAATGTTGAAGGTTGTAACTTTGGAATGCATTTTCTGCTCATATACCCTTATCTTCTTGTAGCTTATAAGAAATTGTTAGTGTGCATTTTTCTCTAATTGGATTAAGTATCATGTAAGAGACATGACAATACTTTGTGACAATATTCTGTGATGCATCAATCTGTTTCATGGCAAATTTGTTTGAGATGCAAAATCTGAGGTTGTCCTGTCTGCAATGCATAGCAATGCTTTCAATGAATGTTTGGTTAATTGTTATCCAGATAAATTTGCAGATTGTCCAAAGAACTGAGAAGAACAAATTAAACAAGATCTAAAATATGTCCTTACCTCATTCCAGCTCAGAAGTAAAACATTTGGTTGAGAAGCAGCCAAAGCTGAAGGATTCTTCGAAGCAAAAACAATTTATTTAGGGTTCTTGACACAGCAAGCACACAGAACGAGAAATGGGAAATTGATAAAATGCATTTCACTTTTTATTGTGTCAGTGCTGCCCTAGCCATCATAGAAGAGGTCAAAGTGATTGTCATCCAGTTTACTGAGACCGGCTAAGTTGAGGTGGCCACTACACATCATTTTGTTGTGGTACTTTATTCTCGATCCAAGCTATGAGCATCATAGTTTAACTGGGACCCCTGACCTACAGTCTTTTGTACACTATTCATACAATTTGAGATTTTTTATATTTTGTCACATTACAAACACAAACCTTAATGTAATGTCATTTCTTATGGAACCTCGCCCAAGTCATGCATTAAAGATACATTTTCTTTACAGAGTTTATTTATGTGTGTCTGTTCATTAATCTCTCAGCATGTGAAGCTTCTGTCTGAGCGCTCCACAACCATAGAGTTTCTATGATCAATTTTTAAAAAGCGACAAAAGGTTTGAGGATTTATTTGAGCAAAATAAATATTGGCAAGAATACCAGGCAGACCTCTTAGGAAGACAGGATTAATTTCCTGACTCTTTTTGTAATGCCTGCAGCACAACATTAGCTTTTTTCTCTTTTTCTTTGGTTGCACCTAAATTACCACCAGGCTTTTCCAGCCCTTATTTTTTTTTGTGTAATCTGAAAACAATTCTGATGTTAAAGATTGAAGAGTTTGCTGTTATTTATATATATAGACAAATATAGGCAGGTTTTCCCTTGAAGTCATGCATAATGCCTCATTTAAATATAAGTAAACTGTATCAGCACCAAGGGACAGATCTGCCATTGTGCCTAGTTTTTGAACTGAGCACATGTGCAAACTCAGGGTTTCATACATGCAGCAATCGCTAATTGCGTCTGCCCATACAATTCACGGCACCTTACCAAACGGGAAAACAGTGTTGTGGCAGTATCATGCTGTGAGGTTGCTTTTCTTCAGCAGGGTCAGGGAAGGTGGTCACAGTTAATGGTAAGATGCGTGGAGCTAAATACAAGGCAATTTTTTTTAAGGCTGAGAGACATGTTAGATCAAAGCATATTCATATTGTGTTTGAACTGGAGTTTATTTTTGCAAAGAAGAATGGACAAAAAGGTCAGCCTTTAGATGTGCAAACTGGTGAAGACATACCCAAAAAGATTGTAGCTGTGACTGCAGAAATATTTGGTTCTACAAAGTATTGATTCAGTCGGGCTGATTAAAATTCAACACCATACTTTCCAGATTTTTATTAGTAAAAAACTTTGAGAACCATGTTATGTACTACTTTGTGCTGGGCTGTCTGTGGTTGCAACATAAAAATAAAAACAAAGCCAAAATAAGAGCATAAATACTTTTGCAAGGAAGTGTAGAAGGTGTGAAGTTTTAAAATTTGTTTAAGCAAATTTCAGACAGTAGATATTCTTATTTGACATACAAGAGAGAAGCCGTAGAGGATTGTAGAACCGCAGGCACAATTTAAAAATAAATACTTGTCACATTCTGATGGAAGAGGGGTTGGCTTCACCTTTGGGAAATTTAAATTAGTCCATACAGAAAAATATGTTTCCTTTTGAAAAGAGCAATGATAATGCAGTAATAGTAAAACAGCACCTGCTGCAAGCTGTATTATTACTTGCCGTGGCTGTCAAGAAGTGCCAAAGTGAAAAGTGAGTCATCTGCATATATTGGTGTAAACTGTAGGGGTAGGTATTAAAATTCAGATTTTGATTGTACAGTTTATTTACTTTCAATATATATGCATCTCATAATCAGTGCCACCGGGCCCTCTGACCATCATCAGCAGGCAAGGTGGGTGAACTGTATTGCCCAAGGAAACAATGATTGAGATGGATGGAGGGGTTTGAACCGGAAACCCACCTTTTGCAAGACCAACCCATACCACCTGAGCCACCGTATGAAGGCCAACCCCTGTTACACACCTGCAAACATTACATCATAAAAATAAGTTATTTCTTTCATCTGGCAGCATGTATTTTGACTTGGCTGATGAGTGATGTCTAAAACTTTTTTAAAGTTATCGATTTTTGTCAATTACTGTCAATTAAGATCCAACTTTTATTGCTTTCAGGGTTTCAGTGATATATGGTCTCAGTTTTAGTTTCGAATGTGACCGCTGGTCATTTCATCCTTTCACCAGTTTACATTTTTGTAATTTTTATTTTTTGGGTTCTTCAGGTACAAAAAGGAACCGTCTGCAAGTCATACTGATCATACTTCAGTTTGTACTCATACTAAGGACAGTTGCTTTGACAACTAATAGTTATAAGGAAATTTCCATAATATACTCATAGTCTACCAAAATGAAATGTTGCTATCTGACCCTGATAAATAACATATACCTGTGTGTAGTTGTTCAGTGATCCATACTCTGACAGATGTATCCCCAAATGGAGATTATAACTGCAATGCATTGTTATAAGGTATGATGTATAATCTTCAGATAACAGAAAAATAAACCATGACTAAAATTTGAGTATTTTGTCAATTATTTATATTAATAACTCATTTAAATATTTGTCTACTATTAGAAATAAACTGATGGACGATGGTAATGGCTTCTTAAAAATGGATATACAGATTGAAGCATGGGTGTCTCTCAGCACTTAGCTTTCTTAAATAAATTATTTACTTATAACCCAAAATTTTAGTCAGTCACATTTGATGCTATAATCTTTAGTTAAAAATCTGAAATAAAATAAAGCAGACACCGGATGAAACTCTCTCAGTGCTCAGTCAAGGCACTGGCCATATACCCAAGGTATACTTTCTATCAGATAATTAGTGAAGGCTTACATTTACTTGGCTGAAAAGTTCTGAAATGTAGGTGTTGGAAGATCCATAATTTAAATCTATTAATTAGCAAGGTCTTTATGAAAACCTACATTTTCTGTGTTGTGCTCCACCATTTAAGATTAAACTGACTAAAGAATAATATTATATCATTACTTAATATCATTGTCATTACTTTTTTGCCTTAAATTTAACTTTATGATCAGCTGAACGCTCAAAGGTTTTGTATTTCCCTTTTATACCATTGAAAACATGTATTGAGCACCTTAATATTTTCTTTGGTACATATATTTCAAAACAGACTATTGACATTAAAGTCACACCAGATCGCTGATAGATTAATCAAAAAATGATGAGAAAAGTTGCCCAAGAGCCAAAGACTATTGGCAGAGAGAACTGATATTAGCAGGAATAGATGTTTCAAGGCAATTAATTAGTATTGCATTGAACGTCATTGCTTCCATGCATACTCACAGTGAAAGACCCCACTGCTGAACAAAAAGCATGTTGAAATCTATATAGTATTATGCTGCAGCTGGAGGACAATTACCTGCATTTGCGCAGTCCTGGGGCAGAAGGTCACCTGCTTTAAAATACTTGTGCAATAATCGACCTTTGTTATACTGTATAAAGGTTTTGATCATGTCTTGGCATTTTGTGACACAAACAAAAAAATAGACTTTTAATGAGTCCTTAATACTTCAAATAGTTGATGTATTTTAATGTTTCATAATTTGTAACGCTGCTGCAAACACGATTCACGTGATGGGAGTACAACAAATAAACAACAAAAAACCTGCAGGATGAAAACTTGAAAAAGCCTTGTTCGAGTGAGCAAGTTAGAATAAACTGCACAATCTGTGCTCATCAGAAGGTAATTTCATCTGCATTTCTCAGCCAAACATGCTCTGACCTTGCAAATTAGAGAACATATTCAATAATAGAGTGGTTCATGGCTGTGAAAGCTAATGGATGTGTTTGTGACTTTAAAACTAAAAAAGCAATGGCTTTTTATAATACAATGTGCAGCGTTTCCACCAATTTGTAACATTAAACTGACAGCCTGTATTTTATAGGTCCTTGTCATGCTGCCAAGGAAACAGTGTTCATCTTTGAACTTCACTTGACCTCAGAAAAACGTTTGTGTGATTTCTGTTAAAATCTTTGTTATTTTCCTCTGAACATCCTACACGTTTTTGCCCTTTTCTAACTTACTAACCATCTAAACAAGGACTTTTGGGCTGCAGCAATATTTATGTAGGTATCAGCCATTAAAGTCAAGTAAAGAGATTCATACTTTCCCAAAGCAAAAGTATGAAAGCTCACTCCATCGCTTTACTGCTCAAATTGAAAAGAGCAGACTTCTTTCCCACCAAAATATTATCTTTTTAAAACAATTCATACACCAAGACTATAAAAACAAGTCTTTTCCAAAGGTTAAGAACAAAATGAGGCAAAGAGACACCGAATACACCCCAGTTCCTGCACTAGCCACGACAAATGTGTTGATTGGGAGATCAACAGCCAGACCATCCAGACGGCTGCGCCTGTCGGTAGTGAGGAAGTATGAAGTTTTTTGGGTTAGCGTACATGCTGTTTAACATTGGTTATATACGAATTAACACATCTGTCTTAAAAATGTATCAGTGCTGCAGATTTATTACAATAAATATTTTTTACACAACAGACTTATAATATTTAGGGCTGTTTTGTGGGTTCACATCAGCACAAAATTCGTGAGAACTTATCGCCTATTATTTTGTCAGTTTCTTAATATTGCTTTTAAAGCTGTGAAGATGTTCTGCTCCTTCTTCAGCCATTACATCTATAACAAAATTCAGATGTGGAAAACACCTGCATGTAGGCGTCAAGAGGTCGGCACCGCTCCAGAGTGGGTCTCAGCATGCAGCAAGCCAGAAAAGAATAGTAGCAGCCTGGAGACAAACTTAAAGATTTCATGGTATTTCCTGTTTTATAATCACAAATGCAAGTATAGCTGAAATAATACCACAGATGTCATCTGTAATGTTCAGGCAGAGGTTTTGTCAGTTGCTCTTTTACTTCAAATCAGGATATTATTGAAAGGTAGGGTGTTGGTCTATCGGATGTCTTTAATACGTTGAACTGCGTCACAGACAAAATTTGTCCTGACTTCTTCCTGTTTATTGAACGAATAATTGCAAACAAAGTATTCATCACATCACATTGTAGCTAGAGACTTCACTATCACTGCTTTCTTCCATTGCAGCTGTAGTGTTATACCACTACAGCTGCAATGTAGTGGGACCCCTGATATCATGCTCTGGGTGCTCTGGGTGTGAAGTCTCTGTTCTTTGGCAACTTTGCCAGGTGCTCTGCTACTTTATCCTCAGGGTTTCATTTTTTTTTTTTCTTTACAACTCTCACTACGTCAAAAACAGAAATGAAACTATTATGAGCTACAAGCCGGACCACAATTAAAAAGCAAATTATGTAAAATGGACATGTATCCCTTTAGATGTCCTTTCTACATTGATTTCTTGTTATTTGTGAACACCAGTGAAACGAGTTAAACTTTTGTTCTGAGTGAATCAGTGTGAAATAAATGTGCCCAGAAGCGCCTACAGGGCCTCCTGATAGTTTAGTTCTGCAGCACTGTGTTAAAATATTTTTGCAGTTTGAGTCTAAATAGTGTATTTGCCTTGAAATTTGTTGTTTTGGGATTCTGCATCTGCTCATTAGTGCCATTGTAAAGACTGATTGAAAATGCATTAGTCAGCTGTTTGTGCACACTTGAAGGCAGACTCTATCAGGAATTTGTTTGTGAGCTTTATGAAAGACACATGTCAGTGCATCACAACTCTATGTCACACATGAATTTTCCTTTGGCTCAGATTAGTGATGATCTAGTAAATTTAATATAGTTTTGTCCATGTGCTAATCTGATTTTGATATCTGCGTAGTAAAGTGTCCAAAAACCCTCCTGTGATCTTTGGCATCATCCGAGGGGTGGTGGCTTGATATCTTGATATCCCTGGCCTTATACCACCCTACTACAGGTGCTACTGGAACAAGATAATTAGTTATCCACTTTCCCTGTCAGTCATTTTAATGTTGGTCTTGCCAGTTATTAAGGTAAATAATGCTAAAACTAAATTTTACTAAAATGATTATGTTGAATCCATTTCAGTGTTGGTCTTCTGAGGCTCATAATTAAACCATGTGATTTGGTCTTACTGTACATAAAAGCATTAGAAAACCTGTTAAAGGTGCAACTGGTGGATTTGTTATAGTGTTTTTTCTGGTGCTTTAGTACCTCCCTATCTTATGCAGCCCTGGGTAACTGCCCATATGGTCCATATTATAAACAGCTGCTGATTGCAGTGGCAATAATCCCAACCCTCATATTTTAGAGAAATCCAATATTTAATATGACTTTAATTTTCAGTGGGAAAAAGTTAAGAATATTTATTAGATAGATTATTTTATTAGATACATTTTAAAATATTTTATTCCACAGTTGCTGCGACATCTGCTGTTAATACTTTATTTTGCCAACAAGACAGCTCCTAGTCTTCACCTACAGCATTCAGAGAGAGGGCTCTTGATCTTGGCAAATCTCTCTAGATCTGTGTTCTCAAACATTAGTCCGGATAAACAAGGCCTGTCTCCTGCAACGTTTAGTTTAATTAAATGATTACCTTTTTTTTTTAATACTGAGGAAGTGATTTCTCAGTTTGATTGAGATGTGTTTTACCAGGAATGCATTTAAAAGTTAGCCCCACGAGGACTGGAGTTTGAGACACCTGTGCTCCGAGTGGAGAACCACTCAAAACTGTCCTGGTTCCTCTCTAATGCTCTCTTCTCTGCAGTTTACCTCCCAGGTTTTCTATAGGATTCAGATCAATGATGGCCCTAGAAGTCTAATTTTGTGTCTGGTGAAAACGTTCACAAGACACATATAAATCTGATGACAGAGACCATCAGATTTACCTTTAAAACATCCTAGTATTAAGATACCATGCAGTATAGCAAGTACCTATTGAATGGTAACAGGCCTCCAGCACCACAAATTCTCCAACATATTTCACACACATCACTATCAGACAGAAACCAAGAATCTCCAAAAATGTATCCTTTCAGGAAATGAAAGAGATTTTTACTCCTAAATGTAAATTTACATACTTTGGTCAAAGTCCTTTTACTGGAAATACCTTTAAACTGGATATATATCTGGGGAACCACATAGAGATGTAAGCGGAAACAACCAGAGTAGACTTTTAGCCTGACAGAACCAATATTCATCCTTGGTTTTATGCCTCAACCACCTATCAATCAAAAGCTCAATCTTACGTTTATACACACGTGGACAAAATTGTTGGTACCCCTCGGTTAATGAAAGAAAACCCTTCAATGGTCACAGAAATAACTTGAATCTGACAAAGGTAATAATGAATAACAATTCTATGAAAATAAGCAAATGAAAGTCAGACATTGCTTTTCAAACATGCTTCAACAGAATTATAAAAAAATAAACTCATGAAACAGGCCTGGACAAAAATGATGGTACCCCTGAAATAATGTGACCAAAGGGACATGTTAAATCAAGGTGTGTCTATTAATTAGCATCACAGGTGTGTACATTCTTGTAATCAGTCAGTGGGCCTATATATAGGGCTACAGGTAGTCACTGTGCTATTTGGTGACATGGTGTGTACCACACTCAACATGGACCAGAGGAAGCGAAGGAAACGTTCTCTCAGGAGATTAGAAAGAAAATTATAGACAAGCATGTTAAAGGTAAAGGTTATAAGACCATCTCCAAGCAGCTTCATGTTCCTGTGACTACAGTTGCACATATTATTCAGAAATGTAAGATCCATGGGACTGTAGCCAACCTCCCTCGACGTGACCGCAGGAGGAAAATTGATGACAAAACAAAGAGACGGATTATACGAACGGTAACAAAAGAGCCCAGAAAAACTTCTAAAGAGATTAAAGGTGAACTTCAAGCTCAAGGAACATCCCTGTCAGATTGCATCATCCGACGATGTTTGAGGCAAAGTGGACTTAATGGGAGACAACCAAGGAGAACCCATTGTTGAAAATAAATCATAAAAAAGCCAGACTGGTAATTTGCCAAACTACATGTTGACAAGCCACAAAGCTTCTGGGAGAATGTCCTATGGACAGATGAGACCAAAATTGAACTTTTTGGCAAGGCATATCAGCTCTATGTTCGCAGACGGAAAAATGAAGCATACGAAGAAAAGAACACCGTCCCTACTGTGAAACATGGAGGAATCTCTGTTATGTTCTGGGGCTGCTTTGCTGCATCTGGCACAGGGTGTCTTGAATCTGTATGGGGTATAATGAAATCTCAAGACTATCAAGGGATTCTAAATGTGCTGCCCAGTGTCAGAAGGCTTGGTCTCAGTCGCAGGTCTCCTATTGAGCATCTTTGGAAGGAGCTGAAACATGCCGTCTGGAAAAGGCACGCTTCAAACCTGAGACAACTGGAGCAGTTTGCTCATGAGGAGTGGGCCAAAATACCTGCTGAGAGGTGCAGAAGTCTCATTGACAGTTATAGGAGTTGTTTGAGTGCAGTGATTGCCTCAAAAGGTTGTGCAACAAAATATTAAGTTATGGGTACCATCATTTTTGTCCAGGCCTGTTTCATGAGTTTATTTTTTTCAAAATAATTCTGTTGAAGCAATGTCTGACTTTCATTTATTCATTTTTATGGAATTTTTATTAATTATTACCTTTGTGCAGTCAGTGGGGAGTTGGTGTCCTTCTGCCTGCTGCTGAGAATAAGGAGACTGTTTTACATGCTTTTTCACTACATTTTATCCCACAATAGAAATGTTATGATTTCTTGCATTCTTTCTTGGTTGGGTACAGAAAGCAGGAGACCACCCAAGGTACAACTCATGCAAGAACCACCACTGAATATGATAATATATGGCTTTTTACTTATATTTACCATAAGTACTAACAATCGTGAAAAGCACTATATGGACCCAAGCTGTTAGATCCTGCCTTGGTGCATTATTATCAATTTTAGCTCTTTTGGGACTACCTCATAGCCAGATTTTGTATCCAAACGTTTCCACTGTTAAATGCCCTCTGTGTAAATAATACAGTTCATGTGTGTTGGGACCACAGCCATGGGTACAACATAAATGGCCAGTATGAGCTTTTCTGGAACTTTCAAAATAAATCGCATTAATCTACTTTCAGCACAGCCAGAAATGGGGTAACTGCGGACTTCTGTGACATCACTCTCCAAATAAAAGCACCACTCTTGCTACATCCTGCCTTTTCCACGCCAGTGATGACCGGTACAGGAGGGACACAGCGCGCTAATGTCTCATTGCTGGCAAACAGACATAAACTCTTCAAACTGGATCCAAGAGTGTCATACGATCATCGCTCATATGTTCGAATGAATTACTGTTCGTGTATCCGGTAGATTCATTCCTGAATGGGATAATTAAGGTACAAGCGTGGCTTGACTTTTCTGGGCCTGTAGGCCAGTAGAAGCAAACTGTGTTCCAGAGAGTTTCCCAGCAGAGACGCTGTCTCTACGACGCCGAGTGAAGCAGTTTCCCAAGGAAGGACAACGGCACCATATCACCGTGGTTACAGCAGTTAACGTGCAGTGTGGTCAGCGGACAGAGCGAGCAGCCCAGCCACAGCTACTGAGGTTAGCTGTAGCTAAACTTTTCACAGAGTTTCTTCAAACTTCGTTGTCGCTCGGACAACTTTTCCTCAGCACGGTTCAAACGAGGTTAGGGGTTTGGGCAGAGAGAAGTGATTTAGGATGAAATGATCTAAACGTTTTTCATTTTATGAAGTTTGGTTTTGTTTGTGTGAAACTCAGCTATCTTAGTGATAGCAGCCTATCTGCTCAGCACGTGCTCAGTTTTGTGTTCTGTGTTTGTGTGGTTTAAAGTTAAGACAAACTTTACTTGAAGGGTGATTTTAAACACAGAAGATTGATGATAACGCGCTGTCCGTGCTTATGCATGTTAACCCTTTTATTAACGGTATTTTATAGGTGTGTGTTTGATTCTGGTGCTAAGCGATCAGCTTCTTTTGTTAGCTTTAACTGCTAACCGCTAAGAACACGTGCTTGCCTGCTAAAGAATATTTACCCAGAAAGGTTTTTAGTTTTCAATCCAGTAAATAATAGTTCCCTAAACATTATTTTACTAAACTTGATAACTAAGTAAACACCATTAAGCCCCATTTCTCCAGAAAGTTTTGGCTCTTTTCCAGAATATTTCCTTAAATATTTTACTATTTCCTTAATATTTCTGTAAATATTATTTTAATAAATAAAGGCAGCTAATGAGACTCCATTGAGAAAATATTCATCCAGAAGGTTGGTTTTATTCAGCAGATCATTCTTTAAAACATTATTTTAATAAAATAATATTTTATCTGATCTTGCATTGTGAATGGTTGTCTAAAGGTATGCTGATTATTGCCTAAGTTAGTTCCAAGACTAACTTAACTTCACTTCCAGATTCTTCAAGATAATCCTTGGTTCTCAGACATAAATAACATTGCATGGTAATGTTGCATCACTTTTTTGGTCATGGTTTTCAACCATCTTTGATCAACTTGTTTATATTGTACATAGCCCATTAGTCTTCCCTATTCTTTAATTCTGCTTGGTAGTTAGTTGGATTGTTTTAGCATAGTAAAGAGTTTGTTGATTGAATTATGTTTGACTTTGAGTTGACTTATTTTTGTTAATAAATTCTTGTATTTTAAGAAATTGTGTAAATTCAGTCCATGTGTGTGCAGAGTTTTGCTGTTCAATAATGTCAGAGCTTGGCTCATCCCTTTCAATTTTGGGCTGGTATTCACAGGACAACCCTTAACAGACCGAAATATTATTTGATAAAATATTAAGGTATTAATATTAAATATTAAATAATATATTCAGATTCATAGTCACAACATGTGTCTCTTTACATTTAACACATTTTGGGAGCTTTTGCTATTGGGAAGGGTTTTTGAAGGGCTTTACAATTCTTCTGAAGAACCATTAAAAGTTCCCTGAACATTAACTGTACCACACAGAGGCAGCAGGCAGTGCTTTTTAAAAGAGGCGGTATTTCTGGAATCGTAAACAGGTTTTCAAAAAGGAAGAAACAACACAATGACTCTTTTAATGCTAATGAGGTGACTCAGTGAAAAAGTGAAACATGGTGACAATCTCTGAAATTCAGAAGGCAGCTGTGTGAGGAATTTTTAGCCTTTCACTGAAGTGCATCCAGATTGGAGTCACTCACCCCCAGCAGGAATGTAGTATTCTCACACATGCAGCACTCACCCAAATAATACAAAAAAACTCCTGGCTTTAAAATTCCACCCCCCCAATAAAAATAAAAAAACTAATTTGTTCAAAATTCGAGAAATCAACAGTTTCAACCAGACTGGGCTTAAAATATTAAAATGAGTGTTTGAGGCCACATCACCGTGATCCCAGCTGTGGCCTGTGTGGCTGACATATTCAGCTTTACCGCTTAGGGGCTGTAAATATGACGCCTGCTCCAAAACTGATAAACTCTGTCCACTGCTAGTGTTTACACCAGGTTTAGGCCTTGACATATGTTTTGGAAATGAACATCTGCTGAGGCTTGTGATAATCCTATGGGCAGCCCATTAAACACCAGAGGTTCACAGATAAGATATACAGTATCCCCTCATTCCCACTCTGCTGCTATCATCTTGACACTGAATTCCAATAACATGCATGAGGCTGAACTCTTAAGCTCTCTGTGGCTAATGCCACTTATCTGGTCTAAAACATTAAGCAAGATCTTTTCCGAGGTTAAATTCACACTGACGACCCGATGACAGCTTTAATCATTTCACTTAATCTTATAAATATTTCTCTCATTTATCTTCAGAAATCCAGCAGAAGGATTTTTGGGGAGACAAAAGCAGATATTGTGGGAGCAGCTGCCTCTAAATCATTGAGCCCATCTCCGGATTTCAGAGACAGATAATGTTACCCATGTTTTTATTTTATTCGGCTGTGTTTTATGTGCTTCTAAAGCTGCCACTAACTATGTGATAATGACTGCGCATATCATTGCACTGACCTTACATCTTTTATATGTCGACATAAAGATACCAGCTGCTGTGAGGTGAAGATATAAAGTTTGTCATTAATATTTCTTTTATTAATTACAAGGACAGTTTTATCACGAAGCCCCTAAACAGTGTATTCAAAGTTTGCTTTTGACGTTTGAGCATGAAACTATTAATTATAAAAATATGAGTTCATCTCAATAAATTTAAATACCCTCAAAAACATAGCTTATTTCAGTAATTAAGTTCAAAAAGTAAAACTAGTGTATTTATACATTCATACACACAAGGTGATCTAGTTTAGGCATTTCTTCCTGTTAAATTTATATATATATATATATATATATATATATATATATATATATTATATATATATAATATATATATATATATATATATATATATTAAACTGATTTAGAATAAAGTAGAGATTGTTGTGATTTATATCACAAACAAAGCATATTAATGTAGGGAGTTAGAATGCAAATTAGTAAAATTAGACATAATTGAGCATAACTCTAACCCCTAGAGGGCAGCAAAGCACTTCCAATGAAAGCCGTGGGACGTGTGGAATATGCATCATGCGTGGTGATTTCAGTACACAAGGCATCATTAGCAGCCTTCGTCTCGTCTGCTTTGCTGGCTCTGGGGCCTCTCATCTTCCTCTTGACATTTTCTCGTTGATTCCTTGTGGGGTTTGGTTTGCTAGCCGACCTAGCACCACTGTCATTAAAGCACTTAAGTACTTCACTAAACTTGATAAAACATACTGGACCAACACCAGCAGATGACATTACTCCCCATATCATAACTGACTGTGGAAACTTCACTCAGGCAACTTGGATTAAATTAAGCTGCAGTAATCACTTGTCTCTTGGTGACAAGAGACAAGGTGATTTAACAAAGGGAATGCAACAGTTGTAACCAATATCCTGGATGTGTCTGTTTGTAGTGGCTCTTTAAACATGGACTCTGGCCACAGTCCAAATCTTGTAAATATCCCAAAATTCTTAAGCGGGGTTTGCTTCACAGTCCTCTCAAGGCTTGTGCACATTTATATACCACACTTTTTCCTTCCACTACACTTTCCAATAACACGCTTACCAATAGAAAGCTCTGAACAGCCAGATTCTTCCGCAATGAGCTCTTTTTTGGCTACATTGTTGTTGAGGGTGTGAATGACAGATATCAATATCATTATGATAATGTAGGCCATAACATGTCTTTTATAAAGCACTTGTGAATTAAAAAAAATAATTTATCAGTGTATTTGATATTTGATTTTTCTCCAGCAAAGAATTTGGGTGTTTTAGGTCTCATAATAATCAAAATTGACAGAAATACACCCTTGAAATGTGTGTGTGTGTAATGACTTTATATTGTAATGAGTTTCACTTTTTGAATCGAGTTAGAGATTAAACTTGTTATTGTTATTGGAATCTATTAATATACACATGGATATATTTCTTATTATTAGGTTGTGCCTTAAGCTCATAACTTTATTTAATTTAATTTAATTTAAATCAAACCAAACATCTTTTGTTCAGGAGCATTAATGATAGCTTTGCATTTATTCAGAAAGATATTTTAAGTAATGACTCCAGCATCCTCCTCCGGTGACAAGTGTACAGCAAGTGTGCTTCACGACTCTGACATTTCTATGGAGAAACGTTAAAACATGAAAGCATACATGAACAGGATTATTATCCGTGTGTGGTGAAGAAACGAATGCTGACAGAGGAGAAGCCGCACTAGTATATGCAGACAATGGAAGGATGTCGGCTGTCCAGCAATTTGTCCAAGTGATGTTTGACAGTCACAACAACGTCGTGTTCACGCCAATTAAATAAGACATTTAAAATAAGATGCATTTCAGCTTGCAGACAAGACAACATTTGCACACAACAAGCAATCATTGTCAGAATGTATTAGCACACAAAGTGAGGTAAGATATGTGTGGTTTAAAATAAATCTCATGATATAAAATATGTAGATGCTGTGGCTGCTCTGGAGAATGGTAGAAGTAACATTAGTTCATTTGAATACTTTACATTTTACACCATCCATCCATCCATCCATCCATCCATCCATCCATCCATCCATCCGTCCATCCATCCATCCGTCCATCCATCCATCCATCCATCCATCCATCCATCCAATCTCCAGCGCTTATTGGGTCAGAATTGGGCTGGAATTTATTGACTATTTGTTTCATAAAAGTTAAACAAATGTATACATGTGAGCAAATTTGTTTTGTTAAAATATCTTGGTCTTATTAATTATCAGTCATGACTATCAGTGCATTTCCCTTTTTCATTTATTATGTATAGTTTATAATTTATTTAGTAATTTAGTTATATTTCATGTTTTGATACATTCTGTAACTTACACTATATTGCAGATTTTATTTCTGCTTATTTTTTTTATAAAATATTCTTCATTTAAACAAATAATTTGTGAGTTATAATGAGAAATGGTTCCACAAGAATTTCATGCTCTGTCCAATTCACTTTTCTTTAAGTGCAGTGGAAACTTTGTTTTTTCAAACTTAAAGTGTAAATGTTTCATATATTTGGCATTACAGTATTAACCAGAAAAACTGTAACTATATTATTCATATTTAGGCAGCCCTACAACGTTGCAGCATTTAATGTGTTTATTTGTTATTCAAAAATGACTTTGAGTTTACATGTTCTCCCTTTGCATGCAAGGATTTTCTCCAGCTTCCATTTCTAAAGTTATGCATGTTAGGTTAAATATGCAAACTTACATCCCCACTAAGCACATTTCTGTATTCTGTTTAAAGGGGTTTATACATAACCTTTAATATTAATAATTTCCTCCTCTTTTCTTTTTTAACAAAGATTTAGATGTCTTCACTGCCTATTACTGAAAAGTCACTACTGTTTTTATTAACTTTTTGGTTAAAATTGGCCTGATATAAATTAGTTGAATCAACAGTATCTGTTTTTTCTCAGCACTTCTTCCCAGCAGGTGGAAGTTAGAAATGCTGCACTGAGATGCTGTATAATCGCCATTTAATTTGACATAGTGAACTTGTAAAAAAACAGTTTATGTTTCAAGCTGCCAGGCATATGTGAGACCAATATTCTCACTTTTAAATCTGTGTTTCGGTCCCTACCCACCCCCGTGGGAAATACATGGCACTTTATACGCTTAGCTCCCCGCTATATTCACCAACTAGTTGCAGAGTTTGTCTCTCCACTATTCGTTGCTTAGCTGCTCGTGTCCCGTGTATGAGCTGTGGGCGCTAAAACTAGTGGTGGTGAAAGAAACAACCCACATAGTTCAATAATGAACTGCCTCACTATCAAGGGATAAAACTAAGGACTGCGATATAATTTCAGATAAGTTGTTTTGCAAATCTGCTTAATCATAGTATAACAAAAAATTCTGACATGTTGATTTAATATGATTTAAATAAATGTCACAAAAATGCTAAAAATGAGAGAGAATTAATTCTCTCCATCAAAGAACATTGGTAGTGGCTTAAATAGCCTAAAGCATTAATAATGAACCCGCATGAAATTCAAACGGCCACATACTGACAGTTAAACATTATCAGGACAAAGTTTAGATCAAGGTTTACAGACCTCATGCTCCAGAAAGCTTTGACAGACTTTTGGATTGTTTTGGTGATGCAACAATTGATGTACCCTGATATGGGAAATTCAGGGTTTTTTAGTTCTCAAAGAGCCAATCTGAGTTTCCTAATTCAATTCATTTCAATTCAATTCAAATTTAAAAACATACTGTATTCATCCCAAAGGGAAATTTAATGTTGTTGTAGCTCATATTATACAGTTTTCTTCAAAGAGCCATTGTAGATGCTGATGGTTGTGGGCAGGAAGGATCTCCTGTAGCGGTCCGTCTTGCAGCAGATATGAAGAAGCCTCTGACTGAAGACACTCTGTTGTTGTAAAACAGTCTGATGAAGAGGATGCTCAGGGTTCTCCATAATGTTCTTTATTTTATGAAGCATCCTTCTTTGAACAAACTTAATCTTGCTATATTTTCACCTGTAGTTGAATATGTGAATAGATTGGGAAAAACAGACTATCATAGAACCTAGATGTTCTGATTCTTCAGACTGACATGCAGAAAAAGAGCAGAACCTTCATCTTAATTTAGTGGAGACACAAAGGAGAATACATGGCATTGATCCACTATTTGAAACAAAGTGGTGAAGAAGGAAGTCTGTAATTTGATACTAAAATTTATTCATATACACAGTAAAAAACACATAACCTCTTTTTCTGTCTCACATTAAGTCAGACTAAACTTTCGTTTTATTTCAGTAAGGAGTACCACCGTTTTTTCCCTTCGTTAAATGCCAGATATTCACTACCGGTCAAAAGTTTTAGAACACCTTTCTCATTTAATGGTTTTCTTTATGTTTATGACTGTTTACATTGTACGTAGATTCTCACTGAAGGCATCAAAACAGTGAATGAACACATATGCAACTACGTAGTGAAAAAAAAAAATTGTAAAGTAACTTTAAATGTGTTTATTTTTAGAATCCTTTTAAATCAATTCAGTTCATTTTTTTATATAGCGAATTCACAACACGTCATCTCAAGGCACTTCACAATAGTCAGGGACATACATTCCAATTAGTCCTAATCATTGAACAGTGCAGTCAGATTCTTTTATTTATTCAAATTGGGATAAAAAGTTTTTTTATCTAAGGAAACCAGCAGATTGCATCCATTTAGTGACTTGCAGCATTCACTCCTCCCGGATGAGCATGTAGAGACAGTGGACAGTCACTGGCGATGACTTTTTCGCAATCCCTTTAACTGAGCATGCATGTAGCAACAGCGGAGAGGAAAAACTCCCTTTTAAACGGAAGAAACCCCAGCAGAACCGGCTCAGTGTGAGCGGCCATCTGCCACGACCGACTGGGAGGTTAAAAAAAACAGAGCAGAGACACAAGAGAACAAAGAAGCACTGATCCAGGAGTACTTTTCTAGGGGGGAAAAGGTAAATGTTAATGGATGTAGCTCCTTTTAGTCGTTCACCAAGAAAAAAGGGAACAGATAAACTCTAAACCCAGTTTTTCCCAAGTTTTGAGTCTTTTAAAGAGAGCACATAGAGTTTTTTTTACAGTAAAAAAGTCAGTCAGTAAGCTATGTCTAGGAGAGAGAAAAGGGATAAAAAACTGAAAAGAGGGGGCCATGTGGATCATCGGTAAAGGTGAGCATTAAAAAAGTTGTTGTCCAGCAGAAGCTTGGGACGGGTGCCCCTCTCCAGAAAAGGGGGTTTTCGGGGGAAAACCGGGGGAAGGCCAGGGTGTAGCTTCTAGGAAGGAGAGAGAAAAGGAAGGAAAACAAAGTTAAAAGGCTGAAAAAAAACAGCAAATAATACAAAATTGAAGAGTAGGGGTTGAAAAAGGGGGAAAGGGTGAAAGTGGTCATTATGTTCCTCCCGCAGCCCTAAGCCTATAGCAGCATAACTACAGAGATAGTTTTCAGGGTAAAAACTAAGCCACGCCCAACAAAAGCTTTATCAAAAAGAAAGGGTTTAAAAACCAGGCCCAAAATAACAGTTTTTTTGTCCATCTAGAGCCCACTGATGGCCACTGTTATACAAAAAACCACAACGATTGGGATATCTCTCTCTGTCAGATTGACCAAACCCATTGGAAAAGGAAGGGGTCATACAGGTAGGAAAAAAGGGGAGGGGTTTTTTGCACCTCATCCATAACTGAGCCGGTTTAGGCTAAACCTGACTCCCCCTTACCCCACCCCAACAAGGGGAAAAGACGACGGGGCTAAAAATAAGGAAGATAGCTCAGGAAACCTAAGCCACTCCAACTATAAGCTTTATCAAAAAGGAAAGTTTTAAGCCTAGCCTTAAAAAGTAGACGGGGGGGTCCGCCTCACGGATAAAAACTGGGAGCTGGTTCCAAAGGGAAAACCCTGATAACTGGATCTGCCTCCCTTTACTTTCTAGAGACTCTGGGAACCACCAGTAAAACCTGCAGTCTGAGAACGAAGTGCTCTGTTAGGAAAACTATGGAACAATCAGATCCTTTGATGTATGATGGGGCTAGATCTTTTAAGGGCTTTATATGTGAGGAGGAGAATTTTAAATTCTATTCTGTTTTTAACAGGGAGCCAACGAAGGGAAGCTAAAGTAGGGAAATATGATCCTTTTTTATTTTTATCAGAACTCTTGCTGCAGCATTTTAAAATCAGCTGAAGGCTTTTAACTGTATTTTGTGGACATCCTGATAGTAAAGAATTACAATAGTCCCAGCCCCTTTAAAAAAAAAATGCATGAACTAGTTTTTCAGCATCAATCCTGGACAGGATATTTTCTAATTTTTTTGGGCAATGTTTCCGGAGATGATAAAAGGAAATCCTAGAAAAACCTTTTTTTAATATGGGATTTAAATATGTCCTGGTCAAAAATAACACCAATTTTTTTTACGTTATTTTTGGAGGAAATTTTAATGGCATCCAGGTTAAGGGGGGGGGGGGGGGGGGGGGGGGGGGGGGGGGGGTGATTGACTAAGCAGTTTATTTTTTAAAGATTCCGGTCCAAGAGGGGAAAAACTTCTGTCTTGTCTAATTTTAGAAGCAGAAAATTTTTAAAGCCATCCAATTTTTTTATGTCTTCAAGACATGCTTGTAGTCTATCTAACTGGTTGGGTTCATCAGGATTTAGGGGAAAAGTAAAAGCTGGTGTCATCAGCGTAACAAAAAAATTTATTCTATGCTGCCTGATAATTTTACCTATTGGACCATATATATAGTAAAGAGAACTGGCCCAAGTACAAACCCCTTGGTACTCCACAATTAACCCTGGAGTTTAAAGATGATTTATCATTTAAATGAACAAACTGGAATCTGGTCAGAAAATAAGTTTAAACCAGCCTAGCGCTTTTCCCCCCTGATCCCTACAGTATTCCACCCTTTCAAAGAAAATATTATAAATCGACTGTATCAAATGACAGCAGTGAAATCTAACAAACCAGTACAGACACAAGTCCATTATCTGAGGCAATAAGAATATCATTAGTGACCTTCAGCAGAGCTGTTTCAGTGCTATGATGAGCTCTGAAACCTGACTGAAACTCTTAAACAGGTCATTGCTGTGTAAATGCTCACACTTTTGATTGAAAACATTTTCTCAAAATTTTTTTAGAAAAGAATGGGAAAATTTTGGATATCGGTCTGTAATTTATTAAGTCATCTCGATCAAGCGAAGGTTTTTTCTTAAGCAAAATTTTAAATTCAGCTACCTTAAAAAACGGGGTACATACCCATTTACTAAGGAAACTTAATCATATCTAAAATGGGGCTGGTAATCAGGGGGAACCCTTCCTTAAATAATTTGGTTGGGATTGGGTCTGACATACAAGTTGAAGGTTTAGATGAAGCTAAAAATTTTCTGATAATTCAGGAAGCTCCACAGGGCAAAAAAAGTCCAAAAACACAGATCAGGTTCTACAGTTACTTTCCAATGTTGTCTCACTTGTTGAGGATGAAGTAATCATCTTCGGGAGTATGTCAAAGATTTTCTTCTTAATAGAAATCAATTTTTTTTTTGGAAGAATCCCATAAAAGTCATGACTGCTGAGAGCTAAGGGAATGGGGTGGCTCAACAGAGCTATGACTCTGTGTAAGTTTAGCAACTCTATTAAAAAGAAACCTAGGATTATTCTTGTTCCATTCTCTTAAGGATGAAAAATAAGCTTTTTCTAGCTTGGTGAAGTGTCCTTTTTTACAACAGTAGGCTTTTTTTCCAGATTAAGTAGGAATCCTCGGGGGTGTAGAGCGCCATTTTCGCTCCAATTTTTTAACATTGTGCTTTTAAAGTACACAGCTCTGAATTAAACCCGGAGCCTGCCTCCTATGAATAATTTCCTTCTTTTTCCCCAAGGGGGGCTGCATTTTCTAATTGCACCACGCAATGATGAAGTAACACTCTGAACAAGAGAATCAATTTGTGAAGGGGAAGAAAAAAAATTATTGCCCTCCACTCTTTTTTTTCTGTGAAAATGAGGAAATTTTAAAAGTTGAACAGATTCTTTAAAGGTTGTTTCAGCATTTCCCTGATAATGATCTACTATAATGTAATTTTTTTTTCAGGCGGGGGAGTACTCTGTTTAAATTAAACTCAAAGGTTTTTTTAAAAAAAGGTCAGACAGCACAGGGTTGTGAGAAAAAATATATTATGTCTTTACACTCAATGCCATATGTCAGCACAAGGTCCAGAGAATGAAGCAAAATGGGTAGGTTTTTTTTAATGTTTTGAGTAAAACCAATTGAGTCTAAGATACCATTAAAGGCTATATTTAAGCTATCACTTTCAGTGTCAACATGAATGTTTTTAAAATCCCCCCCCTTTAAAAACTTTTTTCTGTATTTAACACTAAATCAGATAAAAGGTCTGAAAACTGATCTAAAAATTGAGAGTAAGGGCCTGGGGGACGTAAAAAACAACAAACAGAAGTGGTTTTAGTGCTTTGCAATTTGGATGAGGAAAACTAAGGATTAAATATTCCCAAAAGAGTTGTAGCTATTGATTGGGGCTGGGACTAATCAATAAACGGACTGAAAGATTTGGGTTTCCTACTCCTCCTCCTCGGCCCCAGTATTTCGAGGAATGTGAAAATTTAAATAATTAGTAGGAGTTGACTCATTTATAGTAACATAATCCTCTTGCTGCAGCCAGGTTTCTGTGAGGCAAAATAAATCAATCTGACTGTCACAAAATCAGGTCACTAACTAGCAAAGTCTTTGAAGAGAGAGATCTTATGTTCAGTAAGCCACATTTAATTGTTTTTTTTTTTATTTTTAGTCTGAGTTGTGTTTTATTTTTATTAGATTTTTCCTGATTTCCTCTTTTTAGATAATTTTTTAATCTATTCAATTGTGGCAGTGGGCGAGACACTGTCTTAATAGGGTAATGGGTGGGTAGCAGTACAGAAGCTGCAGAGAGGAGTGTTAAACTACGACCCTGCTTCCTGGTCTGAACCCTGGGTTGTCAGAGGTTTGGAGAACTAATAAATTCGGCCAGACTCCTAGAAAGAAGAGCTGCTCCATCCAAAGTGGGATGGATGCCGTCTCTCCGGATCAGACCAGGTTTTCCCCAAAATGTTAGCCAGTTATCAATGTAGCCCACATTGTTTTCTGGACACCACCTAGACAGCCAGCGGTTGAATGACAGCATGCGGCTAAACATGTCATCACTGGTCAGATCGGGGAGGGGACCAGAGAAAATTATGGAGTCCGACATTGTTTTGGCAAACTTACACACCGAAGCAGCACTAATTTTAGTGACCTCCGATTGACATAACCGGGTGTCATTACCGCAAGCCTGAATAACAATCTTACTGTATTTACGCTTATCCTTAGCCAGCAGTTTCAGGTAGGATTTGATGTCGCCCGTTCTGGCCCCTGGCAGACATTTGACTATGGTCGCTGGTGTCTCTTGTGCCACGTTTCTGACTATGGAGCTGCCAATTACCAGAGTTGGCTTCTCAGCGGGTGTGTCGCTGAGCGGGGAAAATCTATTAGAAACGCAGACGGGTTGGTGGTGACCTGTGGGCTGGGATCTAGGACTATGCTTTTCTACGTACCGTCACCCAGCCGGCCTGAGATCCCGGCAGCACGGGCTCTGCTGGAGGACTGCTACGGGGAGCTACCCTCGGTGGCTCCGCACTGGCTAAGGGGCCTCGGCTATCTGCTGGTTTTTCAACAGCGTGGAGCCGGGCCTCCAAATCCGACACCCTCGCCTCCAAAGCTACAAAAATGCAACATTTATTACACGTACCATTATCACTAAAGGAGGCAGAGGAGTAACTGAACATCTGACACAGAGAGCAGGAGAGAGGAGACTCAGAGAGAGAAACAGCAGAACGGGTAGCCATGGTGGAGCTAAAGCTAACGCTAAGCTAGCGACCCCTTACCACTACTAGAAAAAAACGTGTAAAACACGGAGAGTCGCCAAACGTTAAATACAGCAACAGAAAGTATGTGTTTTAACGTGCTTATGTATTATAACAAGTAAGAGATATCACAGTAGAGAGAAATCAGATCAAACGAGAGAGCCTTCACCCACCAAACAATCCACCGAGTGCAAAACAGGAATTGACGAATACGCCTTACCACGCCTCCAGTCGCAGCTATGACAGGAAGAATTCAGGGTGAAAGTAAATTGAGAGGCTAAAAGTAGCCTCCCTTTGCTGTGATGACTGAAACATTAACCTCTGGCCATCTCTCATTGAACGTCTGGGAAGTTATTTCAAGACTCTCTGGAAAACCATTTCAGGTGACCACCTCATGAAGCTCATGGAGAGAATACCAAGAGAGCAAAGCAGCCATCAAAGCAAAGGGTGGCTATTTTGTAAAAATCTAAAATATAAAAATGTTTAGTTATTCTACACTTTTTGTTTACCACATAATTCCATATGTGTTCATTCACAGGTTAGTTGTCTCTGGTGAGAATCTACAATTTAAATAGTCATGAAAATAAAGAGACCCAGTAAGTAAGAAAGGCCTTCTTAAACTATTGACCGGTATTGTATATGTTTGATTCAGATTCACTTCCTCAGTGGGTAGAATTTGGTAGAATTACCTTTTAAACTGTATGACTTGGTGAACTGTTTTGGATACTATTTCAACAAGGCTTAATAACATAGTTTGCTATGTTTTTTTTGGCCCATTTCTCCTGACAGAACTGGTGTAACTAAGTCAGGTTTGTAGGCCGACTTTTTCACACACACCATTTCAGCTCTGCTCACAAAGTTTCTATGGAACAAAGATCAGAGCTTTGTGATCCCAAACATTGACTTTGTTGTCCTGAATTTGTCACTATATTGCCTTACCTTGCTGGCTAAAGTCTTGAGATGTTGCCTCAATATTTCCATGTAGTGTCCTCATGATCATTGTTGTGCCATATATTCTGTAAAGTGCAAAGCAACCCACAAACTTCAACAGCAACTACAGGATTACACAGAACAGCACTGAAATATGTTAAGAGCTGAATACTTAACGAGCCATATCAGACCATGATGTAAGTATATTGAAGACAAACTAGATGTTTGAGGTCAATAAATTATTGAGCTCAGATATATTCTTAGAAAAATAAAGCTCTACTGCGGGATCTCCTGTTGGGAAAAAATGTATGCCTCTGTCAATAAAAGTGTGCATTGCAGTACCCAGAACATCACTGGTAAGTATCGCCCCTTTTCCATTAGTCGCTACGCTACTCGACTTGGGTCGGCTCTACACGGTTTGGTTAATTTTCCATTACAATTGAGACCCATCTCAATGTGGGCAGGATTATCAATAGCAAGGTGGCCCCACAGTGTAAAATGGTAAGGCAACTAAGACAACAACAGGACTGCTGCTCAGTCTAAGGCTGTTGTTAGACTCAGAGTGAAAGAAGAGAGCCAGAGAAAGCTGGATATGGAGAGGAGAGAAGCCATGGAGCAGTATCAAACTGAAGGTTACGAACTAGAAGCTGTACCAGCTAGAGGACATGTGAGGGTAAGCTAACACTACCTAATGCTAGCTGGCTTTGGAAATCATATACACAGTAAGTACGTCCAGTGTGCAACGATTTAGCGGTTAAGAAATAGTTAATAAAATAGGCTGTGACCAGTGATGCTGCCCCCTACCCAATCAGCGTAACCGACAGACTTCTGACATGGTGTTTTTAGCATAAGTGGGGCACATTACCAATAAATGTAAGCCAACTTTCACTAATACAACTATGTTATTGCACCTTTAAACTGTTGACTAAAGCACAGAAATGATGAATCACACTGTGACTTCGTCTCAAAAAAGTGTTATTCTTGAATGTCTTACATGGTTGCATGGGCAAAAAAGTCCTCATCAAAGCCTTCATAATTTCAAGATAAAATGCTTCCAAAACCATGGACTCTCACCTTCTTTCTTTATTGTGACAATTTCCAGTGCTGTGAAAGAATGGATTGTTTTCTGATTAACATACTGAAGTCTCTAAATCTTGTATAAATATTTGGCACTACTACAGTGTCACAAACAGGGGAGATATCCTGATAGTTATTTGATATGCTGAGATTTGTATAGATGCAGATGATGCCTAGAGCCAGCCC
The DNA here is from genome assembly GCA_036173005.1 of Crenichthys baileyi. Taxonomy (NCBI): domain Eukaryota; kingdom Metazoa; phylum Chordata; class Actinopteri; order Cyprinodontiformes; family Goodeidae; genus Crenichthys; species Crenichthys baileyi. The sequence continues at coordinate 27,888 of JAHHUM010000632.1, forward strand.
TAAACTAAAAATTAATACAATTATGATGGTCTCTGTTTCTTCCACTGATAATAGACAGAGAAACATTTCTAAAGACTTGCACTGTTGCAAATGAACGTTTTTATAAAGTTTATACAGTATATAAAAGTGTAAATGAGGAAATTAGTAAGGGTAACAGCAAGTCTGAGTCATTTATTTTTATATATAGATATAAAGACAGTGAGTCAAATGGAAACTGGAAATGTGACAAGGCAAATAAGCAATAGGTGGTAGGTAATAAACATAATTCTTTTGATGAACTCCGGTTAATCTGAGTCACTCACTAGTGTGATCTGGTTCACTTAATTCAGTGTGGTTAACCCACCCCTGGATGAGAAGCACTGTCCCTGTGGGTTCAGGGACGAAAATGAGCTGGTTTATTAATTGTCTTATTCAAAGAAAAAAACTGAAAAGAAAAAAGAAAGTGGATTCTTAGCAGCAAATCGATATAGGTTTATTTTGTTTTCTGGTGTTTTCTCTCTAAAATATATTATCCATATCCACCTTGGTTCTAAAAAAAAGCATAGATTTTTTTTCTTCTTATGCTACTGATCTGATTTGCCATTTTCTTTATCTGCTCTGTGTATGGCACCACCCTTAGACTGAGGGTTGTATTGTTGCTGTCAGTGAGTCAGCATTTTTTCATCATGTGTGTTTAGTAGCACCCAGCATAAGGAGTCATATGAACTAGCTTCAGCAGGTAACTTCAGTAAAAATATTTTTTTTTATATATTTGTTAAAACTGTCACTATGTCCTGACAGTAGAATATTAGACAGATGATCTGTGAAAAAAAAAAAGCTCCTCTGGCTCCTCCCAGCGGTCCTACTGCCATTTGCAGAAATACACCACTCTTAGTCAGAAACAACCAATAAGAGCCAGAAGAAATGCCAAGCAATCATGTACGTGCTCCTCACACCCACTTCCGCACAGCGTTTCTTTCACAGAATGTTCCATCATGACTCTGGTTATTCATAAATCACAAACCAAGCCGTGGTATCCCACAAAAATTGAGCTTTCAAAAATCAAGCTGGAATCACAGAACCACAGGAGATGTGAAGTAGAACCTAGCTGGGTTGATATTGAACATTTAAAATAGAAATTAAACTGATTCAAAGCCTTTTTTATTGATTTTCCGAAGTTTAAAGAATTGAGTTTTCAGGCCTAATTCGGTTTGAATCTTTATGTTAGTCTGTTAGGGGGAAGAAAAAAGGAGGACGAACTCTAAGACTCTGAACCATCTGGACCCATCAGCACCAGAACCGCCAGGGATAGAACTGGAAGGAGCGGAACTCTCATGGAACCAGCTTTCCATCTCTTAGCTAGAGGGAGAGTTGGCTTCAGTTCCAACATAGGTGCAGGCTGGCCGACTTTTAGATGCCTGGAGATTCCTCATTTAAGACTGGAACTGAATGACGCGTCAAAGTTACAGAGTGACCTGTGGCACAAGTTCAAGGTGTGAAGGGAAAGCAAAACAGGAATCTTTCAGTAACAATGTAAACAAAAAATATCACAACTGAATCACTAAAGGTAATCAGTCCTCTCTTAGCTGTGTAGCTGGATCACCCTAGCATCAGCTCTCTTCTTGGCAGGAGGGGCTTCTGGAAGGAGTCGCCAAGAGGGGTTGATCAACTAATCAGAAGTGGGCTTGGGGTAATGTAAAAGATGCATCATGTTAAGAGAAAAATATTGTTTTTTAAACCATTTTTTTAAATTGTGAGAGATTAAAAATGTCAATATATTTCTTGGAGAAAACCTGTGAAAGTAGTTAAAAAGGTAAACTCTGAAGTGGTTTAGTGTCAATGCTAAAACAAGGTTTATTTACTAAAGAATATGAAAACATAGTTGAAGATGTTAGTAAGGTTACAATATGGTTTCAAGGCCTTTTATATGCGGTTCTTAACCAGTCGGCTTTCAAAGGTACTTACAAATAGTTGGTACAAATAAAATTAATGGGAAAAATAGGTCAAAACCTAGTGTAACTGCATTCATAAACATAAAACCAAATCTGAATAAAATACTGGTGAAATGAGCTGAAAAGGCAGAAATTACACAAAAACCACCAAAGTTCAGTTTTCAAACTGGGACACAGGATTGTAAGGATGAATAATCAAAAGGAATGCATTTTCAAAAGAGATCTTTTGTCGCTTTCAAACTAATTAATTCTTTTGATGCTGAAACCTTTCAAAGTCTTGTGTCATCACTGAAGGAATCGTGTCTGCTCACTTGAAACAAAACAAACAGCATACCTACCCAGCAGGTAGGTGTGTCTGTGGCAGCAGATGTGGATCCTTCAGAGCGCATCCAGCGTAGCGGGTAGGTACAGAGGGCGGACAGGCAGGCGATCGATGGCGAATGGCAGCTTGGACTAACTTCCAGGAGGAGGCTTGGAGGAGCTAAGAGGAGACCAACAGTGAGGAGCAAGGGAGGCTTCAGGTGAGTAATACCACACCCAGCTTCGGCGGATCCTCAGACAATAACTGGGAGGGAGTCCAGTAAAAAGGGAGGACACGACTCAGGTTAACACTGGACAACACGCACAAAGGGAGAGAGAGAATAACAGAGGCCTGCAGTAAATGGTCTGGTTTCTTTAACTGGCGGATTGCAAACAGCTTAACGGTGCATACCGCCACCTACTGTACCAGAGTATGTAACTCCACAACCACTTCTATTTTTCTGTTTTGTATCCTGTAGATATGTAAATAATGCCTTTCTTACATTTTTAATTTCTTCTTTGCCCCCTTCTGTTCCCAAGATTTCTTTCAAACTCCATTCTCGCCCTGCCTCTTTTACTATTTTCTTTAGCTTCTCTCTTTCAGTTAAATATACCACACATTTTATTAGTACATGTTCTACACTCTTTTTCTCCACAACCCTCACACTTTTCGTTTGTTCTTTTCCATATTACATAAAGAACATCATTCAAAAACGTATGACCTACCCGTAATCTCATCATTATCACTTCTTCTCTTCGGCTTCTTCCTCCAAAGTTCTTTGTTACTACTGATTTCTGTATTTTCTCTAAATTTCTTCCTTTCTTGTCTTCACTCCACTTTTTTCTGCCATATTTCTACTTCTTTTCTTTTGATTATTGATTTGCCTTCACCTTTCCCAAATGGAATATGTAATGTTATTTTATTCCCCAAAGCCTTTTTTGCCAATTTATCTGAGGTTTCGTTTCCTTTAGCCCCCTCATGTGCTGGCACCCAACAAATCTGTATATCCATACCACCCCTGTGCAATTTAAACAAAGTGAGATGTATTTCTAATAAAAGATCTTTCCTGTAGTTTTCTATAGCTTGTATACTATACAGTTTTATTCTTCTTAGGTCTAATGGAGTCTCACCATTTTCTATATATAATGCAATAATGGGAGTGGTCTTTATTGCTCTTGAACACACACGGAATTTTTTGTAAGGTTGAAATTGCTGTTGCTCGATAAATAATACAACCATAATCTATAGCTGATCTCATTAAAACCCTGTAGATGTGTAATAATGATTGTTTATCAGCCCCCCATTCACTTCCAGTCCCAGCTTTCATTTAATGTATCACTTTTCTGCACTTTGTTTCTAAATGTTTCATATGAGTTTTTCACATACAGGATCTGTCTAACCATACTTCTTGGCGTCTGCCTCTTCCAGATCCTCTAAATGCTCCTCCTGATTGCTCCAACGAGCTGCAGCTGTGAGACTCGCCTGTCAGTCACCCCCTGCAGGAGGAAGAGAGAAGAGCCACAAAAACAAAACACCTGTGTACAGCTCTGTGAGTATGACAAAAATATAAATCTTGCTTCCAAATTCAATAATATTCATTACAATCAAAACTAGATACACTTTGCAGATTTTTTTTTTTAACTAAAGATGTGCAAATCAGACATGAGCATTTTTAACATCTGTTCATTATGTTAAAGACTTGAATTTCTTCCTTCTATATCAGCCTGTATATTTTTTTTATTGAACTCTTTCTTTGGCGTCATCTTGGATTTTTATTAATGCCTTCCTTCTTTCTGTACTTTTATAGTTTAATCAGAGTTGAGAGTCAATATGAAATTTTCTTTATTCATAATACCCAAAATAACGGTATATTCACTATATATTCCATTGGGTCTATGCGGGGAAATGGGAAAGAAGGCAGAGCCATATAGCTGTGCCAACGCTACTTTCAATCTGTTGCCGGAGATGAGTATCAGACTGGTCAAAAAGCCTTCCTGTGTGCTGAAGCCGTCCTTGGAACTACTTAATCACAACATTGAACACTGTAGCAAATTGTTGCCTTCTGATTGGACAGCTCTTGACAGCCATGACCATATGGTGGGAAATGATATACCCACCTGCTATCTTCCCATGAGTGATGTCTCGAGTAAAAATGATTACTTCATTTAACCACACGTTATTTGGTTTGGATAGAGGTTGGAGCAAAAATAAAAATGTATTAGGCTTTTGGACAGTAAGGTACACCACATCAGCTGTGCCTTTGGAGTGTTTCTGTGGTATTCAAGTAAAAATAAAGCAAGTAAGAAGGTATAATAGCATCTTAAAAAAAGACAGCTCAGATTTGAAATAAAAAAGATGATTTAAAAATTTTGGTGCAGATTTTAATTTTATCTAATGTCTCCGTGCAAGGGATTAACTTGTTGTGAAACGTCTCCTGACAATGAGACTACTGTTACAAACAAATAGATATAATAGTCTCTGTATTGAAAGGGCAGACATGTTGACTGTTGACACCTATGTTAGCACAAGTGGTTTACAACACACTGTTAATATAATATACTGTATATGCATGGGCACCTGATTATGTTTTAAAATACGGGTGCAAAGTTGAAGTAGCAGCATCCTCCCTGTTGCTCCACATGCTCTATTGTTCATTGTTGTGATTGCTATGAATCACCAATAATAAAACCATGTTTGTGTGCAACACCGGCTTAATATCATAACAGCAGGATACACTAACTACACAAATTATCTGCCTTAGTGGCTGCCACAAAGGGACAAAACAGTACACTGCTTGGGGTTTTTCACAGGTATGGTTCATGAGAGTTTTTATCTGTTGCATCCTGTAGCAGCTAGCTGTGCAGCAGTAGAGATTTGGTTTCATTTGTGTTTGTTTTTATAGCTGTTCTTTTATATCCATTCTGCTTTAACAGTACTACTGTTAAAGCACGTTCGTTAGCATCAACAGTAGTACAGGCAGTTGACACTGAAACATTCAAATAAGGAAGAACATATCCACAAACCTGATAAAGAAGGTTAGAAAGCCTTAAAATAAATGATCTTTTATTGCATTAGCATAATCTCACACTGAAAATTTGTATAAAAACCCACCTTTATATTACTTTAGAAAATAACAGTTTTGACAAAATCACTGGTGACAATTGCTGGTTCAACTAATGATTTCTTTAAAATGAATGAAACTGGAGTCTTTTTTAAAAAATCTATACCTTACTTTCTTAAAATTGAGTTATTATTAGAATTAGTGATTTTTGAGTTTCTGGTTCCCTGAGGTGTAAATATGACATGACTTGGAGGCCAATTAGTCTTAGCCACTGGCCATTAGGGTGGACTTTACTTATCTTTCTGGAACAGACACTAAGCAGGGTGGTAGAGGAGGTCAGGAATCTCTGAAACGTACTGATGGACAAGTGCAGAAAATAGTGACATCTTGATTTCACTGACTTTCAATAACAACCATTAGATGCTCGATACGTCAACCATTTTGTGAGTGATAGTTTTTCAGTATTATCATTATGTAAATGTGGAGTTTGCTCTACTGGGACCTTAACTGAGCTGCTTTGGTCAGATGAGATTAAAGGGTTTTCAGGAACAAACACTCAGGGTGGATGTGGCATGAAGCAAAGGATGAAAATGTTGGACAGCACCTCATGCCCACTGTTAAGTATGTTGGAGGGTATGTGGTTCTGTGGGCTTGTTTCTCTTCCAAATGCTCTGGGAACCTTGTTAAAGTGCATGACATCATAAACCCAGACCCAAAAGACCCAGACCTAAACCTTAATGGAAACCTAAAGGGTGAGCTGACCACAAGACCACCCCAGGGATTCTCGAGGTTCTAGAGATATTTGCAAAGAGGACTGGTCAAAGATCCTTCACTCTGTAAGCTCCACCCTGTGAAATTGTATACAAGAAGACAAAGTGCAATGCTTCTGGGGGAGACGGGGTTGACAGCAGGGATGCTATCTATTGTGCCACCAGCGGTTTTGTTAAAGCAATTTTATGCATATGTGGGTGCAAGAAACCGTCATATTCAACAAATTAGAATATTAATGAAAAGTTAATTGATTTCAGCAACTCATATAACCAAATAAAACACATTGTATAGATTAATTACACAGATCGATGTTTTCAAGCTTCCATTGCTGTTTATTTTGATGATTTTCCACTTACTATCAGGCCTCGTGAGGGTTTAGTAGGACCAAAGTGCAGACAAGGGCGAGAAGCAGCATGGTGAGTAGATGAAAGTTTATTTAATGATACTAACCAGTTACTTACAGTCTTACAAGGTCAAAGGAGGAGTATATGTACTGAGAGAGAGTGGACCAATGAACTCAGAGAGTAAATCCGAGGGGAATTAGGATCAGCTGGTGGGAGAAAGACTGAGGGTAACTGAGGGAGAGTAAAGTGCAGGGAGGTAACATAAAACATCTAAGTGAACTGAAAAAAGTAAACAATGAGACTGCCAAAATAACAGAATCGGGGAGGGACCAGATCTATGAGGAAATACAAACTAAAACATAAAACAGAAATCCCTGGAAGTAACAAAAACCTAAACACAGGAATGAATCTAATCAACCTGAATGAACTGAAATTAAGCAATTGGCAGTGCAGAGAAGGTACACAACACAAACTCAAAATCCCAAACACAGGCAGATTATGACATTTACAGCTAATATCAACACAACATTTAAGACATTAGATTGCTACATTTGACCAATAAAATAAGATTTTTAATATAGAAATGTGGGCTTAATGTAAATTAATACTTGCTTAAAGGTTACTTTTCAACTTTCTTCATTGAAATGCATATTCTGTTTTATTAAAAATGACTGTAATCCCCTGAGAAAACAGCTGATTTTTGGCATAAAATAAATTAAAATTTAAACAGCAGTCATACTTGACAAATTCTTTAACAGATGTTTTTTATTTGTTTTTTTATTTAACCTTTATTTAACAAGGATAAAGTCCCATTGAGATCCTTTTTCAGGATTCCTGGCTAAGAAACAGCAACAGGTAAAACACAAAAAGAAACAAATTATGTAAAAGAGATAAAGGTTATAGAATTGCCCTCGAGAACTTTTAGTTTGGATTTTAAAGTATTCAGAAATAAATTCACTTAGCTGACTTAGCTGACTCTCCATAGTCTAACACAGACAGAAAAGTTGCAGTGAAAAGCTGTTTTTAACTATATACAAAGAATAAAAACCCAATTTTAACTTTTAACCTTTTTCACAATATCTACCACATAGGGCCTAAAAGTGAGGGAGTCATCCATTAAGATGTCTAGATAATTATATGTGTGAACCAACTCTATTTCATTTCCCCTAGAAGTGAGCAATTAGAGAATCATTCATTTAGTCTTGTTTATTTTGAGAACAGGTTTCAAACTAAGTAAGAAGCGCTGGACAGCAAAAACAGCAGTCTGCAATAATTCAATGGCCTCAGATACATTGTGTTACACAACCCATTAATTTAAATTATGAATAGAAGAGGGCCTAATACAGACCCCTGTGGCACCCCCTTGTGGACAGCTACAAAATCAGAATGCAGATAATCATATTTAAAGCATTGTGTATTATTACTGAGATAGTTTGTGTATCAAGCGACAGCAGGTTCAGAAAAACCAACATGCTGAAACCTGACAATCAGAATTTCATCAAACACTTTTGACAAGCCAGCAAAAACAGATGCCCCACATTGCTTCTCATCAAGAGCAACAAAAATGTCGGTAACCACCTTCATTACAGCTGTTATGCTACTATACCTTTTTTGTAAAACCTGACTGAAAGTTCATATGATAGAATTGCAAGATAAAAACTCTTCTACTTGTTCACTCACGAGAACCTCAGGAATTTTTGCCAGTACCAACAGATTTGACATTGGCCTATAATTACTTAAATTCACTGGATTACCACCCTTTGATAAGGGGGAAATAAAGGCGGATTTCCATACTGAGGGAATTTCCTGTGTATCTACTGTACGTTTAAAAAGGAGTCCCAGGGGCTCAGCTACAAAATCAGCTTCCAGCTTTAAAAATAAAGGATCTATTAAATCAGGCCCCGGAAACTTCTTATGATCTAAAGCTTTGAGGGCTTTATGAACATCAGCAGCAGAGAAAAGCAAAAAATTAAATGGCTCACCAGAGAAAAGTGGATGAATTGCACAAGGTGTAACAGAATCAGTTCCCACAGAGTCAAATAAAGAGCCAGAGGACATAAAATGCTTGTTAAAACAATTTAAAACCTCCATTCTATTATAGACAGGAACAGCTCTGTTAAAACATAGGTAGGCAAAGCCTGAGATCTTTTACTCATGGATAGACTTTTAATTACTTTCCAGAATTTCGGCAGATTATTGGGATTCTCAGTAGTGACCGACAAATAAAAATCAGATTTAGTTTTCTTAATAAAACAGGAGCATTTGTTTCCTAATTATCTAAAAGAAGTCCAGTCAGTGGGGAAGTTTGACTTCCTCGCCTTGGCAGAAACCAAGTGAGTCTCACAAAAAATCTGCTAATTCTGGGGAGGAATTATCTCTTCCCTTTACCCTTTATCTTTTTTAAGGGGGCATGTTTGTTCACAACTTCCATAAGAAAGTCTCTAAAAAAATTGTCTCTACATTTGGAATCAGTCTGGAAAATCGTGATGAAAAGCTTGTTCATTAAAATGTTTTCTCTGTAATATATATATCTACAAGGTTTCAATTTTGGTATTTTACTGTTTCTAATGGCTGAGATAAAATAATTGAATCACGGAAAGCTTTAAACCCTTCAGAAACTCCATTAAGCCAATTTCAATTCAAATCTTAAGTTCACTGAAATTCAGTCTGGACAGACGTGCTTTAAAGAGAGTAATGCTTCTTTGGAGGCAGATGGAGACCTGCAGAACCCAGCAACAGTTATACAAAAAACATCAGAAATCTGCTAAAAATGCTAAAAAATTTGAATTTTTTAGATTGACTGGGAAAGAACTATCAAGGCATCAAATCTAGATATGACATAAATAGTAACCACCTTTCTTAGGTCTGTCGGTATGATAAACATTATATCCAACAATGTCGATATCTGCATTAGTAATATATTTGGTCAACCAAGTTAGAGATTACAACAATATCTGCTTCTGTTGTTTTAACTTAGATCCCGACCATATCCATCTTGAAAAGCAAGCTTTGCACATTGAGATGAATAATTTTAACCCGAGACAAGGATTTAAAGTCAGAGGGTGTCTGGACACAGTAATTCAGGACCAGGGTTGGGCTTCACATCGCTGGATAAAAGTAACAATAAAAGTATCAGCAGCCACTGCCTTGGTACATAGCACACTGAATCTGACATGTCGTTTGTTAAAATCAAGCAAGATTTCTCATCAGATAATAATGCAATGCTAAAAGGCTTTGAAATTGAGGTAAATCTCCAGACAAGTGTGATGATAGGATCATGTCCTGGGTGATATGAATTGGTGGTTGCACTGATTGTACAACAGGCCTAGCCCATATACTACTATGAGCAACAACCCACAGGTAAAATAGATGGTTCAATGAACTCACCTAGAGAGAATTGCTTGTTCCCACGCCCAACAGTCAGAAGACAAAATAAAGAGATGGGAAATTTGTTGATTAGTGTAGAGTGAGTAGTTATCCTGAACCAACACAAGTCATGGCGAATTGCAAAGAAGGCTCTTTCAGATAGCAGGGGGCTCAGTGTGGTGAAGATGATCTCCACAAACAGCATAGGCCTTGCTGTAGATGGTCTCTACAAGCAGCAAAGGCCTCCGTTTGAAGCAGATGGACTCCGCAGACAAGACAGGGCCCGGAGCGGCGTGGATGGTTTCCACAAGCAACATAGGCCTCGGCATGGTGCAGATGATCTCCACAAGCAGTACAGGCCCATGTTGCAGTGCAGGTTGTCTCCACATATACCACAGGTCCCAGAGCGCCGAGGAAGGCTTCACCAGCTGTTGGGTTAAGGGGGCTATCCTCTAGAAATCAAAGGTAGGGTGCAACTTTTGCACAAGCAGGAGATCTAAATTTTAAGTTATAGGTCACATGCAAACATATCTCAGCAACTATGAATCAGAGAGCCCTTTCAATTATTTAATTTAAAAACAATTAATGAATAACCGATTATAGATTATTGTATATGGTCAAAATTCGAAATGGCTGGAGAAATAAATGAGAAAGTGTACAAGGATTCAGAAATGTAATTTACATAATGTCTACAGAATAGGCAGATTAGATATGTGGCATTTGTTAAATGTCAACCTAAAGAGTAAAAAGTCAGAGTTTTGTCTCCCATGAGACCCATTAACCATTAGTGATGACTGACATACATTGCAATCAAAACAATTAATATATTTCAACTTAATAAAGACAGAAATAAATGTCATTAAATGATCTTTGGCAACATAATTTATTTAAATGATGGCAATACAGTATGTGACTTAACAATAACCATTACATTTACCACGTCTGAATCTGAAAATCATCTGAGTCACTGCTTATTTGAGCCATTAAAGCAACAAATTTAATAATGCCTTCATAATGCGTTTGGAAACTGCGTGCCTTTAATGTCGAAAAAAAGGGATGGTTATTAGACCCTGTTGTGCGTGACAATATTAAGTTACAAAATTGAGTTATTGTCTAAGCTAAGTGAATCCCAAGGACTCTTATTATATTACCACATGACGTGGGCTCATATGCAGTAAACTGAATATTAAGAAGCTGATGTGATTATATCAATCTGTAATGGTAATAAGGGAAAAGTCATTCCAGGCTTGTGTTGAACATCCAGGGTACAGCCAATGCTCGACAAATTCTTTTGGTATAATTACACTCGTGGCATAGATTATTTAAATTAAATATTCATTGCTGACTACATGAAATCTAGCTGTTGCCGCCAGCCCACTGAAATGTCTGTCTCATTTTTAAATGCTGCACACTATTATCACTGTCCACCTTTTTAGTGGGAGAAACAGTTTGGTGTATAAATTATAGGTTTTCTCCTCCGTCTCTCTATTGAAAGCTAAATTCTACAAACAAGCATCAAATTCACCGCTGAGGTGCTCTGATAAGTGCAAGGCAGAGATGACATCTTTGCTGATGAAATGGAAAAACCCAAGTTTGCTTTAAGAGGAATTCTGCTCTGCCACTCCTGATTCATCTTATCAGTCTGCCATAAATCAGTCCTAACCAGCTGCTGAGCTATGACAGACACGGTTGTTCTGGACAACATCATGAATTTCCTGTTCTATGTTTACACTTGACATTTATGATAACAGCTGCATTGTCCCTTAACCACCTACGTCACTGGGAGACATATTTTCATCTCTGAGAGAAGATATAGTTTTACTAAAAACAGACTGCATGTATGTACTGTCAAAAGGGTGAACACATTTAAATTTGCTATACATGGTTGAGTAATCTATCTTAAAATACTGTATGTAAAGTACCTTGCAAATGTGTTCAAACCCCATTTTTTAACATTAAATGCACAAACTTTCATGGATTTTAAATTATTTTGACAGGTCAATTCAATTCAATTCAGTTTATTTATATAGCGCCAATTCACAACACATGTCGTCTCAAGGCACTTCACAAAAGTCAGGTACATACATTCCAATTAATCTTAATCATTGAACAGTGCAGCCAGATTCTGTTATTTATTCAAATTGGATAAAAAGTTTTTTTATCTAAGGAAAGGAAACCCAGCAGATTGCATCCAGTCAGTGACTTGCAGCATTCACTCCTCCCGGATGAACATGTAGAGACAGTGGACAGTCACTGGCGTTGACTTTGCAGCAATTCCTCATACTGAGCATGCATGTAGCGACAGTGGAGAGAAAAACTGCCTTTTAACAGGAAGAAACCTCCAGCAGAACCAGGCTCAGTGTAGGGGGCCATCTGCCACGACCGACTGGGCGTTAGAGAGAACAGAGCAGAGACACAAAGAGAACAAAGAAGCACTGAATACAGGAGTCCTTTCTATGGGAAGGAAAAGGTAAATGTTAATGGATGTAGCTCCTTCAGTCGTTTCACCTAGAAAGAAGGAACAGATAAACTCTGAGCCAGTTTCAAGTTTAGAGTCTGAAGAGAGCACAGAGAGTTAGTCACAGTAGAAGCTCAGTCAGTAGCTATGTCTAGGAGAGAAAAAGGGATAAACACTGAAAGACAGGGCCATGTGGATCATCAGTAGAGGGTAACATTAAGTTGTTGCCAGCAGAAGCTTGGAGGATTCCCCTCTCCAAAGGTGTCACAGGTAGACACAGAGTCAGGCCAGGTGTAGCTTCTAGGAAGAGAGAGAAAAGAGAGAGAACAAAGTTAAAAGCTGAGATAACAGCAAATAATACAAAATTGAAGAGTAGCGTGAGAAAGTAGCGAAGAGGGTAAAAGTGGTCATTATGTCCTCCAGCAGCCTAAGCCTATAGCAGCATAACTACAGAGATAGCTCAGGATAACCTAAGCCACTCTAACAATAAGCTTTATCAAAAAGGAAAGTTTTAAACCTAGCCTTAAAAGTAGACAGTTTGTCCATCTAGAGCCAACTGATGGCCATTGTTATACTAAAAACCACAACGATTGGGATACCTCTCTCTGTCAGATTGACCATAACCATTGGAAAAGAGAGGGGGTCATACATGTAGCAGAAATGGAGGGTGTGTTTGCACCTCAACCGTAACTGAGCCGGTTTAGGCTAAACCTGACTCCCCCTTACTCCATCCAACAAGTGGAGAAGAAGACGGAGCTAAAATAAGGAAGATAGCTCAGGATAACCTAAGCCACTCCAACTATAAGCTTTATCTAAAAGGAAAGTTTTAAGCCTAGCCTTAAAAGTAGACAGGGTGTCCGCCTCACGGACTAAAACTGGGAGCTGGTTCCAAAGGAGAGGAGCCTGATAACTAAAGGATCTGCCTCCCATTCTACTTCTAGAGACTCTAGGAACCACCAGTAAACCTGCAGTCTGAGAACGAAGTGCTCTGTTAGGAACGAATGGAACAATCAGATCTCTGATGTATGATGGAGCTAGATCATTAAGGGCTTTATATGTGAGGAGGAGAATTTTAAATTCTATTCTGGATTTAACAGGGAGCCAAAAGGGGAACTAACATAGGAAAATATGATCTCTCTTTTTAATTTTCATCAGAACTCTTGCTGCAGCATTTTGAATCAGCTGAAGGGTTTTTTAACTGCATTTTGTGGACATCCTGATAGTAAAGAATTACAATAGTCCAGCCTTGAAGTAACAAATGCATGGACTATTTTTCAGCATCAATCCTGGACAGGATTTTCTAATTTTGGCAATGTTCCGAGATGAAAAAAGGGAAATCCTAGAAACCTGTTTAATATGGGATTTAAATGACATGTCCTGGTCAAAAATAACACCAAGGTTTTTTACTTTATTATCGGAGGTCAATTTAATGCCATCCAGGTTAAGTGATTGACTAAGCAGTTTCTTTTTCAAAGACTCCGGTCTAAAGACAACAACTTCTGTCTTGTCTGAATTTAGAAGCAGAAAATTTAAAGTCATCCAAGTTTTTATGTCTTCAAGACATGCTTGTAGTTTATCTAACTGGTTGGGCTCATCAGGATTTATGGATAAGTAAAGCTGAGTAGATTAAGTAGGAATCCTCTAGTGTGTATCATTGTGAAGGGAAATTAAAACGAAACATGGTTTTCAAAAAGTAAAAATCTGAAAAGTGGTGCATGTATTTGTATTTCCTTCAGGGAATATTTTGTAGAACCACTTTTTGCTGCAATTGTCACTGTTGGGGTGTCTCTACCAGCTTTCTACATCTAGAGTATGAAATGTTTGCATTTTTCTCACAGAATGGAGAACATCTCTGAACAGTAACTTTCCAACAATTTTCCAAAGATTAAAAATTCAGAAGTATATATATATATACATATATATATTACATATATATATACATATACAGGGCTTCGGGTGTGGATGAGATCTGCCCTGAGTGTATATATATTATATATATATATATATATATTAATACATAATATATATATATATATATATAACATATATATATATATATATATATATTCAATATACTCAGGGCGGTACTCAGGGCGGATCTCATCCACACCCGAAGCCCTGCCACTGCGGAGCTTTTTAACCACCTCGGTGACTTCAGCCTGGGTGATGAAAGAGTCTAACCCCGAGTCCCCAGCCTCTGCTTCCACCAGGCAATGCATGATGGCGAGATTAAGGAGATACTCGAAGTACTCCTTCCACCGCCGGATAATGTCCCCAATCGAGGTCAGCAGCTTCCCACCCCCACTGTAAACAGTGTTGGCGAAGCACTGCTTCCCCCTCCTGAGGCGCCGGACGGTTTGCCAGAATCGCTTCGAGGCCAACCGATAGTCCTTCTCCATGGCCTCACCGAACTTCTCCCAGGCCTGAGTTTTTGCCTCTGCCACAGCCCGGGCCGCGGCACGCTTGGCCTCACGGTACCAGTCAGCCGCCTCAGGAGTCCCACGAGCCAACCACAGCCGATAGGACTCCTTCTACAGCTTGACAGCATCCCTTACTGCCGGTGTCCACCACCAGGTTCGGGGATTGCCGCTGCGGCCGCAGCTATGGGCAGCAGCATCGACAATAGATGCGGAGAACATGGTCCACTCAGACCTCTCCCGGAGGTGGGAGTTGAATACATCCCTGGCCGAGGGCTCTGCCAGACGTTCCCAGCAGACCCTCACTATGCACTTGGGCCTGCCATGTCTGTCCGGCCTTCTCCTCTTCCAGCGGATCCAACTCACCACCAGGTTGTGATCAGTGGAAAGCTCAGCCCCTCTTTTCACCTGAGTGTCCAAAACATGCAGCTGAAGGTCTGACGATACAACAACAAAGTCGATCATCGACCTCTTGCCTGGGCTGTCCTGGTGCCAATTGCACTGATGGACACTCTCTCTCTCTTTCTCTCTCTATGAATTAACACATGTGGAATCATATACTGAACCAAAAAGTGTGAAACAACTGAAAATATGTCTTATATTCTAGGTTCTTCTAGGTTCTTCACCCCATCACTCTCCTTCTTGGTCAAATAGCGCTTACACAGCCTGGAGGTGTGTTTGGGGTCATTGTCCTGTTGAAAAATAAATGATGGTGCAACTAAACGCAAACCGGATGGAATAGCATGCCACTGCAAGATGCTGTGGTAGCCATGCTGGTTCAGTATGCCTTCAATTTTGAATTAATCCCCAACAGTGTCACCAGCAAAGCACCCCCACACCATCACACCTCCTCCTCCATGCTTCACGGTGGGAACCAGGCATGTAGAGTCCATCCGTTCACCTCTTCTGCGCCGTACAAAGACACGGTGGTTGGAACCAAAAATCTCAAACTTGGACTCATCAGACCAAAGCACAGATTTCCACTGGTCTAATGTCCATTCCTTGTGTTCTTTAGACCAAACAATTTCTCTTCTTCTGCTTGTTGCCTGTCCTCAGCAGTGGTTTCCTAGCAGCTATTTTACCATCAAGGCCTGATTCAGACAGTCTCCTCTTAACAGTTGTTCTAGAGATGTGTCTGCTGCTAGAACTCTGTGTGGCATTGACCTGTTCTTTAATCTGAGCTGCTGTTAAACCCGCGTTTTCTGAGGCTGGTGACTCGGATTAACTTATCGTCCGCAGCAGAAGTGACTCTTGGTCTTCCTTTCCTGGAGCGTCCTCATGTGAGCCAGGTTCTTTGTAGCGCTTTTGATGGTTTTTGCGACTGCACTTGGGGACCACTTTCAAAATTTTTCCCAATTGTTCGGACTGACTGACCTTCATTTCTTAAAGTAATGATGGCCACTTGTTTTCTTTACTTAGCTGCTTTTTTCTTGCCACAATACAAATTCTAAACAGTCTATTCAGTAGGACTATCAGCTGTGTACTGTATCCACCTCCTGCACAACACAACTGATGGTCCCAACCCCATTTATGAGGCTTGAAATACCACTTATTAAACCTGACAGGGCACAACTGTGAAGTGAAAACCATTTCAGGTGACTACGTCTTAAAGCTCATCAACAGAATGCCAAGAGTGTGCGGAGCAGTAATCAAAGCAAAAGGTGGCTACTTTGAAGAACCTAGAATATAAGACACATTTTCAGTTGTTTCACATGTTTTGGTTCAGTATATAATTCCACATGTGTTAATTCATAGTTTTGATGCCTTCAGTGTAAAGCTACAATATTCATAGTCATGAAAATAAAGAAAACTCTTTGGATGAGAAGGTGTGTCCAAACTTTTGGTATGTACTGTATATATACGTATGTGTCCGAAAGCCTATTAGTTCGATGCTGAGATTACCAAGGTGCGCTTGAACGCCTCATCACACGAGCTGCCTCAGAGCCGAGTTTGCAGGCTGCTGCTCAGTTGACGCTGCATGAAGACTAAGCAGTATGTTTGTTCCTAGTTTGTGTGCGTTTATGAATAACAAACCACACACACATATACGAATACCTGTACATTTCCTGGATTTGATATCCTGCTGCGTGAAATAAAGCTGATAAAAGGATTCTCTGGTCGGAATCTATCCATAGTGTTTCCATCCTAAACTGAACCACTAATCCAATATTTGATATTGCTCCTTTGAGCCTGATTTGGGGTTCTAGGACACTATGGATTCAGCACCTGATAATTGACAGCAGGAGTCATCTGTCCGACCCCAGAGAGATCATCGCCCGCCGCAGTATTTGGCCCAATATGACGTCACTCTCTTTCCCTCACAACAGCCTTTGGCCCAAGCCTCCTCACCCCTTGTAGGACAACCAGGTCAGGCTCAGTCAACCAGAAGTAAGAGTTTGACAAGATATCCAGCATCTGCACACTCACGGCAGTCCTCTCGGTCATCATACGGACTCAATCTGTTTAAGAGCACATCTGATATTCAAACAGCTGCACTGGAGGAGCAGATCAAAGTATTAGAGCTTTCTGACTTACAACAGGAAATAGAAGAGGAAAGGAAAGCTGATTTAGAAGCTGCAGCATTGGATGCACAAGCTAGAGAGGGACAGAGGCTACAGGAGGAAGCTCATTTGGCTAAAGAGAGGATGGTTAGAGAGATGGAATGGCAGGATGCTTGAAAAAGTTAGAGAAGGAGGCTCACATTGCCAGTCTTATAAAGTCCTTCCTAGCAGAGGTGGATGATGAGGCTTTGCCAACCACGTCAGCCCCCGCTACGTTCTCTGGGCTACCACTACCATCCCATACCATTCAGCGACCACCTCTTCAGCCACTGGTCACCATTCAGCGGCCACCTCTTCAGCCACTGGTCACTATTCAGCATCCACCAGTACAACCGCAGAATACTGCACAAATTCACATGCTGCCTTCCTTCACTGTTTCTACTGAACAACCATTAGCTACAACCGTTCCGCCAGCTAACAGTGTGCTAAGCGGTGTTCATTTCGCCGTAGTGCCAACCGCAACACCGTTCCCTGCACCTCTATTGGTACCAGGCTCATCTGTAGGTAGATCAGCGTACGGTCATACTTCGACACCAGCCCACGCAGCTAGGATACAACAGATAGTAGGGACCGCTGTCTCAACCAATCAGTCAGGTAGCGGGGCTCCAGTCACGAGTACAGGCAACATTATATCAGCACAAGCAGTTACAACGGCTCCACTTCCCCCCGTGATGCAGCGGGCTCACCCCAATTCGCTGGCCACAAACCCAGTTCCAGTAGCAACACCCTGGATCAACCCAGGCATGGAGACCCTAATTGCTACCTCCTACGGCATCCCTAAACCTACCTTGCCTCTCTTTAAGAGTGGTCAGGAGAGAGATTTTGCTCTTTTTAAGATGGCACTTGATAATTTGATGAATAGTCATCCTCATCTCAGTGAGCATTATAAATATTAGGTTTTCCTGAGTCAACTTAAGCTTCCAAGTGCTCTGCAGCTGGCCAGATCCTACATGTACGACCCAGCACCTTATACAGCTGCATTGGGAGCTCTACAGGACAAATACGGCCAGCCAAGACAACTGGTTCAAAGTGAATTAGGCGCAATCCTTAACTCCCCAGCCATCAAGTCAGGAGATGCAAAAGCATTCAACGCCTTTGCTTTATCAGTACAGTCCTTAGTTGGCATGTTGCGGACTTTGGAAGGACCCGTTGGATATCAGCTCAGATGTGGTTCCCATGTAGACCGCCTCCTCAGCAAAAACTCTCCTTCCCACAGAGATGGATTTGTGGAGTACTGTCTTGTCCGTGGCATTCTGCAGCCGGGTACTGAGCTCACCTACACTCTACTTGACTTAGCTGCATGGCTCCAGATGAAAGCTCAAGCTAAGCGCCTGGCCAGCCGAGCTACTCTCCTTTATAACCCCACAGGATTTTCACCTTCAAAGAGAGAGCAACGCAATTTAAAGCCTATAGATAAGACAGCATCAGTTTTCCTCTGCTCTGGGGAAACAGCCACCCATAAGGAGACCATTCAGAAGAAGTCTCAATCATTCAAACCCAGTCCTTATTGCCCATTTTGTAACAATAAGGAGCATTATCTTAATTCATGCCCAGACTTCAAGAAGATGATTACTGCTGACATTAAGAACTGGATCCAGGAAGGTGACCGATGTTGGAGATGTGGCCGCGGTCATGTATGCTTAAACGTCCATGTAAGACATACAAGGAGAAGCATCTCACTGTCTTGCACGAGGCCATCCAAGAGTCATCCCAGAAAGTGCTGATGGTTAGTAATCAGAAGCCTACAATTTACATTGAACAGCCCCGGAGTCCTCAAAGAGTTTTGCTGAAAGTTGTTAAAGTTGTTAAAGTGCAGAGACCATGTCCTGGAGACATTTGCAGTGCTTGATGATGGTTCTGAAAGAACTTCCTCAAGCCGTAGAACAGCTACAACTTCCTCAGCAGCCTGAAACACTACATCTGAGGACTGTGCAGCAAGAGGTTAAAGATCTGAAGGGTTATTCACTCAGTCTTCAAGTATCTTCTATTTCTAAACCAAACAGGAAATATTGGATTGAACATGCATTCACTGCAGATAATCTGAGTTTATCTGACCACACGTATCCAGAAGCAGCCCTCCAGAAACGCCATGAGCATCTCAAAGGACTACCTCTGCCTCCTATCCACAGAGCCCAACCACTGCTCCTCATCGGCTCAGACATGCCTCAGCTCATCACTCCAACACAGCCTGTTCGGGCAGGTCCATCAGGTGAGCCAGTGGCTATCTGCACTAGGCTAGGCTGGTCCCTTCAAGGCCCTTCTGACGTCAGGCCGGTCTCTTCGCACCAGCCTTCCTGTCTGCACCTCACCACTGGGTCTTCATATAATGAGCTCCTCAGGACTGTGGAACGTCTTTGGCATATTGACACACTGCCATATGTCAGCGAAAAGACGGCAGTGCGTTCCAAGCAAGATCAGCAGGCGCTCACTCTTCTAAAGGCAGCCTCTGTACGTGTATCTGTCGATAGTACCCAGCGATATGCTACTCCACTGTTACGTCGCCAACCAGTCATCCCACTCTGTGTAACGCATGCCCAACCTTTGCAGCATTGAACGCAGGTTAGCTAAAGATACTAATCGAGCAGCCTCATACTGTAAGGAGATGGAGAAACTCATTCTGTCCGGCTATGTTGCGGAGATCTCCACAGAGGAGGCATCGGAGTCCACCGAGTCATGGTATGTACCTCATCATATGGTGCACCATAATGGAAAAGAGAGTAGTCTTCAACTGTTCCTTTTTTAGGAGCGGGTGGTCTTTATCACTGAGCGAAGATAATAAAACACAGACTCAGCAGGATTCTCTCCTCCCAGCTCTCCACGAGGGAACCTTTTATTCTTCAAACTTGGACAAACTCATTTTTTCATCACCATTCCTTGGCGTTACAAAGTTTTTCAAAAGTGTTCCGCCCCAGTCCTTGTGGAGCAGTGTTTTATAGAGATACAAAGCATTGGTGTGTATGTGGGTCCTTTTGACTAATTGAAATCATTCATTTACGTAATACATCTGGCATCCACAACATTGCTTTTTCTCTGGCTACATCTGGAAGACATCAGATTGGCGTACGTGACAGTTTTACAATAACAATTTCATCACTTATCTGGATGCAGACCCTCAGCTGCCAGGTCAAGTTGACCTGGCAACACTTTAGGGATGTCAAAACTTTCCCAGCTGGCAATGGTCAGAATATCACAAGATTTCCTGCAATAACAAGCCCATTAGTTTTCCCTCTTGCCAAGTACTTTTCTCTAATGCAATCAGCTTGCATGTTTACTCAGAGTGAACAATTCTTCACAGGATTCATCTTGTGTTGGTAAAAACAATAATAACACTTTTCGATCTAGTCAAAGCAGAGCTTTATGCCTCCACACTTTTCCTTAAATGGCCTGTCACTGAATGACCAACTCCTGCCCGGGCCTACTCTTGGGCCCACCATGATTGGGGTTCTGATGCGGTTTCGATGTCGTGCTGTGGCCATCAGTGGGGATATTAAATCGATGTTTCACCAAATCCGTTTATTGCCCTGTGATAAACCACTGGTAAGATTCCTGTGGCGGGACATGCAGAGGGCATCTGAACCACATATCTTCCAATGGGAGGTGCTGCCATTCGGGACAACATGTAGCCCTTGTTGTGCGGTCTATGCTCTACAACAGCATGTCAAGGATCATGAGCCACCAAACTGTCTACTCATGCATGTGGGTGAGCACTCATTCTACGTGGACAATTGCCTCCTCAGTGTGAGCAAAGCTGAGGATGCCAAAGCCCTGATTGACGATCTGCGAGCACTTCTGAGGAAAGGAGGCTTTGAGATTCGGCAGTGGGCTAGTAACATGCCCGAAGTGGTCGCTTACCTACCTTCTGAAGCACAGTCGGCTTGCAGTGAATTATGGCTATCCAAGGCTAGTGATAACCTGAATGAGCCCACGCTTGGACTACGCTGGGATTGTTTAAACGACACCTTAAGCTACAAGCCGCACTGCGCTGACTCTTCAGTCACCACACTTCCTTGCCAAGTTATACGATCCTTTGAGCTACATTGTGCCATTCACCATAAGATGCAAAGTGCTGATCCAGGACATGTGGAAGAGCAACATTGGTTGGGAAGATGAGATCCGACCCATTAATCTTTTGGATAAATGGTTGAGTTGGGTACAGGAGATTCCCACTCTACAAGAGCTCAAGTTGCCTCGACCGTATGCACCAGCAACAACTGTTAATGCCAAAGCAATCTGTCGAATACACATTTTCTGTGATGCTTCGGAGCGTGCCTATGGATCAGTGGCGTACATGCAAACGACAGATGACAATCAGCAGATCTATGTCACCTTCGTGTTTGCCAGGTCCAGGGTCGCACCCCGCAAGCAGTGGTCTATCCCACACCTAGAGCTTAGTGCCGCTTTAACAGGCGCACAGCTAGCCAAAGTGATTGAAACTGAGCTTGCAATATCTCCTGATCACATCAGAATCCTGCCGTTACAAAGTGTTTGTTGGGACACGCATCGCAGAAATTCAGAATCTGACAAACGCTGACCAATGGCAGTATGTCGACTCTCTGAGTAATCCCGCTGACGACATTACTCGCGGGCTCACTCTGCAAGAGATGGTGCAGGATCATCGCTGGAACAAAGGTCCACAATTCCTCTACCAAGCGGAGATGGAATGGCCTACCATGCCCTCATCTGAGATGGAACCAGACATCATGGAGTTAAGGAAGTCTGCCTTTGTGGGAACTGTTTCCAGCATGTTGTCTATGCAACTTCCTGACCCAAGTAAGTTCTCCACCTGGAAAGAGCTTCTGCACAAGATCCCTAGCTCCCTGCATGGGGCGGCTGATATCAGTACTACATCAACCCGCACAGTTGCTGATTATGTACAAGCAGAGAAGCTGAGGTTACAAAGAGCTCAAGAGGATTGTTTTGCTGAAGAACTCAAGGCTGGAAGAACGCTACCTTCAGACAGTTGACTTGCATCTCTGTCACCGGAATATGAGGGAGCAACAGGATTACTCAGAGTTGGTGGCAGGTTAAGGCATGCAGACGGACTGGTTTTAGATACCATCCACCCTGTTATCTTAGATCCCAGCCACCCTGTAACTAACCTTATTATCCAGAACACGGATGAGTCACTACTACACCCTGGTCCAGAACGTGTTCTTGCTGAGCTAAGACGCAGGTTCTGGGTCATACGAGGCAGGGAGGCCATCCGGAAACATCAGCATTCATGTCTGGAGTGCCAACAATGGAGAACGAAACCAGATGTTCCCAAGATGGCGGCTCACCCACCAGCTCGACTACGACTCCTTAAACCACCGTTTTATTCAACTGGAGTTGATTGCTTTGGACCTTCGCAAGTGAGGATAGGTCGCCGCACTGACAAAAGGTGGGGCATCGTCTACAAATGCATGACAACTCGTTCAGTGCATTTGGAGTTGCTAGAGAGTCTTGATACGGACGCATTTTTACTATCGCTGAGAAGATTCATCGTCCGACGTGGCAACCCCTTGGAACTCCTCATGGACAATGGAACCAATTGTGTCGGCGGAGAAAGAGAGTTGCATAAAGCATTCGCTGCAATGGGCTCTCAACTAAGAGAACAACTTGCTGAACACCAGATATCCTTTCGGTTCAATCCTCCAAGTGCACCTCACTTTGGCGGTACATGGGAGAGGGAAGTGAAATCCATCAAGACTGCACTACATGTTCTTAAAGACCAAACGATTCTTGAACCGGTTCTGCTAACTACTCTGGTGGAGGTCGAAGGTATAATGAATGCTACACCCCTAGGCTACTTGTCTTCAGCTGCTTCGGATCCGGATCCGGTCACGCCTCACCTCCTCCTTATGGGCCGTCACGACTCATCTCTGCCTCAAGCAGTCTACGACGTTAGTGATCTTGGAAGAAGGCGTTGGAAGCACAGTCAAGTCACTGCCGATCGCTTCTGGTCATCCTTCATCAGTCATTATTTACCAGGGCTACAAGAGCGCAGCAAGTGGAGGAAAGATGGCAGGGCACTCTCGATTGGAGACGTTGTCCTAATCGTGGATCAACAACTTGCGCATCATGGCCAGTAGAACGGATCTCACAGACCCATCCAGGGAAGGATGGACGTGTACGTGCTGCCAGTGTACAAGTGAAGGATCGTACTTATGTTCGTCCGGTCGCCCGACTCATACTCCTTCCAGAACTTGAGGACAATGACAAGGAAGCCACCTCCAAATAGACTTTCTTCTCCTTAGTCAACTGCCATGCGGACAGTTGGGGGCGGCCTTGTCCGAAAGCCTATTAGTTCGATGCTGAGATTACCAAGGTGCGCTTGAACGCCTAATCACATGAGCTGCGTCAGAGTCGAGTTTGCAGGCTGCTGCTCAGTTGACACTACATAAAGACTAAGCAGACACGGAGTATGTTTGTTCCTAGTTTGTGTGCGTTTATGAATAACAAACCACACACACATATACGAATACCTGTACATTTCCTGGATTTGATGACCTGCTGTGTGAAATAAAGCTGATAAAAGGATTCTCTGGTCGGAATCTATCCATAGTGTTTCCATCCTAAACTGAACCACTAATCCAATATTTGATAGTATGTATTTGTATGTATATAACAAAAATGGTTTTCTGTCAGTCCACAGGCTATTTTGTATTTGATCCTAATATTCCACAAGGGAAATTTGACACCTGCTGGTTAAAATCTCTTTTCTCTGACAATTAGATTTACTGCCTGATTGCCTTCTTGTATTATCTGACAAAAAAAAAGAAATGAAGCATATTTTTAAAATTCTGTCAGACACATCTTCATGACCCAATAATTGCACTGAGATTTCTGTTGTAGCCTCTAGCATGAAGAAAATGCTCCACCAACATCTTAAAGGGGAGCATGACCAAGTGGTTTATGCTGAGGTCCCCTTGAGCTAAGCAATTAACCACTGTATGAGCTCAAGAATCAGTAGGCGATTCAAAGAAGCTACACCATGTGAATGCATACAGATTATAAAATGTTTGCCAGATGATGCAAGAAATTCCTTAATATTGGTCAGATCCAGGAGAAGGTGATGGATTTCTAGGAGCTAAATTAAAACCAATCAAATAGATTCATTACTTTCAAATATGTTCTTCCTTACTTGGGAAACATTAAAGGAACAACTACAGGTGTGCAATAATACATCCAGCTCACAAGACAAAACCATACATGTGGTTGGGTTAACAAAATGAGATACAATTTTAATAATATTTCTAGGAATTAAAAAAAAACTAAAAATATTTTTGACTTTCACACGTAAAGTTTTCACAAACTACAAACTGTTTAAAAGAATCTGTAATCAGTGGAAAATATTACAGTCCTGGTTTGCTGGCTAACATATTTGTTAATGTTCTAATGTCTAATTCTAAACTGGAATGTTTGCCAAATATAAAACTGAATATTGTGATTTGTATTGTTTCTAAATAGAATAAATGTTTCATAAATATCCGACTGAGCATAGTTTAGTAGGAAATAACACTGAAGACAGACAACATTACAGATGGAAATATGAACACTGTTATGCATGATGGGACTCTATAAGGAGAAATGTTTAAAACTTAATACAGTGTATTACTGTGAATTTTCCTTTAATTATGAAGGAATTGTTGACTGTTAAATACATGATTCATAGGAAACTGGAGGCAGGATGAAGGACCTACAATTTAGTTAGTTTGATAAAAGCTGATGAAACTAGTTTTTTCAGTCATTCACTTAGAAAATTATAATTTGAGAAACATCCATTTGCATCAGAATATTTTTTATATATTAGGAGAACATTTGCCCAATTTTCCATGGGCTCTACTTTGGCCGGTTCCACTCCACTTAGCCTATTTTGATGCCTGATTTTGGCTTTCTTGGAACCCTTTCAGAAGCAGGTCCCATTGGGGTTGCGCAGGGCCGAAATGTGACGTGAACATACTGGTTTTCACTGCTTGGCCATGGGCATGGTCAGCTGTATGTCACTGAGGTAGTAGACAGAATTACAAGCCTAAGCAGTGGCTCCAAAAGAGACCACCACTAGAGTGGTGCTTATTATTGTTGAAAATAAGCGCTGTTTAACTAAATAATCTGAACTGAAACTTTCTGTGTAGTTATGCTGCTATAGGCTTAGGCTGCTGGAGGACATAATGACCACTTTCACCCTCTTCGCTACATTCTCACACTACTCTCCAATTTTGCATTATTTGCTGTTATTTCAGCTTTTAACTTTGTTCTCTGTCTTTTCTCTTCCTAGAAGCTGCACCTGGCTAGACCTGTGACACCTTTCTGGAGAGGGGCATCGTGCGAGCTTCTACCGGCCATGTGGATCATCTACCGATGATCCACATGGCCCTGTCTTTCAGTTTTTAACCCTTTCTCTCTCCTAGACATGGCGATTGACTGAGCTTTTACTGTAACTAATTATATGTGCTCTCTTTCAGACTCTACCCTTGAAAACTGGCTCAGAGTTTATCTGTTCTTTTTTTCTAGGTGAAACGACTAAAGGAGCTCCATCCATTAACATTTACTTTTCCTTCCCATAGAAAGTACTCGTGGATCAGTGCTTCTTTGTTCTCTTTGTGTCTCTGCTCTGTTCTCTCAAACCCCCAGTCGGTCGTGGCAAATGGCCGCTCACACTGAGCCTGGTTCTGCTGGAGGTTTCTTCCTGTTAAAAGGGAGTTTTTCCTCTCCACTGTTGCTACATGCATGCTCAGTATGAGGGATTGCTGCAAAGTCAACGCCAGTGACTGTCCACTGTCTCTACATGCTCATCCGGGAGGAGTGAATGCTGCAAGGCACTGACTGGATCCAATCTGCTGGGTTTCCTTAGACAGAAAAACTTTTTATCCAGTTTGAATATATAACTAACTCTGACTGCACTGTTCAATGGTTAGGACTAATTGGAATGTATGTACCTGACTTTTGGGAAGTGCCTTGAGACGACATGTGTTGTGAATTGGCGCTATATAAATAAAACTAAATTCAATTGAAGTGAACTGAAACAATTAAACGAGACTGCGAAAATAACATAAACAAGGAGGAACCAGATCTATAAAGAAATAAAAACTAAAACATAAAACATAGGAATCCAGGGAAGTAATTGAATAAACCTGGACTAAAATAAAGCAAGTGAAGAGCATGGCAGTGCAGAGAAAGTAAACAGAACTCAAAATGCCAAACACAGGCAGATTATGACAATAATGTGGAATCTTGCTACACCCTATGAGCTACTGTATAATAATAATTTAACACAAACTTGATGCATTTGCTTAACTCCTAAAGTTTTTCTTAAAATTTCATTATTTGATTTTTTTTTAATAGTTTGCTAAAATGTGCTCTATGAAACTTGAGTTGAAAGCCGTTAAATCACAAACAATTTTTGCATTTTTTGCCATTAAAAAGACAAATATTTGCTTCAACCTTTTGGTTCATTAGGGCTTATGATATAAATTATGCTGAGGACAGCCTCGTGTGCACTTCTGTTGCACACTCAGTAGATCAGAGGCACAAGGAGATCTTACCTCAAAGCACTGTCTTTTTAATTGCTACAACACTGCTCATGCCATTGAATCTCATTTGTACATTCAGGTGAAGGACCAATTCAGTGTAATGCATTGATACAGATGATTTCCTCTTACTTCTTCTCTAGCTCCTCTTCTTTCTTTGTCAGCAGAGGGTGGACAGGCAGAAAGAGTAATATACTGAACCCATCTGTTCATCTTTCAGACCTTTTGTCCTCACAATTTATAGCATGTCTATCTGTTGAAGTGCCTTCCCTCCCACAGAGACCCCGGGAGAAGCTGCAGAGGTGAACTATTCTCACACCGGTTTCACAACCTGTGAAGCTGATTTTGGGAGTCAAGCTGGAACATTTGTGATGGAGGCTTCAGATGCATTCCAGACTAATGGCAGTCAAGGCTACAAATTGCACCCACTTACACCCATTTCGTGGCAAGCCCACCATCTGAGGCTGTCTGAGAAGAGTCTGTTTGACCCCACTGAGACAGGTGTGTTTCTGGCAGCTCTCTCTAAGGTATTGTCAGGCATCTTTTAGCAGTTTCACCTTAGTTGAAAGCAGCCAGAGTGACAGCAGGTAGGTGGGCCTACATGCCCTGAACTAGTTTCTTGGTTTCATTTAGTTGCAAGGTTCTCCTGACCAGATTTGTCATTTTACTAATGAAATTGGAGCCTGGGCCATTTGACACAACCTCTGAAGTAGCTGCTGATTAACAACAGAAGGTGAATAAGGGATGCACTTTGAGATCAAGCTCGGAATTTACTGTTTTCATTTGGCAAGCCATTCTGTAATTTTCCGTTTCTAATAACAAATCCAAATGTTTCATCATCATCAACTTTATAAAGCGCTTTAACACCAGCCATGACTGAATCGGGTGCTGAACATCATGGATATAGAGGATAAGAAAAAACATCTAATAAAATAACAAAGCTAAACACACAACCGTGTAAATAACTTAAAAACTCAATACACAATGTATTAAAAACCAAACAATAGAAGATAATATCAATACAAATTTTACTCAAATAAAAGTTGAGTAAAATCAAGTCTCAGCTGGGTTAAAGGTCATTCAGCCAGAAGAAGTTTTTAGACAAGCTTTAACATGTACAGTGAAGGGGCCTGTCAAATGTTCAAAGGTAAGGCCTTCCTTAACTTAGGAAGCCCAATAGAGAAGGCCCTGATCTCTGTAAGCTGCCGCTCCGAACTGGGAATGACCTGGAGCAGCTGGTCAGCGGACATAAGTGACCGGGTGAGAGTATAGTAGGGGAGAAACTCGGTTATATTAGGAGGGCCAAGGCTATGTAAAGCCTTTAAAACAAAGAGAAGAACCATAAAGAAAGATAAAAGTGTTACTAGTTCATACCTGCTGACCATGAAAGACAATAAAAATACCCTATTGCTTCATCATGTGTTTAATAATCTAATAGCTTTCAGTAACGAGTAGATGTTTCTCTCTTCACAGTTGTGTTCCAAGTTATCCAAACTAATCCTTACTGGCAGGGGTCACCATTTTCCTCAATTTTATTTTGTGCTTCCGTTATGCCACCTAACCAGCATGTAATACAACTAGTTAAAACACTGTCCACAAGAGTGCTGTAAAACATCTTCAGCATTTTTCAGTTAACAATCAAAGCTTAGTTAGTCCTAAGGGACAAGAAAACATTTCCCAAAACATTAAATTAACACAACTAGCCTAAACTGTTGATACAAGGCAGGATGGATCTATGCTTTTATTCTCTTTACATCATCTATTATTTTATAATTTTGGCAGACTTGTTCTTAGCTGACAGGAGTGGCCCCAGGTGTTGTCTTATGCTAACAAGATGCTGTGCATTCAGAGATGGGATTCTGTATACCTTGGTTGTAATGAGCTAATGGTACCGTTCTGTAATCTCAACCAGTCAGTCTGCCCCTTTTCCTCTTTACTGATGAGATTTTCTTCAGTTCAGCAGTCTCTGACTGGATTTCTTTCTCATTATCAGCGTTAACAGTCTAATGTTTTTCATGTCCTGCCATGGAGCATATATGAAAATAGTCATGAAAAGGAACGTTCAAATACTGATTTTAAAATATTAATAAGACCTGTACAGAAATATTACCAAACGTTCTTTCAGCATTTGTCTGCATCTGACAATTATTTATTGGCAGATCCTTTAAATCAGAAATCCAGGATCAGGGCATCTCTAACATTGACGACTCATTAATTTTTCTCACAACTCTAATTGAAAAAAACTATTCTTTCTAGAATTTGCAAAAAAAAGCAGTTGTTCTCAACTTGGGATCAGACAAAATCATATTGAATTCCCCCATGCAGCATCTTTCAGTGTTTAGATGTAGTTTAGGTGGAACTGTTCTGAGAAGGTTTGTTCTGTATTTTCCCACAGGCATAGTGTCAACAGCTATTCACAATTATCAAAATAACCAAGTTGTTCTTGTAACTTTAGAGAAATATTCTAATGTCAAATTGTGGAACACCTAGGTAATCTATGGGCGTGAGTGGTCATACGCTGCTGATATAAACATGATTAAAAACATTAACTGTTTGAATTTTTAAGTGATTCTTGTGAAACTGAAAGCTCTTTGTGTCTCTCAGCCGTTGGCCTTTCTCCAAAACCGGTCTCTTCTTGCCCAACCTTCACTGCAAAGTGTCACTTCACATGAAGTCACACTCACAGGGCTGGAGTATAAATAAACAGAGCTGGCTCAATGTCCTCTCACAGCGAAGGTTTTCTTGTTTTCATAAACTGTGTGTGGAGTCTGTGTGTTATGTTCAAATGGTGTCCCTCTCTCTTGCAAAAGTGCATGGTGGATGTTAGTAATCCTCCTTCCAAGAACTGGAGTTGGTCCCCTGGTGTTGAACCGTGGCCACCGCACAGCTCTTAAATAATTAGGAGGAGAAACTGTTTAATTCTCTCTTTCACACACATCCACACGCACACACACACACACACACACACTTCTGTGAAGTGAAGAAACTTCAGTTAGTATGTGGAACTCATTAATACAAGAGGTCTACTGCATCTTACTTAATCAGTTCATGTTTTGGGGTATAATACTTAAAAATACAGTAGTTGTGTTTTCCATGTTTCCACTTCTGTATTTATTATTATTCTTGCTTTTATTTAAGGAAATGTAAGACATTATAAGATTACTTGGAAATTTACCTTCAGCATCTAGCAAAAAAAAGACCAAACAAATACATTCTGAAATGCACATACTTAAACAAATAAGTTAAATGCATAATCCCTCATACAGCCCCAAAAAAAACAAGAAACAGAAAATGAAGGCATTTAAAAACAGTGTTCTCAATACATTTGAAGCAAGTAAAAACACAATTCAGTATTATTTCTGTATTTCCATGTTACAGGAATAAAAGGAATATAAGATTTCTTATTGCTGGTTCATTAACACATATATGCTGCATATGGACCATCGTCACGATAAGCCTAAACTGTCAAAGAAACATTACTCAGAGACAAAACTAGTTATCTTTTCAGACCTATAATGATATGTTTGTTTAAAGATTAAAACAGCCTTTAAGCCATTTCACATGTTCAATGTTCGCCTTGATAAGATTAACTTTGCGGGTGTTTCTTTTGGACATTTAACAGTTTTACCATACATTTATTAAGGGTACAGTGTGGTGAAGAAATATTTGTCCTCTTACAGATTCTACAGTTTTTCCTTTTTTGTTATGCTTACATGTTTCAGATCATCAAACACATGTGATATGATAATATTAAAAATAGTAATAGTAATAGTAATAGAAATACAAAATGCTGATTCCATTTATTAAGGGAAAAAAGCCATCCGAACCAACCTGGCGCTGTGTCAGAAAAAGTAATTGTCCCCCTTGTCTAATCATCGTCATGAAATTGAACATGACAAATCTTTTACAAAAGCACCATAAATAGTCAAAACCTTCAGAAATCACTGATTGATGATGTCATATTCAACACATTATCTATTTCAAACTAAATGAACTGATGATATGAGTGAAAAGCCAACATTTTGAGATTTTCAAGTTTTACTTTTCTGCCACAACTATTTTGAAAGCATTTTCCTATGAATTATTTCTAAAAGCCAAATGTTGTGAAAAGCAGACCAGATTTTAACAACCAACCGAAACCTAATTTTTTCCAGCCCAATGTGTTCAAAAGGAGCTCATTTGGGGGAAACCAGTCCAATCTGTACTACACAGTTTACCCCAATTCCATGAAGAAAACACTAATCAACAATAAATATGCTGGAGCATAATATGTACGCATGATGGCGCCCCCTTATACATGCATGCCTAGAACCGGCCCTGCTAGGTTTCCTTGGGTAGACAACGTTTTAACCAATTTGAATAATATGCATTTTGTGATAACTAGGGTCAATTTTAAATAGATGTACTTGACTTGGAGTCAGAATGCATGACTCAATTTAACTGACTTATTTTTGCAGGAAGTTCCCTGAGACGACGTGTTGTGAATTGGCTAAATAAACAGATCTGAAAAACTGAAATTTAAACTCTTTTCAGTCCTTGTCCGTAAAGTGAGAGCCATGCTCGCAGTTCCATTAGTCTTTGTTTTACTTGTGTAGTTCCTATAAAGTGTAATTGTTGATATTGGAGGGCAAGTCTTCAGTGGGCTGCTGAGATGGCACAGAGGGCTCATTTTAAAGGGGAACGTTTCCTGAAGAATATTCAACTTTTCATTATCACAGCCAAACTCTGTGTTTGCTTTTTTTGACACTGTGTGGCTACTGTAGCGTGCAGTCGGTTTCAGAGCTTTTCCAGCAAAAAGAGCTGCTATCTAACTTAAAGATAAAATACTGTGACAATCATCTAAAACACAAACCCCACTGCATTGGACAACTAAACAGTGAGAATAAAGCAGATTTTAATGATAGTTATGTGTTTTTACATCTGCAACCAACCCCTTTTACAGTCAAATTGTCCTCCCTTTGCCACATGGAGCTCTCACTCAGATGGTGTCTCACACGGCTGTTTTCAGAAGCCCTCAGTGTTATAAATTGATAAGAGTAGGTGTTTGTGCCAGTCTTTAACTTTAGCACAAAAACAATATGTAAATGGTATATTTCTGTATCTGAAGCTGTCATTTAAAGTTGTGAAGTTGTATATTTCAGACTAAAACTCAATCTGTTCCTAATTTTACATTGTTTGGTAAAACTGAACATTTAAGAATTACAGAAGAGGACCTAGAAATCTCTTTTCCAACATCTTCAAGTTGTTTATCTATTTTCCTCCATACAAAACATAAAGGCTCCCAAATGATCACTCCAGATGCACTAAGAATTTGGCTGGTGACTAGAATCAATCGTCAGCTTAAATGAATCTTAAACATGACAGGTCGGTCGGAAATGCAAAAAAACCTATCCTTTTTCTGTAAATGCATAATACATAAGTGCTACCAGGTCAAGAAAAGACACCGGTCCCTCCTGAAACAGTTTTCCTCCCCTTAGAGAGTTGAGGAGAACATGTCTACAGATGTAGAGCCGAGCTTGAGGCTTCCATGGCACATCCGCTTGAAGTGACACGTTACCATTTTGACTTAACCTAATGAAAAAATAACATCGACTTTGCCTCCAGAACTGACATATTGCAAATGTGGATGCAGGAGGAGCAGCAATTTATTTCTTCACAAGTGGTCACTACTATTTTTTATAATTTATCCAGCATATGTTGAGATGTCAGCTACAGCACTTTGATCACAAATTTGGGTGTCACTTGCTGAGCTATGCTTTTTCAGTGAAAGTATTAGGACTTCGGCACACACCTGCCATGCATGTGGTACAAAGCTAGTTGTCAAATTCCCTTTCACAACACTTGAAAGGGATGCAGACTGAAAAAAAAATTATATATATATATATACAGGGATTGGACAATGAAACTGAAACACCTGTCATTTTAGTGTGGGAGGTTTCATGGCTAAATTGGACCAGCCTGGTAGCCAGTCTTCATTGATTGCACATTGCACCAGTAAGAGCAGAGTGTGAAGGTTCAATTAGCAGGGTAAGAGCACAGTTTTGCTCAAAATATTGAAATGCACACAACATTATGGGTGACATACCAGAGTTCAAAAGAGGACAAATTGTTGGTGCATGTCTTGCTGGCGCATCTGTGACCAAGACAGCAAGTCTTTGTGATGTATCAAGAGCCACGGTATCCAGGGTAATGTCAGCATACCACCAAGAGGGTTGAACCACATCCAACAGGATTAACTTTGGACGCAAGAGGAAGCTGTCTGAAAGGGATGTTCGGGTGCTAACCCGGATTGTATCCAAAAAACATAAAACCACGGCTGCCCAAATCACGGCAGAAATAAATGTGCACCTCAACTCTCCTGTTTCCACCAGAACTGTCCGTCGGGAGGTCTGCAGGGTCAATATACACGGCCGGGCTGCTATAGCCAAACCTTTGGTCACTCATGCCAATGCCAAACGTCAGTTTCAATGGTGCAAGGAGCGCAAAACCTGGGCTGTGGACAATGTGAAACATGAATTGTTCTCTGATGAGTCCACCTTTACTGTTTTCCCCACATCCGGGAGAGTTACGGTGTGGAGAAGCCCCAAAGAAGCGTACCACCCAGACTGTTGCATGCCCAGGGTGAAGCATGGGGGTGGATCAGTGATGGTTTGGGCTGCAATATCATGGCATTCCCTTGGCCCAATCCTTGTGCTAGATGGGCGCGTCACTGCCAAGGACTACCAAACCATTCTTGAGGACCATGTGCATCCAGTGGTTCAAACATTGTATCCTGAAGGCGGTGCCATGTATCAGGATGACAATGCCCCAATACCACGAGCAAGAGTGGTGAAAGATTGGTTTGATGAACATGAAAGTGAAGTTGAACATCTCCCAGGGCCTGCACAGTCACCAGATCTAAATATTATTTGGGCAACTTTGGGGTGTTTTGGAGGAGCGAGTCGGGACGTTTTCCTCCCCGTATCACGTAGTGACCTGGCCCACTACCCTGCAAGAAGAATGGCTTAAAACCCCTCTGACCACTGTGCAGGACTTGTATATGTCATTCCAAGACGAATTGACGCTGTATTGGCTGCTGGTCCTTTAAGACAGTGTCTCCCCCCCCGGGCCCAAAATTTGAATAGATTAAAAAATAATCAAAAAAGAGGAAAATCAGGAAAATCTCAAAAAAAATAAACACAACTCCAAAAATAAAAATAAAACAATTAAATGTGGCTTACTGAACATAAGATCTCTCTCTTCAAAGACTTTGCTGTTAGTGACCTGATTTGTGAAAATCAGATTGTTTTTTTTTGCCTCACAGAAACCGGGGGCAGCAAGAGGATTATGTTACTATAAATGAGAAAAAACCCTACTAATTATTTAAATTTTCACATTCCTCGAAATACTGGGCGAGGAGGAGGAAGTAGCAACCCATCTTTCAGTCCGATTTTTTTGATTATCCCCAGACCAAATCAATAGCTACAACTCTTTTGAATATTTAAACCCTTTATTTTTTCCTCATCCAAATTGCAAAGCACCAAAACCATTTTCTGTTTGTTGTTTTTGACCGTCCACCGGCCCTTTACTCTCAATTTTATAGATCAGTTTTCAGACCTTTATCTGTTTTAGTGTTAAATACAGAAAAAGTTATTATAGTGGGGGATTTTAAACATTCATTGTTGACACAAAAAGGATAGCTTAAAAAGCCTTTAAGGTATCTTAGACTCAATTGGCTTTACCAAAACAAAAAAAAAAACCTACCCACGTTTGTCTTCATTCTCTGGACCTTGTGCTGACATATGGCATTGAGTGTACAGACTTACAATATTTTTTCACAACCCTGTGCTGTCTGACCATTTTTAAAAACCTTTTGAGTTTAATTTAACCGAGTACTCCACACCTGAAAGAAATTTCATTATAGTAGATCATTATCAGACGATGCTGAAAAACCCTTTTAAAAAGAATCTTTTCCACTTTTATTTCTCATTATCACAAAAAAACAGAGTGGAGGGGAAATAATTTTTTTTTCTTCTCCTTCACAAATTGATTCTCTTGTTCAGAGTGTTTTTTTTTTTTTTTTTTTGGGGGGGGGGGGGGGGGGGGGGGGGGGGTTCTCCCCCCCCCCCCTTGGGGGGAATTTTTGGGGGTTTTTTTCAGAGCTGCGTTTTTAAAAGCACAATGTTAGAAAATTGGACAAAATGGCGCTCTAAACACCTAGAAGATTCCTACTTAATCTGGAAAAATAGCCTACTGTTGTAAAAAAAGACACTTCACCAAGCTAGAACAGCTTTTTTCTCATCCTTAAAATAAAGAAAAAAGAATAATCCTAGGTTTCTCTTTAGTACAGTTGCTAAACTTACACAGAGTCATAGCTCTGTTGAGCCATCCTTCCCCTTAGCTCTCAGCAGTCATGATTTTATGGGATTCTTCCAAAATAAAAATTGATTTTTATTAAGAAAAAATCTTGACAATCTCCCAGAGATGATTTTCTCATCCTCACAAGTGAGACAATATTGGAAATAACTGTAGAACCTGATCTGTGTTTGGGGCGTTTTGATCCTGTGGAGCTTCCTGAGTTATCAGAAATATTAGCTTTATCTAAACCTTTAACTTGTATGTTAGACCCAATCCCAAACCCAAAATTATTTAAGGAAGTGTTCCCTCTTATTACCACCCCCTTTTAGATATGATTAATCTATCCTTAGTAAATGGATATGTACCACAAGCTTTTAAGGTAGCTGTAATAAAAACCTTTGCTTAAGAAACCTTCGCTTGATCGAGATGACTTAATAAATTTCAGACCGATATCCAATCTTCCGTTTTATCTAAAATTCTTGAGAAAATAGTTGCTAATCAAATGTGTGAGCATTTCCGCAATGACCTGTTTGAGGAGTTTCAGTCGGTTTCAGAGCTCATCATAGCACTGAAACAGCTCTGCTGAAAATCATAATGATATTTTTATTGCCTCAGATAATGGACTTGTGTCTGTACTGGTTTTTGTTAGATCTCAGTGCTGCATTTGATACAGTCGATCATAATATTCTCTAGAAAGGCTGGAATATGCTGTAGGGGCAGGGGAACAGCACTAGGCTGGGTTTTAAACTATTTGTCTGACAGATTCCAGTTTGGGGGTTCATGTAAATGAAAATCATTTTTAAACTCCAGGGTTAATTGTGGAGTACCACGGGTTCAGTACTTTTGGGCCAATTTTCTTTACTATATATATGCTGCCAATAGGTAAAATTATCAGGCAGCATAGAAAAATTTTCCACTGTTTACGCTGATGACACTCAGCTTTACTTATCCATAAATCCCGATGGCCCCCCAACCAGTTTAGATAGACTACAAGCATGTCTTGAAGACATAAAAAACTTGGATTACTTTAAATTTTTTTGCTTCTAAAAATTTGACAAGACAGAAGTTGTCGTCTTTGGACCGGAGTCTTTAAAAAAAAAACGCTTAGTCAATCACTTAACCTGGATGGCATTAAATTGCCCCCGATAATAAAGAAAAAAACCTTTGGGGTTTTATTTTGACCAGGACATGTCTTTTAAAATCCCTTTTAAAACAGGTTTTTCCAAATTTTCCTTCTTTCATCTCCGGAACATTCCAAAAATTAGAAATATCCTGTCCAGGATTGATGCTTAAAAAAAGTAGTCCATGCATTTTTTTACTTCAAGGCTGGACTTTTGTAATTCTTTACTATCAGGATGTCCACAAATGCAGTTAAAACCCTTCAGCTGATTCAAAATGCTGCAGCAAGAGTTCTGATGAAATTAAAAAAGAGAGATCATATTTCCCCTACTTTAGCTTCCCTTCATTGGCTCCCTGTTAAATCCAGAATAAATTTAAAATTCTCCTCCTAACATATAAACCCCTTAATGTTTTAGCTCCATCATACATCAGAGAGCTGATTGTTCCATATGTTCCTAACAGAGCACTTTTTCTCAGACTGCAGGTTTACTGGTGGTTCCTAAAGTCTCTAGAAGAAACGGGAGGCAGATCCTTTAGTTATCAGGCTCCTCTCCTGTGGAACCAGCTCCCAGTTTTAACCCGTGAGGCGGACACCCTGTCTACTTTTAAGGCTGGGCTTAAAACTTTCCTTTTTGATAAAGCTTATTTTTTAGAGTGGCTTGGGTTTATCCTGAGCTATCTCTGTAGTTATGCTGCTAAAGGGTTAGGCTGCTGGAGGAAAATAAACCCACTTTCACCCTCTTCGCTACTTTCTCACACTACTTTTCAATTTTGTATTATTTGGTTTTTTCAGCTTTTAACTTTGTTCTTCTTTTCCCCTCTTTCCTAGAAGCTACCCCTGGCCTGACTCTGTGTCTACCTGTGACAACTGTCTGGAGAGGGGCATCGTCCGGGCTTCTGCTGGAAACAACTTGGTGCTCACCCTCTACCGATGATCCACATGGCCTGTCTTTCAGTGTTTAAAACCCCTTTCTCTCTCCTAGACATAGCTACTGACGGAGCTTTTACTGTAACTAACTCTATGTGCTCTCTTCAGACTCTAACATTGAAAAAAAAAAAACCCTGGGCCTCAGAGTTTATCTTTTCTTTTTTTCTAGGTGAAACGACTAAAGGAGCTACATCCATTAACATTTACTTTTCCTTCCCATAAAAGGTACCCTGGATCAGTGCTTCTTTGTTCTTTTTGTGTCTCTGCTCTGTTCTCTCTAACCCCCCCAGTCGGTCGTGGCAGATGGCCGCTCACACTGAGCCTGGTTCTGCTGGGGGTTTTCTTACTTTTTAAAAGGATTTTTCCTTTTCCCCCACTGTCGCTATGTGCATGCTCAGTATGAGAGATTACTGCAAAGTCAACGCCAGTGACTGTCCACTGTCTTTACATGCTCATCCAGGAGGAGTGAATGCTGCAAGTCACTGACTGGATGCAATCTGCGGGGTTTCCTTAGATAGACAAACTTTTTATCCTATTTTGAAAAATAACAGAATCTGACTGCACTGTTCAATGATTTGGATTAAATTGTAATGCATGTACCTGACTTTTGTGAAGTGCCTTGGGACGACATGTGTTGTGAATTGGCGCTATATAATAAAACGAATTGAATTTGAAACTGAATTGAAAAGGGAAAATTATTGTGGTCTAAAACCAGGTTTTTAGTTTCATTGTCAAACCCCCTTATATACAGTATATAAAATTTATATAAATTATTATATTATATATTAAAATAAATATATATAAATATATAAATATTAAGTAAAAGGTTGTTATTTTATTCATATCAGCGACATACATAGATTTCCAGCAATATTCATAAAGAAAGGAGTAGGTGCTGCAATATTTTCACAACATCACTGAATTTCTGAGCAACCCTAACTATTCTGCCATGGGCTTAGTTTCTTCTTGGTGTCTATAAAGGACTGGAACATTTTTTTTCTGCTAAATGTCAAATTAGGGTCACTTCTTCCTCCCCCACATTTCCAAATTTGTTGAGCAGTACTTTGTTTTGGATTTTTGCTATAATTCTAAGAGGGAGTGTATTTCTATTACAGTATGTATGCTTATTTTGTATGTCCATTTAAATTTGACAAATATTTTAAAGATGTAACAGAAAGAAATCCATCACAGATAGCACTGGAGTAAGCTGTTGATCACCAGCAAATGTCGAAGACTCTTTGGACAATTCTAGTGTCGTTGTCAAGACCTCGCTCCCTGAGGCAAAGTCTAGACAAAGACCAGGCAAGACCAGAATTTTCAGAGAGGTAAGACCAAGTCCAATATCAAATTGACGAGGGGTCATTTGCAAGACCATTGCAGCTGAATGGTGACTGGAGACAGAGTGAAGGCGACAGGTGTAGACCGAGGACTTAACTCACTTAGAGCTCTTTCTTTCTGTGTGATTTACAGTCAGAAAATATTTATATATTTGCACCAGAAAACGTTTCTCCATCTGTTTTCTCAACCATCTCAACTTCCCATTCTCTGCATGTGGGGACGCAGGTGGCAGCGTTTCAGTTATTAAAGTAAAAAACTCAATGGGTAGGCTTGGTCTCAACACTAGTTTTTGAGATTAAGAGTCTTTATCTCCCAATTTAGCAAAAATCAGACCTCCCTGCTAATCATACCCTCAGTTTACAAAACATTTATTAGAGATTTTATTTCACACAGGTTTAAAATTACAAACATAAGACCAAATATATTGTTAAGTAGTTCTTCATACCACTCACACATTTATGTATACAAAATATTTTCATTCAACCCAGAACTTTGTTTTTTGTAGGAAATTTATCTGATTTGATTTACATAAAAACACGTCAAAGATTATTTATACTGTTCTCAATGGTCAGTGGAAAGATCTTTTTTGGCACAGTGATCAAACCCTTCTTAGAATTGTTGACGAGCTTTTGCCTGTTTTGACGCTTCAGCTTTGCTGATAAGCTCCAAGATTTTAAGGTTGGTAGGCCTCTACGCCATCACCCTAATCTGTAGCTTTGTTTTTATTACTTTCTGTTAGAAAAAGTATGTTGATATAAAGTATATTAAAATAGTACTTTAAGCCTAAATCTGCCAGGGGTATGAATAATTTGCCCTAACTGTATGTACATCCCCACTAATATTTGATAAAATATTCTTTGGTGCAGAGAAAAAATACACTAGCGATTAACAGCAAATTCTGGCTGGATATTCGATCCAGCCTGATCTCTTTTCAGGTTTTCATTTACCGGTAAATTGGTTAGCTTCCTGGCGCAGATTTGGCTGTTTAACATAATTCATAATTTTTCAACAGGAATTATGGTCCAAGCCATTGATGCATGTTTGGGATCATTTTCTTGTTATCGATAATGTCCAAGTTGATTTTTGGTGAAATTGAAAAATATAAAGGTCGTCTGACTTCTTCATTATTCCATCTACTCTGCGCAATCCCCCAGTACCACTGGCAGCTAAACAAACTCTTAGCACAATGTCACCTCCACCATGCTATAGAGAAAATACAGTTTGGTTTAAAAGCCTCTCCTTGATCTCACTAAATGTACTTCTTGTCATTGGGTCCTAACAGCTCAGTGATGCAAGCTGGGCAAGCAGAGGATTAATCAGAGGAGTAGCTAAGGGGACCATGGCAATCCTGCATGAGCTGCTAAAATGCGCTGTACATCTCTCTAAAATAAACCATCCATAGATTAAAACAAAGTGATGAAGATGTTATGCGTTGGGAATGCACTTTTTTGGTAATGACAAGAAAGCCAGTTCAAAGTTGCAAAAGACTTAAAAGCTCTTCTATCACGACAATGACTCTAAACATACAGCCAGAGCTATAGCACACATCTATAGATCAAAACATAATCATGTTGTACAATGGCCAAGTCAAAGTCCAGAGCTAAATAAAATTAAGAATCTAATAAAACTAATAGCTGTATTAGCAGCGAATGGTTGCTCTAAAAATACTGACTCAGGGGGGCTAAATACACATGTACACCACACTTTCAGATTTTTATTTGATAACATTTGAATACCATCCATCCTACATTTTTCACTTCACAAATTACATGACAAGTTACGTTTGGTTGGTTCATCACATAACATCTGGCTGAAATGCCCTGAAATTTGGATTGATGTGACAAAATGTAAAGTTCAATGTGTATCAACAGTTTTGAGTTTTATAAGGCATTGTATAAAAATTATTGTACATTAGCCCTGAACCTGATAAGCTTAAACAGATGAAATATAGCATCCAAAAGCTGCTTCAAAATAAACAAATTTAGCTTGGATCCATTGTTTTTATGTATTTTGTAAAGGAAAGGAATGTATTATTTATCTTACTTTCTGCACTGTTATATGACATATTATGGTATTTTTGACTTCTTTTACTTATGGTTTTTTACTTTTTTTTATATATCCTACCTAAATTTATGGACATTTTTTTAATCTAGCTCAACATAAGGTTTGTGGAGATGAAAAAGAAAGCCTTTGCAGCAATTTGGATACCAACTGACTTCATTTTGATGTCCTCTCAAATATTGGACACAAATCCTAGAAATAAATCATGGCAATGTCACATGTGTGCTCATTTACAGATGCAAAAGACTGTCTGTTGAACAAAGAATAATATTTGAATTAAAGTTATCAAAATCATGAGTTTTTGTGCATACATAAGGAACAGAGCCAGACCTCAAAGTTTGACTTCTCATCAAGAAAAACAAAATTGTTGTAGCTCCTACAAGAAAAGACACAGAGACTCGAAACCTTCTGAGATCGATCTACATCTGGCCCCGAACAATACTTATTGGTCAAACGCTGACATCGTTGGAGCCCCGCCCCCCGAGAACAGGAAGTATGATTTACTTTGGAAGGTCCATATTAGACACTCTTCACCTAATCAACATGAAACTGTCCCCATTGACAGATAACAAGATGGTCCAAGTTGGTGCTGAGAGGTTTGGGTGCAGGGTGTGGCTGTGGCAGCATGGCGAAATCCAACATCATGCCATGGCCTATACGTTTGGCTCTAATGTATCATCTGACCTGCACCATATTCAAAAGGATTGCACTCAGTACCACCCAGGGGTTGCGATTTATGGCCATTTTTTTTAAACGGTGAGGGCCAGCTGTCTTTTCGACAGAATGCAAATTACTACCCTGACCACTTGGTGACGTGTTAGCATATTAATTAGCTGTTTTCTCACTTGATGCATGACCTCACTCAAAGTGACAGGATGAAAAAGTGTAGCGCAACCCCTGGTCCTGCCCCCAAATGGTATTCAGTCAAATAATTGGTGGGTGTGGCCTAATTCCTCCACAACACCCCCTCGAAGCACTAAAACAACCAACCCAGAGCATGCTTTGACCAAGGATTATGATATTCTGTACACATATTTAACTTCTCAGAATCTACAAAAAAGTCTCCTGGAGCCATGGTCCAAATCCCACAGGAAGTTGGCCATTTTGGATCAAAGCCCCCATTTTCTCTCGTTTACACGTCATATCTGAGCGAACTCTTCCTACAGCTTTTTACTTACCGCTTTCAAAATGTCTCAGTATGGTCTTAAGGCATTGATGATCAAAAGTTATCAAAAATTTTAGCTGCAAAAAATCGCGTGGGCTTGGCCAAGCCTGAAATTCTCGCCATAAAAGACGAAACTGTATTAACTTCACCACACAAGCAGCACCAAACTTTCAGTGTCATCTCAGACCTGCACTCAAAATCACACATGAATAATCGGATTTGCTCCTAACTGGAGATGAAAGATCTTTGACAATCACCAAAC
Source organism: Crenichthys baileyi (assembly GCA_036173005.1). Classification (NCBI taxonomy): domain Eukaryota; kingdom Metazoa; phylum Chordata; class Actinopteri; order Cyprinodontiformes; family Goodeidae; genus Crenichthys; species Crenichthys baileyi. The sequence goes on from JAHHUM010000632.1 coordinate 69,817, forward strand.
AGTTCAAATTAATGACTCTGTAGTTTCAAACTTTGTCTAAAAACAGATAATAATTGTACATGACATTTTGAAAGCATGACAGGAAGTCTTCATTAATGCTTTGCCAACAAACAGGAAAATCAGATTTCGATGAAATTTTTAAAGCCCCTCACCGGAGCAGAACTCAGCATGACCAAAGGTATTGGGATTTCTTGCTCTATGTACCGGCAGGTGGTGACATGTGGAATTGAGCAGCAGGCTCGCTGGTGGAGTGGAGGCGACGATGCAAGACTCCCGCGATATTTTAATTGAACTTTTTCACAGATACTGCAATCAGATTCACAATATATCCCTACTTGTCTGTACTTAAAGTGCATATCAAGGTTCTTCAGTGCAATTACGGCTGTCCTTAATGTTCTATATTTGAGATGTTTTTGTGTCTTCAGTCACTCGAGCTCCATACATGGTGCGATGATAAAGAAATCCAGTCAGTGTTGAGTAGATCATGTCTTCAGCACTAAATAAGGCAAGGACAATCAGTATTAAAACACATATTGTGTCATGCAGTTTTTGCAGCTATTCTGATTTTTATTATTTAGGACATATAGAGAATAGGGGGGAGAACAACTCCCACTATAGTAATTTTCCAGGTGTAATTTTAATGCTTTTTATTCAAAGTTGAGTGTTTGTTCCCACTGGTGGAACCATCACAACAAGTGAGCCTCTCCAGGTTAAACAAGTAGCAGTACCACACAATAAAGTGAACAGAAGAGGAAAACTCTATTTTCATGGACAAATAGAATGATGCAAAATACTTTTTATATGATTTTTTTCCCTCTTTTTATTTAAACCAATCTTGTAAGAGCACAGTATCATAGTTATCCTGAACATCATAGTATTTATTCTAAAAAAATTAGATAGCAAATGGACACTGATATTTCCCACATGGTAGTAAAAGGTGGTTGGATTAAAACATTGGGTTTCTATGGCAACTGCGCACACAAAACAATATCAAGGGTGAAAAGCAAAGGAGGAAAAAGACAAATTCATGAATATGACTTTACCTGCCTTCCCTCTGGTGATTTATTTTAATACCACTTACTGAGTAATCGCAAATTTAAATTCTACTGAACACTAATGTTATTTATGACCCACAGGCAGTGGGTCATAACACAGTTCAAAGGAACGAGACACATTCTTAAATGTTAGCCCATCCGTCTGGTGGTTAAAGTTTAGCATGAACTGGTTTGTGCAACAAGACCCTGATCTAAACTACAGCACCGCATCTACAACATATTGACAGGAAAAATAAATAAATAGGGGATCAGAAAGGCCTAAAGGCTATGCAAAAACTCAAAAGAAATGCCCTGGGGGAACATGCATGTCTTGAAGTCTAGCATAGTTTTAGATCAGATTTAATCAAACTTCCTGCAAACAGAAGATACGTCAAATAAAAAATAAATAGATAGTTGAAATGCAGGGTAATTTTGTTAAGTGACACTACATACCTGCTTAAATTTATTCCATGATACGATACACATACTTTTAATGTATCAGATACTTTTATTTTCTGGTTGCCTCACAAAAATGTGTGCAACAGACTTTAAAATAAAATCTTTGTAGCTAACATAGTAACATAGGTAAGTTAACATAGGTAAGGCTTCCTCTGTGTTGATGAGTGTCATAGTTGAGACATTTCAGTGAATCTTTAAAACCAGTTTGCTTTTAACAGCTACCACTTTTCTAGGATTTGGGTTTTGTTGGCCAACTCTGTTTTATTTTTATTTTTTGAGCCTTTATCATTGACTTAATAAACAACAGAAGAAAGCAGGAATTTACTGGTATGTTTTTATCAGCAGTTTTTCACCTTGTCTCTGGTTTGCTGTCAGTATCAGTTGTTTCTGCTGTGAATCTAAGCAGTGTGCAGACTTCAGAAAAGGAAAACACTTTTTACATCTTTCAAGCTTAAAGGTGGTGAGATGTTGGAATGGAAACAGATCTCTTCCAAAGTGCTCCTTGAACTCGAAATACTTTTTACTTGAGTTATCAGGGACTTATAGCTGCAGCCAGCTGAATTTCTTACTGTATTTGTGGAGTACATCCTGTCTGCTTTGATTCACTGGCTTAGACATTTAAAGATATATCTAGAATTACCTTTATTTTAAAATATATGCATTTAACAAGTATCTCCATTAAAGCAACAGCAATGTCTGTCTCATTCTGCTCTGTCGTTCAATGGTTTACAAACCAACTAATGTTCTTTGATTTGTATTTTTAAAAAGGAAAGCTCTTGGCTCTGATAAAAAAAATCAGTTTTACTTTTTAGTTTTTCTTTTCAAATATTTAAAACCATGCATCAAATATTTTCAATAGAGATGTGCCGTATGCCCTAATCCTAACATAATAGTTATATTGTGTTGCAATCATTACAAATTCTCATTCTTAATTACTATTGACATTAACCTCAACAGTCTACAAGATGCGTGAGATGTGAAAAATTTAGAGATATTTTTTGTCACTCTATTGTGTATCTGCCTCGGGTATCAGTGGTATACAAACAATGCTACATTAAGTGAACCATACACCAGCATCTCTCTTTTTTTTGTGGCACTAGTGGCCTTTATATTTCTTATTTTCTGAAAGAGAGCTGACAGGAAATGGGGAGAGAGAGATGGGAAAGACATGAAGCAAAGGTCTGCAGGCCGGGACTTGAACCAGTGACAGCTTGCATTGAAGATTAAGGCCTCTGTACATGGGTCGCGGCTCTACCCCTGCGCCACCGTTGCAGAAATGACCTAATAACAATGTTACGTCTTCCAGTGCTATATTGTGCAGATGCTCTGTCTGCACCGATGAAGATTCACTTACCTCATTATGCTGAAGGCTTGAAGTGGCTGACGTGACAGCGGAGATGTTCGGATTTTCAGATTAATTCAGTATTATGTGCCTACTTGGTGGTGCTCATAGAATGAGTGTAAAGCACTGTACTTTAATTCCCTGGTGGTTTGACAATCATTAAATTTGGGAAAAACTTAATCAAGAGACCTGGAGAAGATGTTGGCTTAAATGGGTAAAAGTCTAATTATACAGTGATTTGAGCCCTGTACCAACATGGGCTGAAAGACCACTCAGAGAGGAAGAAGCCATTACCTTAAAAGCACAGTAAAATGCACTCAAGGAGAAAGTATTTCATTCTTGAAGACATGTCCTGTGGTCTGATGAAATTAAAATGGAAGTGTTTGGCCATATTGACCACTTTTGGAGGAAAAGAGGGGAAGCCTGAGAATACCTTCCCAGCTATGAAGTACAGGAGTGGCAGGATCATGTTTTGTGTTTTCCTGCAGGAGGTACAAGTGCATTTCACAAAATAAATGGCATCATGAGCAAATTAGAGTAGGCCTATATGGAAATATTGAAACAACATTTGAAGATACGAGTCAGGAAGTTAGTCAGGGGGTCAGGAAGCTGAAAAGGCATGCAAGCAAGGTGGCCTACAAACGTGACCCAGTTATACATGTCCTGTCAGTAGGAATGGGCCACAACTATTGAGAGGCTTGGGTAACACTTGACCCAAGTAATGCAATCTAAAAGGCAATTCAACCAAATACTAAGATGTATGTAAACTTCTGAATTTGAAGATGTTTGAAGTTATTTTAACTGTAAATAATAATGCATTGATTTTTAATTAGACAAGTTCAAAAATACATGCTACCTGGATTTTTAAGTGAAAAGAAAATGAGCTCCAGCTCAGGTGTAAAAACGTTTTTTTTTTTATGTAGATATGACACACATCATTAAATTTGGCCATCATAAAATGCCCTACGGCTCTTTCTCTGTTTTTATTTCAGCTTATTGTTTATGCTTTTTCCTTAATTATTCATTTTGTTTGCCCTTGTTTCTGTCGAGCTGTTGAATTTCGAAGGCTCAGCATAATTATGACAGAAACTGATATTAAGGTTTTTAGTGACACATTTATCCTCAACATGAGCGCAAATTAGTCCAAAAACAATTATGCTGACAATCAAAATAATGCGACTAAAAATCTTACCCAACGGTGAAAATTATGTTACATTAATGTATGAAATTGTTCAGGCATACTTTTGATTGACTAACATATAATTTTTTAAACCTCTTACTCATTATTGGCAATACAAGAGCAATGGAGGAACTTTCATGTTGCGGTCCAGTGATCCAGTGCAAGTGTCTCCCACCACATGCATGAAGCTGTTGCACAGCTGGAGAGATCCTTCAGTGACAGATTGCTGCATCCCAAGTGCACAAAGTGCATTATTGCATGTCCTTCCACCCAGAGCCGGCCCATGGCACAAGCAAACTAAGTGGCTGCCACTTAGGTCCGCCCGAGAGCTAATATATTGGGTTTTTTTTATATGTATGAGTAGTCATTTCTATATGATCAAACATATATTGAATAGTGATGTGATGTTCACAAACAATTAGATTCTTTTGAACAGCTCTTTACCTTCAATGATAGGACTCGAGTCTCAGTCAATGAGAGCTGTTCTTTGTTTTTAACTACTTTCACTCATAATGCTTTGCATCCACTGCACTCGCTACTTTTTCAATTTAATTGAATTTAAATTACATATTTATTACCTAGGCGACTAAATACGGAAACAGAAAGGGTGTTCATTGCTCAAAGTTTGTTTGTTATTACTGTTGTCACGCGTCATGGTGACAGAAATGTGTGTGGCCCTGTGCGCTACCTGCTGCATGCTGCGGCAGAGAGGAGGACGAAACTTATCTCCCTCAAAGCACATTTTCAAGATGATAGCAAGGTGAAACAGAAGAAACCTAAAGCAAGATACTGCCTTGAACCAGAAATCCATTGCTTACTTTGAACTTAAAAAGGTCAGGATTAAAAAAGCTTCAATTACATTTATTTTGAAGGGATCGCAAGGGAAACCAATAAGGGTCTTTATTTACAGCAATTTGATTTTTATTTTTTATTGTCTGGTATTTTCCTTTCTGACTGAATAAATATACTTAAATTGTAGATTTAAAAAAGGATTTAAAAAAAATCAGTGTGATATTATGCTGTAAAAGACACTTTTATTTTTACCTTCTTTACCTTCTGTGCCAATAAATGTGTTGCTTAATGAGGAAACTGCTTTCAGCTATATCTGAGTAAAAGGAAATGTTATTACAGAAGAACTTTACTTGGTTTTTGTGATCAGTTTTTGCAGACTCCAGGTTGGAACAGCATACTAAATGTCGCATGAACAAAATTAACTGCCCCACCAGTGAAACACAAAGGCAACAAAGAGGATTTCTCTGCTGATTAAGAAGCTATAAACTTACTAAATGCCCACTTGGAGCATTTGACAAAAGAACAGAACATTTTTCATTTTTTGTATGTTTATATTTTTTCTGTCTGAGTGTATTTACATAAATACCAACTGATCCTAATGAAAGTCTGAATACAAAACTATTTTATCTTCCACATGAACGACTACAGAAATTTGAAAATTATTCTGTGTCTGAAAGTGGTTGATTTAAATCTTATCAAAAATCCATTTGAGAGAAATGTGACTTGTTGGTTTCAGATGATGTAAATATTTGTAACTGCATGGAAAGTTCTGCCAGAATTGATCTCCAAACTCATTTTTTAAAAAGACAAGATTATGTGGTGATTGATCTGGAGCAAAATTTTAGTTACAGTGATGTAAATTACTATTATTTTTACAGCTGTACAACCCTGGAAATGTCTTTTGACTTGACTTTTAAATTTTTTTTTTTTCTATAGGGAATGACTGGTAAAATGTGAGCCAGGCAAAAGTAATCATGGCTAACTAGGAGACAAGATGCACTAATCAGGAATCCAAAAATTCATGTTAACTTGTACCACCCGTTATTTTCTTGGTCGTAAAAGAGTTTCTGTCGCTTAATTAATTATCAGGTTGTCCCACTTATCACAGTAGAGCCTAATTAAACTCCCCATTTGCATTTGTGCTCAATGGACGTTTGATTAATACAGGCCTTTTGTGGATAATTTGGATAATATGTACCACCAAAAGCAGAAAATACATTTGTTCTCTGAATCATAAATCTGAGTTTCTGAATGATCATTAGGCTGAATCAGCACAGTCTGTTAATTTGGGCTTCAATCAGTCATTTTAGTTGCTCTGATCAGAAGGAGCTTCATCTAAATCAACCGGATCAAAATGACAAAAATGTCCCAAAGCTGCAGAGCTGAAGTTAAAAAACAAACTGGAGGGGAGGAAAAGCATACTCTCAACCCTGACATCTTAGCTTTCTCACAGTGAAGTTTGACACTGTGTACAAAGTGCTAAATTACCTGCCAAACACCCAGATATCCCACCTTCTATTTTCTGCAATGCATGGGGTACCATTCACACCTGTGAAGTAGGTTTATTTTCCCACTCAGTGTCTGTCTGTGCTATGAACGCCAGAAAGCACAGAGAGCAGAGAAGAATTTCAGCAAAACCTTGAGCAGACGGAGCCGTGAATGAGGCTCTGGCATATTAAAAAAAAAAAAAAACTCTTCTTTTATTTATTTATTTTTATAAAGTTCATCAAGTCACTAAAGAGCACTAAATGTGTACTAAATGTAAACTCAAATTTTGATTCCATGAGGTCAACACGACACTAAGCTTTCTTTATGCAATCTGGTGGCTAAAAAAAAGATCTACTGCAGCCTTTTTTTCAGAAGCTGGCATGATCTCCTCTAAAGGATAAGCAAACAGCACAAAGTTACATCTTACCAGCTTAAAATGCAACCTGAATACAATACAGCAGCTTATAATGTTTTATTTCATATCTTTCTGACTGATGAAAAAGAATCGGCTTAACCTCTTTTCTTTACTGAGATGTGCTTGTTTTACTGGGAATAGTGGCATTCAGGCAAACATTGCAATTAACAGAGAAACTATGTTATAAGACCAAACTAGACACATGCCATAAAGGTTCATATTAATACAAAAGAAAATATGAGAAATACTTTGTTGGTAATTTTTTTGAAATTCCTTGAACCTCTAGTAACTCCTTCTATTCACTAAAATGCCCCTTTTCCACTAGTTCCTACTGAGAGCAGTTCACTCTGGTTCTTTTTCCGCTTTTCCATGTGTAATAGTTTCGTGGAATCGTTACTATTTCTAGTACCGGCTTGGTTACTGAAAACGTGACATCAGAAGACTGTCGGTCACTGATTGGGTTAGGGGCGGCGTCACTAGTCACAGCATATTTCACAGCATATATGCAGGAACCCTGTCGGATTTATTTAATTTCTTTTTTATGTTTTGCGGCTTAAATAATCAAAAAGTCTTTATCGGTCTTTAGATCTGGGTTTAAAAAAAGTGGAGGAAGGTCTGTAATACCCTTGTGATCTAAATTCTTATTTTGTTTTACGTTTATTGAACTTTAACTACCAAACAAAATGTAATTTTTAACATGACGGCCAACAACTTTTCACATCTTGATTTAAACGAATATTTAATCCCGATGTATTTAAAATTTATGTTGGGAAAAGATAAAGAGGAGATGGCTTAAACATTCAATCCTGATTTTGGAGGGTGATGTAGAAATCTAGCAAATTTACTAGTAAAGCAAACTAAATTATTGACTCCCAGTCCACAGTTATTGGCTCAGCCTCGTGTTTTTGTGCTAATGGTTATAATTCATGTGCTTATATGGAAATAAATTGCCCTGGTAAGACAAAAGTCCCAGAAACTAATAGTTTTTTTTGTACTACCTTTAACATTGATTATGGCACACATTATCTATTCCAAAGCTTTGATAGGTGCACTGGTCGCACCTATTCGTGCATGTGTATAAGTGCATTTCACTTTTTTCACATTTTGTCACGTTACAGAATTTTATGTGATACACCAAAAGAAAAGTCAGGCATACCAGTCAGTTGGAAAGAAAATTTGACATATTTTTCATTTGTTTTTTATTAGAAATCAGTAAATCCTCCTGAAAAGTGTGGTGTGCATTTTTTTTCACCCACCTTTACTTGACAAATGAATATGTTTAAAGGACATTAGTGAAAAAATGGCATCATGAAGACCAGGGAACACAGCAGACAGGTAAGGGATATAGTTGTGATGAGGTTTGTGTTTTGAACATCTCACAAATAACTTTTTAAGCTAGAATCTGAAAATGGAAAGAGTATGGCATAATTGCAAACTTACCAAGATATGGCAGCCCACCTAAAATGACAGGCTGGGCATGGATAGCATTAATCAGAGAAGCATCCAAAAGGATGATTGTATCTCTTGAGGAGCTGCAGAGAGCTACTCAGGTGGGAGAATCTGACAACAAGACAATTGTCATTATGGACCCATACTGAATTTTTTGTCGATACACTTGGTTCAGAATGCACATATATAGAACACCGACAAAATTATAAACATGGAGAGTAAGAGGTAAGAGATATCACACAGATAAAAATTATAACGCACGGCAGGAGGAAAATTGGAGCTCTTATAGCTGAAAAACATCCCTAAAGAGAAATATGAAAGCTCGTGCTAGACTAGCCTATGAACAGACATTGGTCATGAAATGGACTACTGAGTGTCTACAGGGGGCGATTGCCTTCACAGCTCTGGCAAAGAAACTGTTTTTAAGTCTGTTTGTTCTGGATTTAATGCAGCTGAATTGCCTTACTGATGGAAGTGGGATAAATAACTTATAGCCCTGGTGGGGGGGATCTGTGGCAATGCATCTAGACTTCTTCTTGACTCGTGTAACATAAACCGAGTCCAGGTCTGACAGACGGCATCCCACATTCCCTGTGCTGTCTTCATCACCCGTGCTAAGTCCTTCCTCAGGGATGCTTTTCTTCATTAGGGACTGGGAAGGTAGTTAGAGCTGACCGGCAGATGGATGGAGCTAAATACAAAGCAATTCTGGAAATAAACCTGTTACAACCTGGCAAATACTGTGTAATTTTTAATTTCATACAGGATCTGAACATATCACAGTGTGCGACATGCCAGACTGCACTTGTTGCTGCAGCAGAATTGCATCAAACAGACTCAACAGAGATATTAGCTCATAAATAAATGGACAGCAGGTTACCAGTGTCAATGAACCTGTTAATACGGTTCAAAGCAGAAAGGAGGGAGACAAGGAGGAGGTTTGACCAGAAACCGCTCATTTAAGCTGAAGACCAGAAATTTTTTTTTCCTCAACAACAAATTTGGAGTAAGATGGCAAAAAGTCCCACAGCGTGTGCCTGGCTTGAGCGGCTGAAAAATACTGTACACCGTGGTAGAGGTTCACCTTCCAGATGGTCTAAAACCCTGAAAACACAGCTAGAGCTACAATGGAATGGCTTAGCTTGGTGGTTCTCAACCATGGAAGCACGCCATCAAGTGCTGCAGAATCCTGTTAATCAGCCATTCATTTAGGTCATGTGGGGCAGCCAGAAAACTCCTAAAACATGTAGGACGGGGGACCTGATGATAGGGGTTGAAAACTACTGGTTTAGATCAGAACCTAATCCACATTGTGCTGGTCTGTAAAAAGACAAAACAAAGGATATATTTCCTTCATTGTCCAATGGTCCTATGGAGCAAGTTTATCTTTTGCTTAATACTTCAGTGATGAGTGTATTGCTGGAACGCAATACCACATGGTAAAATGTCTGTCCATTGTTTGAAAATCTAAATTGTGTCTCTAACCTTAACCATGCTCTGCATCATGAACACAGACTCTTACCATCAGGCCGCAGAGACAGAGCTCTGCAGTTTAAGAAAGTTAAAATAAGAAATACTTAACATGTAACATAAACCAGAGGGGAATGCTCATCTTACTATGTGTCTGTATTGATTCTGTCTGTGTTTGTGTATATCTGTCTTTAAAGAATAGTTATGTGATGCAAGACAGATTTCAGATTTGTTCTGGCAATAAACGAATACCATGTTATATGGTTTGTTCATGAGTGTCAATGGCCTACTCAAAGTCCAGACCTAAATCCAATTGAAAATAAGTGGCAAGAGAAACGCTGAAAGACTTTCAGCTGCAAACAGTGGTTTCACAAAGTAGGAATACCTAAAACAAATGCATACCCCACACAGGAGATTTTTATATTTAAAACAATTTGAAAACAACAAATTCTTCAGCTTCACAAATATGCAATACTTCGTTTTGGTCTATCACATTAAATACCAATGAAAGGCATTGAAGTTTGTGGTTACAACTTCAATTAGTTTCAATTAGTTTGAATAGTTTTGCAAGGCACAAGAAGTTGAAAATAAAGTTACATTTGTAAGGCTTTTCTTCCATTCCATGTGTGGCACTGTATTAACTGCTTCTGAAGAAAACTGCAGTATGTGTGACTTGCTTGTGCTCACACGTTGATAAAGAGAAAAGATAACACAGTTGATGAGGTGGTTTGGCTTTGTCAAATTTCCCTTGTTTAATTAGCATCGTAGCAACGTCTGTTCTCTTCAAGCGGTGATAGTTGAGGTTGGAAGTCTGTGCCACTGTTAATTTGAGGACTTTTAGGGACTTAAAGCTTCTGGTATAGAGAACCATTAATTTTTCACCAAATTCCTTCATGAGAGATAAAGTTGAGTAATGTCTTTGGTAGATTTCATGAAAGCCAGTCCTTATGTGAAAATAATGTCTCAGGTTCATTGTGTTTGTACATGTGTTTGATGAGTTTTGATAAAAAAAGTTTTCTAACAACAATCCAGAAAGGTGTAAGAAATAAAAAGCTTGTCACAGAATAATTTCTGGTAAAATAACTTCTTCCTAGCCCTTGGGAAAGTACTTAGGACACTAAAGGATTGTGCAAACTTAAATCCAAGGAGTTTCTTTTAGTCCATGTGATGTACATGGACCTTAAAAATACCAAGGAAATGTTTGTCAGAGAACTATGAACTAATTCAATAAACTGTTATAAGAAAAGTTTTCAGGAAATATTTTTTGGGAAATTATAGACCTGTTTCCTGTTTCCTATCTTTCTTGTATGTTGGCGTATCTAATCATGTATTTTACGTAGGTCCAAATGTGAGAGACAAAAGCCCTTATTTGGAAACATCAAGTCCTGTCACATCTGTGAAGTCAATTTGTCGCCCCTTCTGTTTTCTACAGCACATGTTTTGGGATGTAAGGTGTAGAACTGGCTGTGTTTTACAAAGACATTATTGTCCCCATGATATCACTGTGTTGTTTTAGTGTTTTTCCATGTTTAATGATTTGAGGATAAAAATTTGGTGTTTGATGCCTAGTCTGAGTGCCCCCAAGTGGTCAAATAATTAAAAGAGGAAATAATCAGAAAGTAAGTCAGACTGCCGTCAGTTGGAACTACAGCCAAGATTTGACATGCTAAGATGAGTGAAACGTCATCAACATAGAGAGAGCGTCTACATAGATTAGCAAGAGATAAAATAATTTCATAACCAAGTCATTGGTCTGACATTTGAATTTCATTTGCATAAGTTCCATTGCAGTGGCTCATAAGAGTATTATACTGTGTAAGGAATCACAGAGCTGCGACATAAAATTTTTCTGAATTTTCAGAATTAATCGCTGCCAGTACAGCTTTGCTGGTGATCAAATGATGTATTCTAGAGAGGTATGTGCTTTAAAAGCTTATCTTCCAGTGCTATTAAAGCACAAGGTTGATGCTCAAGCTGTAAGCTGAGTGTAAGTACATGTGCATCTCAATAAACTTCAATCTTATTTAAAAGTGTATTTATCAAAGTAATTTACTTTCAAAGTTAAACTTTTATAATATGGATTCATTTCACACAGACTGGTATATTTCAAGCCTTTATTCAGTTAATTTTTAAATGATTGTGGCTTACAGGAAATGAAAACCCCAATATTTTCTCAGAAAATAAGGATGATACATAAAACAAGAAAATAACACCTCCATTAGAAAGACTGCTGACCTGAGAGTTGTCAAGCAGTCATGCCACTAGGAGAGTAAGCTACAAAAGGTTATTGCTGAAGGATTACTGAGTGTTGTATCCAAAAACATTAAAGGAAAGATTAGTGGAAGAAAAACTACGGGCTAGAAAAAGGAGGATTGTGAAGCACAGAGCATCAATGGTTAGGGAAGATTCACAATGTGTGGACTACAGTAATTTGAGAGCAGCCACATACAGACAAATTCAAGAAACAAGCTACAACTGTCTCCTTCCTTGTGGTAAACCACCTTAGCTACACCGCAGACACAGCTGCACCAGGTAGGATTCTTATGATCCCTATCTGGGCAAAGGAGAAAATTAACTGGAAAGTTGCTCTCTGGTCCAAATTCCTCTTTTCAGATGAAAGAAAAGTTTGCAATTCATTTGGGAATCGAGGTGCCAGAGTCTGGAGGAAGATTGGAGAGGCACAGAATCCATGCTACTTGAGGTCCAGTGTGATGTTTGCACAGTCAGTGATGGTTTGAAGAGTCATGGCGTCTGCTGGTGTTGGTCCACTGGGTTTTCTTTAATGCTTGATTGATCTAAACCCCACAGAGAACCTATAGAGTAGAAGATGAGAGACACTAGACCCAACAATGCAGGTGACCTGAAGGCCACTATCAAAGCAAGCTGGGTTTCAATTACACCTCATTAGAGCCACAGGCTGGTCGCCTCCATGATGCATTGACACTGTCATTCATGCTAAAGGAGCCCTGGCCGAATACCAATTGTATTTAGTGAATATTAGATGGACATATTTTTTAATAGTGCAACTCTTCTGTATAAAAACTCCCTTCTTAATTGATTTTGTCATGTTGTTGTTTTCTGCATTTTCTTAAAATGTCAATAGCTATAAGCCATAATCATCAACATTACCAGGAATAAACTCTTATATCATTCTGTCTGTAATAAATATGAATAATATGACTTTCACTTTTTTAAAAGGTTTTGTGGCACTAGTGGCCTTTATTCATTAGTAGCTGGACAGAAGAAGGGCAGAGAGAGAACGGGAAGATATGCAGCAAATGGCCTTCGACCAGAAATCCAGTCGGGAACGACCGCGTTCAGGACTGTAGCCACTGCACGTGGTGCGCCTGCTCTACCACTGAGCGATGTAGTGCCCCTGAGTTTCCCTTTTTTAATAGAATTATTTAAATAAATCAACTTTTTGATGATATTTACATCTTTTTTATGCTCCTGTATTTATGCAAGTTGGTCAGATAAGACACTTAAAAGCATCACTACAAAAACTCCTTTCAGATCAGTGTGTTACAGTGTTCATTGTTATATTTGTTACTGCACATTTGACCTGAAGTAAATCCAAACATTAATTCATCAGAATAATGAAACAAGTGCAGCTTTTTGCTTGAAGCTACAGCAGCAGATAAATTAACTGTTGGGCTGATTATGTAACCAATAAATATCTTCCCTCATCAAAAATGCCATCATATTCTATTGCTAGATGTGCAACATATAATTACTCAAGGCCATGGTGCTTAATTTTTAGGTAAAGATGAAGCTCTCAGTAATGTGTGCCCCATCAATTGTCTGTGCAAGATTAAAAGAATTTTAATGCATGCATCTATAAGGGAAGTTGATGCTAAGCCACCGCCTGGCTAAACACAAGGAATTAGAGAAAGAATTCAGGGACTCTTGATCAGATTACTGTATCTACTAAGTGTTTATGACTCAGGTGCCCCACTGTCTGATGTCTAAGCTATTATTTCATCTGATTACTGCATTGTTATATCACTCTTTCAGCTGATGACGAGACATTCTGGTGAGAAAATGAAGCAAAACTTTTTACTTCTCAACTTAATAACATTGCCAGATTAGCGATGCAAATTCTGTGGGACGTTAGATGACACGAACATTGTTCCAGGCAGTGCTCTCTGCAATCCACCACTACTTCAAAAACTGCCCCCATTTCAGAAATTTATTAAGGGATTTGTATTTCTAATGACACCTGCACCCTGCTACCAGAGCAACGTAAATAATCCCATCACAGAGTCCCCACTCATCAGCGACAGGCTAATCCCTTGTTTAAGGCAGTAACACCGACCCCACCCATTAATACTGCCCTCATAAAGACACGGCTTAGCATATATTATATAGTTATTATGTGGCAAATGCTTACAGACAAGTTGAGAAATCTTTTTTTCTGCTCCAAGAACATGTCACCTCCGCTATTTTTTATAAATGGTTTTGCCACAACATATCAAACATATACAGCTTTCACATGCATGAAAAATAAAAAATTTAAAACTTTTAACTTAGTGATGTATTCAGTCGGAGTTAAGGGGGGGTAAGAAATGAGACCAAGCCAAAAGGTTTTAGTATTGGGCGAGAAGTATTAAGAAAAAAACCCCTCCTTCAACAGCCACCTTACCGTGGTGGAGGGGTTTGAGTACTCGAATGATCCTAGGCTATGTTTTCTGGGGCTTAAATGCCCCTGGTAGGGTCTCCCATGGCAAACAGGCTCTAAGTGACGGGTCAGACAAAGAGCGGTTCAAGACGCTTTCATGAGGACCACAAAATCAATGCGTGTGACTCCACCTGGTACATTGGAGCCGGGGTCCCACCCTGGAGCCAGGCCTGGGGTGGGGTCACATCAGAGAGCGCCTAGTGGCCAGGTTTCTCCTCGCGGGACCCGCCCAGGCCAAGCCCGAACGAGAGACGCGAGGCCATCCCCCAGTGGGCCCACCACCTGCAGGGGAAACCATTAGGGACCGGTACAAAGAGAATCGGGCAGCGGACGAAGGTGAAGACCTCAATGACCCGATATCTGGATGCTTAGGTTGGCTCCACGGATATGGAATGTCATCTCGCTGGGGGGAAGGAGCCTAAGCTTGTGTGGGAGGTCGAGAGATATCGTCTAGAAATAGTCAGGCTCACCTCCACGCACAGTGTGGGCTCTGGAACCCAGCTCCTCGATAGACCTTCAATGACCGAAAGAACGAGATCCCGGACACCAGGGCTGAAATGAGCTTCCTCCATAGGGTGGCCGGGCACTCCCTTAGAGATAGGCTGAAGAGTTCGGCCATCAGGGAGGGGTTCGGAGTAGAGCCGCTGCTCCTCCACATCGAGAGGAGCCAGTTGAGGTGGCTCGGGCATCTATACCGGATGCCTCCCGGACGACTCCTGTGGGAGGTGTTCCAGGCACCCACTCGTGAGAAGAAAAAACAATAAGTTGGGCATGAAAAGTAAGATCATGGGGCAATACCTTTGTTAAAACACGTTGAGCAAATATTAAATGGCAGCTAAACAGGTTTTGATTCACTAATGTAGAACTGAACCAATAGCACCAGACCCAACAAATTTCTGAAAAGTGAACCAGAAACTGCATAACTTTCCACCTTGTGTAAGAACTTATTGGCACCCCTGGTAAAGATGTGTAAAAAGCCTTAAAATAAATAATGGTATTAAAGTAGCACAAATTCACACTGACAGTTTAAAATCCTGTCTTATTTTAAGTGCATTTATTTAGAGGGGAAATTAAACTCAGTGCTATGAAATAATTGTTAATAACAATATTACTGGTGGGACGATTGCTGGTAAACCTAACAATCCCCTAAATGTAACTGAAGAACTTTTTTATTTAAACCTATTTAAAGTTTCTAGGAACTTTCCATGACTTGCTGTTTCCCTATGGTAAAAATAACATAAAAGCACATTGACACTGGCCACTGGTCCGGATCTGGATCCATATTAATCCTGCCACCATGCATGTTGAGAAGGATGGTGAAGGAGGTAAAATAATGTCCAACTGTAAACATGTAAAGTTTGGAAGGGACTTTAACTGAAACACTGTGATTTGGTCAGAAGAGACAAAAATTGAGCTTTCGCCAATAAACACTCCAAGTGGGTTTGGCGAGAAACAAGACAAATATGTGGAAAAGCATCTCAATCCCACTTTAAAGCATGGTAGAGGGTTTATGATGCTGTGCTCCTGCTTCTCTTTCAAAGGCCCTGGAAACCTGCTTAGTGTTTGGCATCCAAAAAAGGTTAAAAAAAAAACTAAGTGGCCTGGCCTTCAGTTCTTGTAGTTGAAGACTTTACGCTCTTCATCTGAAGAGCTTAATCAATTTGAAGCTAGTGAGGGAGATGTTCCAAGCTTTTGAGCTATTTGGGATCTACCGCTCTGCGTACCTAAATTCACATGCAGATTAGATTCCTGCTGTTGTAACCCTGGATCACTGAGAGATGTTTTGGTCACATGCAAGGACTGAATTGGTTTGAAACTGACTGGGTATCAGGCTTATTGCTAAACCGCATGTTTTTAAAAGATTAAATCTGAGGCCTAAGTTACTGTATTGTAGTTAAACCCTAACTAGTGAAAAGTGAGACTTGCACATTCACTGCATGCCTTTCTAATGTTAAGTATTGTGGTGGCACTTTTGTTTGCCCATGGGCATCAGAGTAACAATGCTGGTCAGAACCAGCGTAGAAATAATCTATTGAATGCTACCAGAATTTTTGTTTTTCAGATAACAAATGAAAGGGGTTATTTTTTACTGTAGTGAATAACAGGCAGACGGGACACAACACAGAGCACTTTTAAATACCTCAGTAGGGAGCCTGTTTGTTAGGTCTCCAAGCTGCTTTTCTCAGACAACATTTGTCCTGACTTCCTCCTTCCCATTGGATAAACCATGATATAATTCTTCGCTCTATGAACTGGAGACTTTGCTAATGCTGCCTTTGTTTTGGGTGGACAGTGTGTTTAGCACTGATGCCAAAGTTTGCCGTTCCAAACATAGCTCACTTTTTCTTTCTTTCAACATTGAACACAGTTAAAAAGGAATTTTTGCAAAAATGATGAAATATGTCTTATATCATTGGATTTGTCTTCCTACCGAATAATCTGATCAAACTAACTTAATTCATTCTAGGGCTCTGCGAACCTTTAACAGGAACAAGTTGGTCCACATTTTTATTTTTCTAAATAGGTTGTTTCCATTTTAGCATTTGCTGAATATTTAATGTAATACATCGAAATCAGATTTGTGATTTGTATCTCTTTAGAGTTATAATTCAATATGACAATTTGGAATATAACTAATAAGATACTATTGCTGATTGCAACTGTGGCACGGCTTTTTAGACAAATAATTATTAGCTTATAAGCAGCTGCACACCTCATAATTTGATTATTATTGATTACTTAATGGCAAAAATAAAAATACAAGAAAGCCTGTTCCAAACGCATTTAGATGACTCAAATAATATGTTAATGAAACAAACGCTCTTAGCACATAATTAAATCAATTTGTAGCTCTTTATACACACTATGAACATATTTTATAAACAACAGCTGCAGCTGTCTTCATATTTTGTAGCACAAAGTGTAATACTTTAACAGTGCCATCATGCATTGTTACAAAAGCAAAGGAGCCACAGTTTCAAAGGTTCATTTGTGTTGCTTTTCTGAAATATTCCACACAGCAGACAGCAAGTTATTAAAGGTTCGGACAGAAGCACCATCAGAGTCATTTTCCAACTTCTAATTGCTTTCCGGTTCCTTCTCGTAATGGCAATAGCCTAATAACCATTAAGATATTTGCTGATTGCCTTCTCTGCTGGTAGAAGATGTTAGTATTTTAGTGACAATTTACAGCATTTAGACTGTTCATAAACTCCTATTTGTTGATTTTCCACTTATTAAATAAATGGTGTGAACATGATTAGACTTTATACTGAACAGCATACTGACAGCGATCTATCATCAGCCATGCAAATCCTTATTTTCCTCTGACAACACAAACATGTAGAGAGGATGTTCCTTTCACATGTTCCACAAAGAGATAGAATATAGAAAATAATTCACATTAAAACAGACTCTAGACAGAGGCTAAAACAATCCCCAAATATAAACCCACTGGCATCTGTTAGCTGTATTCCCAACCCACAAAGACCCAAATAGTATCAAAAAGATTTATTGCTAATGTTCTGGTACCGAAGACCACCAGGACACCTCCCGATGTTAATTAAGGCTACTATGTTAAACCTGCAGTAAAATTAAAAATAATAATGAATCCAAAAATATGTCAAGTACTGAAAAAGTTACTTTTTCCTATAGATTTTACTGCATTCTAGGTATTTTTTACTTTTCCACTAAGCTTAGCGGCAATAAACTGAAAGTAATTTATATTTATATGTACTACATCCTTCTCAATCTGGGAAAAACAAATGATGTCCATTTTATGATGTTTTTACACCATGCTAGCTAGGATGATTTTTATATATACTTTTATATGTGACAAGTAAATCATAAAGTATAATTTTTCTAAGCGTTCTGGCAAACATATATAAAAGACTAATACTACAATTATATGTCACACAAGAGAGGCCTGCAGAGGGTTGTGAGGGGAGCAGAAAAGCTCATTGCCCCTGGCCTCCACCCTCGAGGATCTGTTTCAGAGCCTCAGCAACAAGTCTGAGCGGTCACAGAAACTTTTAACATGCTCCCTGTGAATTTACTGAACTGCTGCCATCAGACAAATAGTACCGCAACATCAAAAGCAGAACCACCAGACCGCTCCCCAAGGTTCTGCTCCAAACTGTTAAAATGCTGTTAAGTATTTACACTGTGAAAAATGATATATTGCTCTTATTCTACACTTTATGTGATTTGTGTTATCTATTTTTGTTTTATCAAATCATCTTAAACATAAAATAAATTTAAATTGACCATAAATTTATATTGTTTGTCACAGTACGTTGTTTGTTATTTCTGTGAGACCAGTTATTGATTACCTGAATAATCAATAAATGCGGTTTTGTGGAGAGCATCGAATATTTATTTAAATATGTGATTATTTCAATAAAATTGGAGATACATGCATTTAATAAATAAAGATAAATAAATGCATTCCTGATTAAATGTGGAAACCATTAATTACATTTTAAAGTAATTATATATTAAAATCATATATACCTATGTCATCATTTATTTTATTGGGTTCATGTCAGCCTCACCAATGAAAGTCAGTGGGCGATAAATAAATGCAAAAATGTTTAATACAATGAAATTAATTGTTTAATTAATCACTTCCATTTTTGATTTTTAAATAATAAATTATTTATTAAATTACTTAAATAAATAAAGATTAATTTATTGTTAGTATAATTACTTAAAGTTTTTGTTACAAAATCACATTTTCATTTTATTTTATACCAATAATAAATATTTAACACTTAATTTAGTTACTAATTATTTCACATTTGACTCTTCATATAGTTCATCTCTGCCTATCTTTAGTTCACTACGTTTGGAAATATCAACCTATCAGCTTCTAAACTGAATTTATGTTTTAAAACTCTGTCTTTGTAGTTTCTTGCTTGCTGAAGGAGTTACTGCCTATTCAAGTTATAGTCTCTAAGAGTTCACAGAGCTTTGGGACAATTACACAAAATGACATACAGCTGCCAGCCAGATGTGGGTTCCAACAACATGTGTTTGTACCTCTTCAGGTAAGAGAAAGCGCTCGCAAACTAAGATGTCAACCTTTTATTCATCTCCAAATGCTTTGTTGCTTTGCCTTTGGCCTCTGAGTAGCTGGACCAGCTCCTGAGAGCTCTATAATCACATTACAGTTTCCACACTGTCTCCTGGATCCCAGCTGACTTGCCCCCACCTCAAGGTGCATGTGCCCACCATCATTGCCTACATTTCAGAGAGTGAAACCAAACCGAAGGGTCTCACAGGCTTCTTATCAGTTTTCTGAAGGAGACGCAGGGTAGAAGCCTTATGAGTTTCTCAGAAGGATTTGTACTGAAGCCAAATTTTGAATGCTAGAAGCCCTTTGTCTGATCCCTTCTGAACTCGAGGGAAAACCTAAGTCAAAGAGGCTGTCTGCCAAAACGGTTCTTCTCGCTAAAACCTCAGAAAAGAAAGCGGGTAAGCTCCACACCTTGTTTCTGTGCCAAGTGTGCATGTGCAGGAACTCCTCATTCTCCCCCCAGTAGACCATCTGCCTTCCGTGCCAATCAGGCCAGTGAGTTGGCAGCATATGACCTTGCTCACCAACAATGTTAGGAGGATCGGACACAAAAGGCTTCACCCACCGTGGCCTGGCTCACAAATAGTTTTCAGTTAGAGACTGTGTCTTTTTGGATCTTGGATCATGCCCTGTTCAAATAGAGGCTCTTCACAATAAGTGCTGTGATGAACCTTAGGAAGAGGAAATATGCAAATAGGAAAGGTGCAAAGCCAAGCTAGAAAATACTGAGGGTATTTCTGCATCTTCCACGGTGCCTGAAACAGATTTGCAAAGGAATATGAAACATAAAAACATTTCCTCCAGGAAGGCAGCCATATGGATTTTTGACAGGCTGACACAAAAATATATAAGTTACTGTCAGCAACTCCTAAGTAAGTTGCAAAATATTACTCTTTGTTTTTGCTGAAACAGATGCCCTACGTATTAGTTTATTTTAGTTCTGAAGTTGTCTGTTTTTTTCTGACATTGCTAATAACAGTCACTGCTGCAGGTGTCAGGTAGTGTAAAGCAGATTCACTTCACAGGTGTGGATAAGAGTTTGAAAACTAGTCTCTGTCACTTTTGATTATTTTCAGGGATTAATAAAATATAAGCAAAGTAAAATGTCATAGGCGTGCATCTTTTCATTAACGTCCTTGGACTGAGGCCAGACAAGTACTGAATAAAAGTTTGCATCAGAGGGTGTAAAGTCAAAAAGGTGAAAGAGGCTTCACTCATAACTGGTTGATTTTAAGGATTCATGCAGCATCATTTTTTTAATGCTACATCAACAGCATGTGCATTCATAAATATTAATAATTGATTAATACATAAATAATTTAGAATAAACACTCAAGGACAAAAGAAGTTAGACACCTAAAAAGAAGAAATTAAAGTATGTGCAGACCAGCAACTGGTCTGCAAGTTATTGTAAGGTGCTAAGACGATTAATTCTGGGAGTACAGTGAAGGCATCATAAATTCACAAATACAGGACATGTGTTATCCAGCGCACTGGGATAAGAGTCACCTCCTTTCTGTTGGAAGAAATTGTTCTCAATCAGCAAAAAGGTGGATTACCGCCTCCACGTTGGAGGTCAGTTTCTGCTTCATGCGGAGATGTTCAAGCATCTTTGTGTCTTGCTTAATGAGAGGTGGTAGCATGGAGCAGGAGATGGAAGGACCAATTGCCTTTTTTGCAGGAATTTGGGTGCTGCTCGGTGTGTTGCTGTGAAGAAAATGCTGTGAAGCAAAACTCCTGACTTACTGGTCTGTCTAGTTTTCAGCCCTTACCTATGATCAGGAGATGACAACACCACCCAAGAAACAAATAGGATACAATTAGCTTCATCTGTACATTAGCTGTACTCAACCTTATACAAGGGGTGAAGAGCTCTGTTATCTTGACGAAGTTACAAGTAGACCAACTGGTTCTCTGCATATATATTATATATATATATATATAATATATATATATATATAATTAGTAACACATCTAGGAAAGATAAAGATATGGGTCCTATCCAGAACTGTCTTATTTCAAATCTTTATATGCATTTAAAATGTGGTCATTATTTTACAGTACAATCTGGAGACCTTCGTTCAGCCCATTTCCTACCTATATGGGCCCTGCATCTAAACTGCGACTGGTATTAATGAAGGTGTTACCTATCCTTTCATTTTTGAGATTTACTTTTTTTGTCACAAATGCATGTCCCAGTAGGCCTAAAGTGAACATAGTAAACATACAGTATGAAAACAAACCTAATTCATGCTTGTCAGTGCTACCTAAAGACCCTCCACTTGGAGACTGTTTTTAATAGAGACAACAGAGTAATTAAACTAAACTTATCTAAACTAGTGATACTGTCTGTTTGTCAGACAACTGACAAATTTCCTGAGCTGGCGTGTCCTTTGAGTGGGAACTTCTACATAATTAAGTACCTCTCTGATAAAGATGTACAGTGGAGCAATGAATAACATCATGTTAGCTGCCGTTGATGGGCTCATGGTAAAGCATGGCGAAGCATTAAACCCTCATTTATAAAATTGAAAGTAAATAGGCATATAAAGGCCAGGTTGATTGTATGAGTTGTAAATCACTGACGCATGCATAATGAAATCATAAGCAAATTTTAATCTTTCCATATATTAATATGTTCATCCATTAATCCACCTTTTTTAGAAACAGTTTATCCGTGTGCCTGTTTAGTTTCTGCATTGTGTAAGCATTAAAAAACAACCCTCATAAGTTTTAAATCTTTGCGCTACATTTTGCAGATTTTAGCTGAAGAGTATGGTGAGCACATACTACCTGTCGTTTTTATTCATGGATAATGGAGGTCAGAAACCGAAAAGTATTTTGGTAGCAATATCATAAAATATACTATTAAAAAGTATCATTAATTATTCACAGCTTGCAAGGGCTCATCTAAATAGATGCTTTTGAAATATGAATTAGTAGATCATGATTGTTTGGAGTGAGATAGATGAAGCAGGTGGCAATCAATATGCACATCTTCCTGGCACCTAAGGCTAATAAAGATCCGTCAGTAGGAGCCAGACAGTGTGGCGCAGAGCCTGTGTTTGGGGGGGGGGATTCTCCACTAATTGTTGATGTGGTTTTGCAATTAGAGTTGTTGTGTGTGCTGTTTGTGCTAAAGCCATATTGGAGCTATCCACAAATAAATTTTCAGACTGTAATGTAGATGATTTATTAACAGCTTTAAACAGCTATCATACATCATAAAAATGTCATCTAAAACATTATTTTTATGACCGAATTCTAAAACATCGGATTCACTGCTAAAAAGCTCAAACTTCTGTTGAAAAACAGGCAAGAACTAAAAGGAATAGACCGAAGACACATACTGATAAACTGTTTACTGTATTGCTTCAAACATTTTCTAGCAGAAACGAATTGTAATTGACTGTTTCATGGTTCCTTGCAACATATATGCTGGCTCAAGCCTCCTATTTTAACTTGGTCTCACAGACTGCAGTGACTGTCAGTGTGATCACACCGAAACTGCAGCAGCAGATATTTCACTTTGAAAGGATTATTAATGAAATCTTGGTCTTTACACAGTGTTTCACTCTGACACTGGAAGAAGTTCTCTCTCCCTCCAAGTGACTGTTAGAGCAGCTGAGTGGACTCAGCAAGAGTGTAATTGTCACAAGAGCTTTCCAGCTTTAGGAGTCATCTTAAACTGCCTCGGTCACACTTTAAATCCTCTGGGATTATTGTGTGTTTGGTAGAGGCATGGACTTGGATTTTTGGCAAGCATATCACATGAAATCAAACCTAAACTCTGTTGCTCTTCAAATCCTGGATGTAGAGACGAAAGTTATATAACCAGCAAGAACTTAAAAAGGTCAAGAAATGTGCGTCAGGCGTGATCATGATCTGAATAACTGGGGGAAAACAAGGACTAATCAGAAAGAATGCTTTTCAATAAAAGAGGGCATTGAGGTAATATAAAGCCCGGCATGCATAACTAATCCTTTAAAACTGATTAGTAAAGTATCTTGATTGCTTAGCAAGTAGCTTATTGTCATATTATATACTCACTGATCAGTTTATTAGGTACACCTTTGCTAGTACCAGGTTGGACCTCCTTTTCTCTTTAGAACTCCATTAATTATAGATAAACGATCAACAAGGTGTTGGAAACATCCCCCACGTGCGAGTTGTGAATCGCATCTTACATCTCATCCCAAATATTTTCTATTGGATATAGATATGGTGACTGTAGAATCATTGGAGTCCACAGAACCTACTGGTATCTCTAAGAAGCCATTTAGAGATTATTTGAGCTTTGTGACATTGTGCATTTTCCTGCTAGACGTAGATCCGTACGCTGTGGTCATTTAGGAATGGATATTACCAGCAACCTTACTAAACTAGCTTGTGGGGTTCAAACAATGCTCACTTGGTAGTAAGGGGTTCAGCACCAAGCAGCATAAGGACTTGCCTAAGAAAGCAGTACAACGCCTTGGGTCCGCAGTGTCTATACACCAGCCTTTGCTCAGTTTCCATGGTAACCAACCACGATTCTTGCTAATGGACGGTAGTATTTCCTTCTACTTTCATTACTACTTATGGTTTTAACTCAGATATCCACCACAGGATCATAATTTAAGTTTTACAGCCGACAAACTGCTTTGGCGTTTTAATGGAAGGACGTTAGCTGCCATGGATATTGCCATGGAGCCAGATAAAGATAAAAACACAGTAGTCTTTTAGTTGTGTATATTCTCGCAGGTATAATTAATCCATCCAGCTTCCTTACCATAATAGGCTAAGTGTTATCTTCCAGAAATAAACAAAGGTTCTCCTTGTCATAAACGTAGAAGACCCAGAAGCTCAAGCTTGTGCCCAAGCTTGAACTTTCTGTCTGATTTCTTGAGATGTTGCTTATTTTCACATAATGTTCTTTGCTCATGATGGCAATTGTTTTGTGAAGTCCACTAGTCCCTCTTGCAGCAAAACCCCCAACCAACTTGTTGCTGCCAAACCCATGTTTTACATTTGGGATGGTGCTCTTAGACTTGGCATTTGTAATCTCCATTCTGGCATTTTCTGTTAATTTTGAGTAATGACTTCTTCCCCTCTGAGAGGCCTTTCAGCCCATATTGGTAGAGGACTTCTTTCACTGTGGATAAAGACACTCTTTTAGCAGGTTCACCCAGCCATGGCATTTTCTCAAATGTCTTGCATGAATTTACCTATTAGAAGCTTCCAAAAGCAATAAGATCATCATCTAGACTTTCCCAAATAATTCAAAGTCTTAATAATCTTTTTGTATGTAAAAGTATGAATCTGAAGCAAGAAATTAAAATAATCTCTGAATAATTATGTATCGTTCATTAATCTGAGATTTAGCAAATAGATATGATGTTGGAATCCTAACTGACATAAAACAGTTTTGTCTTATACAATGTCAGCCAGAAAGAAATAAAGCTTGTGTCTGTATGTGAAGTGTATAAACATCCGGTTTCAACTGTACATGAAACATTGATGTATACACTACAGGGCGGCATCTCAATATTTAATGTATGTTTAGGAAAACCATGTTTTTCTCAAATGTTCTGTGATGAAAATTTTGCAGTGTACACTGTGGTTACAAAGGTAATTTCCTAGCTTTCCAGAAAGAAACAGAATAAAACTAATATACTTCTAATCTTACCATTTATGATTTAAAATGTTCTTCATCCTTGAACAGTGATGGGCACACCTTCACCCAATCAAACATGCCAAACTGCAAGCTTTAACCTCCTATCACTGTGAGACTGCACTGGAGGGTTGAGAAGGATGACCCATAATTCATCACCTCACACCTTTGGCCATCTGTTGCTGAGTACAACCTGAACGAAGTGACGGTTTGTTATAACCGTCATAGCATAGGGGCATCAGTCTCTCCTGGCTCTCTAAGAAATTGACTCATTAGCTCACTGCCGACTGGATGAGTATGCATTATTCATGTGGTGGGAAGGGTGGGGCTGTGTCTGTCTGTTTGTGTGGGTGAAAGGAGATGTCACAGGTGGCTAGAGGTCCTCTTGAGAGGTTGATGCGGGATGGGCGAGGGAGAAGATGGTCTCTTCACTAAGACACCAGACAGATGCTGGGTTGATTTAGTGCATCCAGACACACTGTGTAAAAGTTGTGGGTGGCTGAGCATGCAAAAACTTCAGCTGCTGTTTGAAGTCTCAGTTACACATGCACTGCCTAGATAGGAAAGAAAGTAACATGGAAAAAAAGCTTTTAGAAATTTAACCCATACAAAGTCAAAGCCACCAAGCCCTAGAGAGAATAATTTTCCTTTTAAGCCTTTCTCTCCTAATCGGTATTCCGCCTCATTTAAACAAATATTTCCATAGTTGAGGAATTGTTTTGATCTCTTTCCAAGGGTCAGATTATCAAATCAATACCACTCTCATATTCATTGCTTAAGCATGATGTGAATTTAAAACCTTAAGCTTTAGTTCATCCAAACACAGTAATGTTTCTGTATTACAACTTCAGAAGCTTACATGTTCATTTGTTGTGTTAGTTTAATCTATGAGAGGGGAGCATAAAAAAGATTATGCAATTTGTTAAATGGGGTTATGTGTTAGACCATTTCTTGGCCAACAGAGGCAAACATTTGTGAAATCAATAAGTAGGGTCATTGTTACCCATGTGCTCTTGGACAAGGCAGAAATCTGGATAAATTTCATTGTTTTTGGCAAGGAGTCACAGGATGATGGGGTACGCCTGAAGTCTGGAGCGAGCAATAACAGATGATAATGGGGCACTCTAGTGATTGAATCTGGCATCAAAAATTGAACACAACAGGATGATCTGAACAATATAGACTTTTAAATCAACAATTCACAAACATTATGTGTTTGGTGTCTTGCCAGTGGGCTTTGGAAATGGTTGAATATTTCAGTTATAGTCCCTGTAGTAAAGGTCGACATGAATAACAGCAATTCAGTTTGTCATACAGAAAATGTAGCAGAGAACAGCTAGAAATCGAACAAAAATACATCCATTTTTAATGTTGTAATACCTGCTTTGTGTTTCAATGCTATAGGACAATGTGTGCTCTCAGGTGAAAACCATTGCAGCATCACCTTGCTATCCATCTGATACTGAAGCAATGAAAGTTTTATTTGACAGATTTTAATTGTTTACTGTAAGTAGACAGGTAAAGATACACCAAAACCAAATGCTGCATGCAATTATATACCCAGAGCATAACATTTGACCTCTATGACCATGGTGTATCTTTTTGAAGATTTCACACAAATCTTGAACTTTACGCGCGGGGTACCCCCCCTCCAGCACCATATCCTTTTTTTGTTCACCATCGTCATTAGCATCAGCAGGCATTACTGGCAGACACCAAGCCACCGTGGCAGTTGGAACCTGTTGGGGGTCTTGGAGAACTCTCCCCTCTTGGTGCTGGACAGTTTTGCTCCTGGAGGTTGGTGACGGCTCTGGCGCCCTGGGGAGATGGCAATTTGGCTGGATCAGGGGGACTGAGTGCCATACATCTTACCCTGAGCCTCTTTGGTCCTGAGGCTGCTGCTCCTGGGCTTCACTGATGACCTACCTCTGTGTATGGCTGCCCTGGGGTGGTGCCGTGTTTCTGTCTACCTGGGGCTTTGCAGCTTTCCGGTGCCGAGCCCACCTGTCCTTTGCTGTTCTTGGGTGCTTTGGGTTGCAGGCCTTTTACCGTTCTCGCCACTCTAACAAATGCATACCTTCAGGTGACAAACTCGTTCGCATATACCCAATCAACACAAACACACTTATTTCTACACATACGCTCACCCACCTCCACACACACAGACACCAATAATCTAAATGGTTGAAGGTCATTCTTACACAGGTAACTATAATATCTACGTGGCCTGCCTAATTTGATGCTGGACCCAGTCTTGATTTAATAAATTCAATCACAGAGGATTTATACATCCTTTTTGTTGAGC
Source organism: Crenichthys baileyi (assembly GCA_036173005.1). Lineage (NCBI taxonomy): Eukaryota > Metazoa > Chordata > Actinopteri > Cyprinodontiformes > Goodeidae > Crenichthys > Crenichthys baileyi. Next base: position 97,159 of record JAHHUM010000632.1, read on the forward strand.
AAAATCAGCCCTGACACATGTAGGCAACCAGTTCTCTATATGATATGCCTGAAATGCCAGGATGCATAAAAATAACGGATAGGTCCAGTTTTTAGTGCATTTCATTGGAAGCAGTGGGATATGAAGGGTCAAAGTAACAAAAATTAACTTGAAATGAATTGAAGGAGTGAAATACTGAACATGGTAAAATTGAGTGCCGTAAAAACCAACATGTGATTAATTTCTCCTCTGTGAAAATTAGAATCTGTGAATTTGGAGGTCATTAAAATGATAGCATGGTAAATATTAATGTTATAAATATTTAACTTAACGTTTGTTGTCCTCTATTGGCAGGTACACGGACACCAGATCGTAGTGAACTTTGAATCCACGGATTCTTTGAAGTAGTAGAGTCTTGCCTGCCAGCGAGTTTCAAAGACCTTGAAATTTGCACCCTGCCTCTCCTTTAGCTGCAGAGCAGCAGGATGGAAAACAAGGTGTGGTTGGGGAACTACAGTATTTTGTTAGTGGCTCCATGACATCACGAGGATTCCAGCTGGGACTCCTTCTTCCTGGGCTGGACTAAAAAGCAGGTTTATGCACAAATGCATGAATGTAGGAATTCAGTGTTCATTACCAGTTTCTTTAAGTGTACATTCCAGTTCCACAGCCTGAAAAAGGGCACCAGCGAAGCCTGGTCATTGTTGCAATTATTTTTAGATGTTTTTTGTTTTTTTTTTCAGTTGTTGCAGCAGCACCCTCCTAAGAAGTGGGCACCCCATGTCAAGAACCATATTGACCCAAGTTTAAAACTTTCCCAATCTCTTTGGTTGGAGAGAACTTGTCTATTTAAATTCTGATTTAACCTGAGCAGTACTCAGTAATCTCTGTAATTTGCCTTAGTGTCGATGTTTGTTGTGTTAAATTAAATTACCTTGTAAGGTATTGCTTGATGGTTTACCTTTTGCTGCTGGGTCCTTTAATTGCTGATGAGAATTTAGGTGGTAACCAAATGAGTTTAATTATAACTGTTTAATAAATGTAAACTACTCTTAGATTCATTTTGTTTACTCCTTTACAAATATTGGTCCCAAACCTTAATTTGTAACTTTTTTGCTTGTAGGACTTTGCCAAGTGTGTGGTGTATTTAGGTGCATGTCCATTATTTTGACTTGTTCAGTACAGTGCAAGACAGCTCTGTATTGTTTGATTTTCTATTGCATGAAGCATCTAAATGGATATTTCTTTTTTGGTACTTTGCCAAAGTTTTGAGTGAATCAGTCTAGGATTATATAATTTCGTGCAGACCACTTATTGGCTTGAATATTCAGTTGTGGGTATAGACAACTAAGGTTGCAGCAGTGGACTTACCAGCACTTTTCTTTGTTTTTATAAAAACACTTGAAAATTGAGCACAATATTTAGAACCTTAACGACAAAGATCTCATTTGTATGCATGACAATAATCAACATAGGTTTATTAAAACTTAAGTATGACTCCACAAATCAATCTTTTCTTCTCCGCTCACCGGAGTTGAGCTCAGAAGCACTCAGTCATTATAATCATTCCCAAAAGATCTTTTTAACCCTCCCACACTAAAAGTCTGTCAAAAACTCTTTAAATTCAATAACCACTCCATGGTCCTCCATCATCCGTTTGTTAGTCATTTGTTAAAAAGGGCTTCCTGAATCAATGCAATGTAACCTATGTTGAATTTAGCTGTGTTTCTGTGTGTTATCAAAGCGGTACGGTCCATGTAAAGAGTATTTTATCATATCACGAAAAAACGACTCATCAAAACATGTAACTTTGTGCCTTGCAACAGTATTAAAATCTATTGAACCTTTTCAAATTGTTTCATGTTAAACCCACAGACAATCACCTTTGTTGGTGACAGACCAACAAAGAGGAGTGCATAACTGTGAAATGGAAAGAAAAAAACATGATAGTTATGGTGGTGGCAGCATCATGCTGTGGACATGTTTCCATTCAGCAGTGACATGAAAACTGGTCAAAATTGATGGAGGACAGCAAGTTATGTTGGAAGTCCCACATATGCCACATTAAATCAAAATGTCAAAGTAAGTTGTATTGATGTGTAAATGAAAAGATGTTTTAACTCAGGGTGTATTATCTATTTTCTACGGCTCTTTTATATTGCCATACATAAATCACTGCTGGAAGTGAGGGAAAACATGTTTAAAAATAAAATAAATTGAGTTTTAACAAAAGACCCTAACCATACAAACGGAGCTACACTGAAATAGTTCAGATCAAAGCATCACAGTGTTAGAATGGCCTATCCCTAAATCTAATTGAATCTGAGGCAAGAGTTGAAACTTTATGTTCACAGAGGTTCGTCATCCAGTGTGACTGAGCTGGAGCCATTTGGAAAAGCAGAATTAGCACAATTTTCAGTCTTTAGATGTGCAAAGGTGGTAGGGACACACCCTAAAACACTTGCAGTTGTAATTGCTTTAAAAAAGGTGGACTGAATGTACAGGGGTTGGACAATGAAACTGAAACACCTGTGATTTTAGTGTGGGAGGTTTCATGGCTAAATTGGACCAGCCTGGTAGCCAGTCTTCATTGATTGCATATTGCACCAGTAAGAGCAGAGTGTGAAGGTTCAATTAGCAGGGTAAGAGCACAGTTTTGCTCAAAATATTGAAATGCACACATTATGGGTGACATACCAGAGTTCAAAAGAAGACAAATTGTTGGTGCACGTCTTGCTGGCGCATCTGTGACCAAGACAGCAAGTCTTTGTGATGTATCAAGAGCCACGGTATCCAGGGTAATGTCAGCATACCAACAAGAAGGACGAACCACATCCAACAGGATTAACTGTGGACGCAAGAGGAAGCTGTCTGAAAGGGATGTTCGGGTGCTAACCCGGATTGTATCCAAAAAACGTAAAACCAGGGCTGCCCAAATCACAGCAGAATTAAATGTGCACCTCAACTCTCCTGTTTCCACCAGAACTGTCCGTCGGGAGCTCCACAGGGTCAATATACACGGCCGGGCTGCTATAGCCAAACCTTTGGTCACTCATGCCAATGCCAAATGTCGGTTTCAATGGTGCAAGGAGCGCAAATCTTGGACTGTGGACAATGTGAAACATGTATTGTTCTCTGATGAGTCCACCTTTACTGTTTTCCCCACATCCACGAGAGTTACGGTGTGGAGAAGCCCCAAAGAAGCGTACCACCCAGACTGTTGCATGCCCAGAGTGAAGCATGGGGGTGGATCAGTGATGGTTTGGGTTGCCATATCATGGCATTCCCTTGGCCCAATACTTGTGCTAGATGGGCGCGTCACTGCCAAGGACTACCGAACCATTCTTGAGGACCATGTGCATCCAATGGTTCAAACATTGTATCCTGAAGGCGGTGCCGTGTATCAGGATGACAATGCACCAATACACACAGCAAGACTGGTGAAAGATTGGTTTGATGAACATGAAAGTGAAGTTGAACATCTCCCATGGCCTGCACAGTCACCAGATCTACATATTATTGAGCAACTTTGGGGTGTTTTGGAGGAGCGAGTCAGGAAACGTTTTCCTCCACCAGTATCACGTAGTGACCTGGCCACCATCCTGCAAGAAGAATGGCTTAAAATCCCTCTGACCACTGTGCAGGACTTGTATATGTCATTCCCGAGACGAATTGATGCTGTATTGGCCGCAAAAGGAGGCCCTACACCATACTAATAAATTAATGTGGTCTAAATCCAGGTGTTTCAGTTTCATTGTCTAACCCCTGTACATGCACACAACACTTTACGGATCTTTATTCGTAAACATTTTTAGACCATTTATAATTTTCCTTCCATTTCACAACTGTTCACTACCTTGTGTTTGTATGTTACAATCTATGGTGCCAAAAGGTGAGAATTACTTTTCAAAAGGCACTATTTAAGTATATTTCTGGCAATATCTCTTTACGTTTTAAACTGTTTCTGCATATATCAATATGCTTAATTATGCATTCGGTAAAGAAGTCCACTTTTAAAAGACCAAAAAAAAGACTAGCAGTGAGAGAATATATAAAGAACAGGATTGATGAAACATTCTGTAATTGTCTGTTTGTGGATTGAAAATGACTGTAATAGTAACTCCTGCTGATGGTTCAACATCCCTCTACAGTAGTGACCTGATGCCACACACTCTCAGTAAAGCTCTGCAGACATGTCAAAACAACATTGCAAGTCTGGGTCTGGAGTCTCCACAGCCTTACAAAGGGGCTAGCACTAAAAACTAGCTGTGAAATATGTTTGAAATGTTTCGTTTCCTCCTTTTAGGGACTTTTAGGTGTTTATTATTTCAGACAGAAACAGCATCTTTAATGTCAACAAAGTTTTAACGTAGGAAAGAATTAAACAAAATCTTACACATAAGCCAAAATCACTGACAGAAAAACAGAATATTCTAAAATATAACCAACTGTTACATTTTATCTGTCACTTTTGTGTTTTATTGTTTTAAAGTTATGACCAAAGGTTTTAAGAAATGTATTTTTTGCAAACGTTACTACTTCAACCCCGCCTCCCGCCCATAGACTGCTGGAGAGGCACCAACTTCCCGCTTTCCAATATGGAACAAGCGGTAGAAAATTATCGTGTTTGACTCCCAGCCCGGGATCTTTCTGCATGGAGTTTGCATGTTCTCCCTGTGTATGCGTGGGTTCTCTCCGGGTTCTCCGGCTTCCTCCCACAGTCCAAAAACATGACTGTTAGGTTAATTGGTTTCTCTAAATTGCCCTTAGGCGTGAATGAGTGTGTGTCTCTGTGTTGCCCTATGATGGACTGGCGACCTGTCTAGGCTGTACCCCGCCTCCCGCCCAAATACTGCTGGAGATAGGCACCAGCCTTCCCACGATCCAGTATGGAAGAAGCGGTAGAAAATGACTGACTGACTGACTGACTGAAATAAAACCAAATAAAAAAATAAAAATAAAAACTTTTCAGTGTTTTCACCCTACCACAAAATCCTCTGTTAGCATATTTTCAATGATCTTATATTTAACTGAGCTCATAGATGTCATTTCTTGACAGGCATGTAGCCCAGCATCATCAAACCACCACCTCTGTACTTCACTAAAAAGACTACCCCATGGTTACCTCCGACGAATCACATTGCTATGCATGAAAAGGGCTTCACAGGCAAAAACATCATTGCTGCTGTGATTGCACCCATATTACCTGCTCAAACATAACAAACTTTGAAAGATGTTCTGTTACTGGAAAGAAAGCTTCAGAGTGGAAAAACAAAGGCCAGTAAAATAGAGCGAAGTCTCCTGAAGAAGATCAGCTGGGGAAACTGGTTGCTACTTCCTCCAGGCTATTTGGGGACTGCCTGCAGAAAAAAAGGTGCATGCTACTATAAATCCTGTGTCACACCGATGTTGAAGCATCTTAAAACTGCATACCAATCTAAGGGAGTGGGCTCACTAACAATTTCTCATAAAGATGCTCCCAAATACAGAATAACAGCAAAACATCCTTCAAGAGCCACTTTCCCCAATGATCCAGGAACAAATTGGTGATAACAAAGCTTTTCCATTTCAACAGAACACAATTAAGAGAAAAGTGCTTTCCAGATCTTAATCCCATTAAGAACTCATTGATGCTTTGCATAAACTTGATTTCATTCTCAATGAATGCCTTTGAAACATATTCAGTGTTTACTATGGAACTTTGGAATACTTCTTTAAACTAGACAAAAATCTAACACTGAATAAGTTAAATTGAAAACATTACTTTTGGTGTCAAAACTATAGACCATGATTGTATATAACCTAGCTGGATGCACAATAGTGCAGTTATTGACAGTGTTGCCTTGCAACAAGAAGGTGCTGGGGTCAAATCCCTGCCAAGCCCTTTATTTGGAGATTTTGCCCAGTTTGCATGGGTTTCCACTGGATCCTACAACTACAACCATCCAAAAACAAGTATGCTTTGTTAATGCAAGTTAATTTGGTAAAGTTTTAAGTTTGACCCCAACTCTTTCCTGTTGACCACTGGACATTTTAACCATGCAAAGACTTAGGAGGTATGCACAAAGCAACCTTTGACCACCTACTGATGAAACCAGACATCTTTCTGCAGTTTATCCACAATAAATCACTTAACTGAAACTTGTCTGATGCAAACATTTTATGAAGCTGCATTTCAAAAGTTCACTTCAAATTTGCTCGACAAGAGTACCTGAAAATAACCGAAATGATGCATTAAACACGAAAATAATCGTCTGTGAAAGCCAGTTAAGCTTAAGATGTCCGCTGTAGTCATGGTCAATTTAGCCATGTCCTCATTTTTTAGCAGGTTTTATGCCCGGTTCTGCCGCCACCGTATAATTGCTAATCAATGTATTGATTGATAAAATTTATATAGTCCCATTACAATTTCAACACTAGAGAAATTTTATTTCCTTTTAGAAAGACACCGTAGTGTGACCAATCTGCTTTTATTGCAGTGATAAAATCTGCCATTATATATTGAAAGCCACGTCACAACAGAGAAGGTTTAGGAGTTCGGTTTTGGTCTTCAGCAGAGTGTGCTGTAAAAATACAACTCTCTTGTGAGTGTAAAGCCAATTAAGATATCCTGACTGTGTTTTGTACGTGTGTGAGTGTGTGACTGGGTGGGAGGATGAGTATTTTACTGTGCATCTGTACAATAATAGTACCCTTGAGGGGGGCTGTCTTAATAACAGGACAATGTAATCTCCAGTAGATGCTACCTGAATTACAATAGCTTTGTGTTTGTGTGTGCATTTTAACTTTTAGACAGATCATCAGGAGCGAATGTCTAAAAACTTAAACATCATTACCTTCTAATTAAAATAAGTTTGTTTTGAAGAGTAATTACAAAAGCCTAGATCTGTAAATCTGATACATGTTGACATAATGTACTTGTCACTTGTTATCAAACATTTAGGTCTTACCATACATGCCTCACAAAAAGAAGCTTGCAAGGAGGAGGAGATTTAGCTGATTAGCAACAGCTTTTAGATTAGGGTGGATCATTGGCATTGAGTGAATAAGACGAATTTACTGTATAAGACAAAGCTGTGTGCCCTAGGAATCAGAATCAGCTGTCAAAGACTTTGTCCACCAAATGACAACATCATGCTGAGAGTCATGTTTTCACCCTATGCAACCATGGCCGGTCTTTGACATTTGCAGCATCGATTAGGCTCTGAGGGGGCAACTGCATTGTCTAACTTGACAGGAGCCGAACAAGCAAACAAAAGCTTACACAAAAGCAAAGAAATATCTCACTGTTTCTTCTCAACATCCAATCTTTCTACTGAATTGTACCCTTGATTTGTGCCGGCTGGCTCAATTTAGCTCAGGGGCTTTATTAGCTTCTAATAGGTATGTCATTTGAAAGTGACAAATCTGACAGCCATTTTACCCAGGGTGTATGGCGGTACTCCTGCTGCTGCTTTAATAGAGCCATTGGTCTGTTTCCTGCAGAAAAGACAGAAGGCGCTGGAGGACCTGTGTCTTTTTGTTGTTTTTTCCTGCTGACTCAGTGTGAGCTGCAGCACAAAGCCTTTGTCCCACCATGTAGGGGATTGCAAGGCATTCTGAACATTGTGCTGTGAGAAGGCAAGGGGTTGATGCTTTGGTTGCAAATCCCCAAAACAGACCCTACTTCTACTGTGTTCTGCCTGCTGGCAATATGACAGAGCTGTACAGAATATGTACGTTTTTGGTTATGCGCGAGATGATCTGTTAAAGGCAGGAAAATAATCTTTCTCTATATAGGGGCAGATGGTACAGACTGGAATGATGAAGTTTCTTTGAACCTAAATATCTCATTGTGATGATGGCAACCTATTTTTGCATATGCATGCGTCTCTTTACTTTCTTCTTCTTTTTCTTGGAGAGCTTGTGTCTGCAGTTCTCCAGCAAGGAGAATAAATAGTGATGTGAGCTGAAAATCTACTGCAGCCTAAAGCTGTCACTGCAGACCATCTATGATTTTTATTCATTCCCACAATTACATTCTGCACATTCAGCTGATGGCGACTTGTTGAATTATTCCCAGTTCTCTTTGTTGCATTATTATTATTAGCTGTATCTTATTCTCCTCAGTTGAAAACTGAAACAATGCATTTTCCATCAGGGACCATTAAAGTTTAATTTACACTGAATAAAAAAAATCGACAACTTGATATCATTCTGCCCATATAGTAATAACTCTCTGTTGGACCAACCTACAGGGGTTGGACAATGAAACTGAAACACCTGTCATTGTAGTGTGGGAGGTTTCATGGCTAAATTCATTGAATTATTGATTGCACATTGCACCAGTAAGAGCAGAGTGTGAAGATTCAATTAGCAGGGTAAGAGCACAGTTTTGCTCAAAATATTGAAATGCACACAACATTATAGGTGACATCCCAGAGTTCATAAGAGGGCAAATTGTTGGTGCACGTCTTGCTGGCGCATCTGTGACCAAGACAGTAAGTCTTTGTGATGTATCAAGAGCCACGGTATCCAGGGTAATGTCAGCATACCACCAAGAAGGACGAACCACATCCAACAGGATCAACTGTGGACGCAAGAGGAAGCTGTCTGAAAGGGATGTTCGGGTGCTAACCTGGATTGTATCCAAAAAAACATAAAACCACGGTCCCCAAATCACGGCAGAATTGAATGTGCACCTCAACTCTCCTGTTTCCACCAGAACTGTCCGTCGGAGCTCAACAGGTCATATACACGGCCGGCTGCTATAGCCAAACCTTTTGGTCACTCATGCCAATGCCAAATGTCGGTTTCAATGGTGCAAGGAGCGCAAATCTTGGGCTGTGGACAATGTGAAACATGTATTGTTCTCTGATGAGTCCACCTTTACCGTTTTCCCCACATCCGGGAGAGTTACGGTGTGGAGAAGCCCCAAAGAAGCGTACCACCCAGACTGTTGCATGCTCAGAGTGAAGCATGGGGGTGGATCAGTGATTGTTTGGGCTGCCATATCATGGCATTCCCTTGGCCCAATACTTGTGCTAGATGGGCGCGTCACTGCCAAGGACTACCGAACCATTCTTGAGGACCATGTCCATCCAATGGTTCAAACATTGTATCCTAAAGGCGGTACCGTGTTTTAGGATGACAATGCACCAATACACACAGCAAGACTGGTGAAACTGAACATGACTGGTTTGATGAACATGAAAGTGAAGTTGAACATCTCCCATGGCCTGCACAGTCACCAGAATCTAAATATTATTGAGCCACTTTGGGGTGTTTTGGAGGAGCGAGTCAGGAAACGTTTTCCTCCACCAGTATCACGTAGTGACCTGGCCACTATCCTGCAAGAAGAATGGCTTAAAATCCCTCTGACCACTGTGCAGGACTTGTATATGTCATTCCCAAGACGAATTGACGCTGTATTGGCCGCAAAAGGAGGCCCTACACCATACTAATAAATTATTGTGGTCTAAAACCAGGTGTTTCAGTTTCATTGTCCAACCCCTGTATATTTCTACTGAAGTAAAATAACTGTAGCCCCTTTACCAAATAAAATAAAAATATATTCTGCATGAGGCATTTTTTGAAAGTAACTAATTGTCAGATTTATAAACTTCAGTATATCCCAATGTGTTTTTTTCTATTGACATACATGTAACGTTGCAAACTTTAAAGCACATATATTATCATTTTTACAGCTTTTCCTTTTCAAGCTTGTGACTCTAAAGAGTTATATTCATTTTCATGTCTGAAATCAAGAAGTAAAAAAGGAAAAGAGCGGGCTCAAGGTAGCCGATAATGCTTTTACCAAAGTTAAAGTTACCTGTGAGTGATAAAGATGTGAACGTCAAACACCATCTATGCATAACACAATGTCCACCCAAGAGGAAAGCAGTAAGCAATTTTTGCTACAGATCTGACCAACATTGTTACTTTGATGCACACAGGTGTCAGCTCTCCCCCTTTTCCCAACAATTGTATTCCCACCAAACTTTAAGTTAAACCTCTTCTATTTGAGTGTGTTTGTGATTACATAAGAACATTTCATTCTTTACCTATTCTTTTTTTCTTCTCAGTCTATTCTCTACTTTTCCTCGTTGTCTCATCTTTTCTGTGTTGGCTGTAGCTCAGTGTCTCTTGTTTATGTCTCCATCTCATCTGATCCATTACTTTCCTTCTAGAGGCAAGAAATAAGACATCAATTAGTTTGCATTTAACTACAGTATATCTTGTTGGGACCACAGCCAAGGGTTACAACATTAAAGGCCAGTAAGAACTTTTTTGGAATTTTCAAAATAAATAACAGTAACCTACTTCCAGCTCAACCAGGAACAGGAACTGAAGTAACAGCGGACTTCCAGCGTTCCAACAAACAGACCTCTTTCACACAGGTCCCAGGCGGAGCTGGAAGGAGAGACACAGCGCGCTAATGTCTCTTGCTGGCAAGCAGACATAACTCTTCACTTGGATCCAGAGTGACTACGATCACATGCAACAAAGTTAAGTAATAATTTGAGGTTCAAATATCTGGCATTCATTCATATAAAGGGTGTGATGAGACAAGCTTGACTTGGCTTTTCTTCTGAGGCCTCCAGAAGCAGTCCTAATTGAAGCGGATTTCCCCACGGCCTGGAAAAGAAGCCCGGGACTGAATCGCACGCCTTCCTGCGTGCACATCCAGGTAGCGAGACCTACCCCGCTGCATCGTACACACTCAAGGAGCCGAACCTGCGTTTGTCACGGTTCGGCCGGGCTAGCTAAAGCCCTTTCCCACAGCTACAGAGGTTAGCTGCAAGCCAACCCTTTGTTTACTCACACGTGAATGTTTTCCTCAGCGCCCAGGACAACTTCTCCTCGGCACGGTTCACGTAAGAGGTAGTGTTTGGGCAGAGATTAGTTTAAGCTAAATAATGTTCGTTGACGTTTGTTTTTATTTGTGTTGAGAAACTCAGCTACAGTAAGTGCTAGCAGACTAGCATGCGGCTAAGGATGTGTTCTGTGTTGTGTTTTTAAGTTAAGACAAACTTTATCTAAAGGGTAGTTTTTAAACACAGAAGATCGGCCATAATGCGCCATCCATGCTTTTGCATTTCAACCCTTTTATTAGTGGTACTTTAAAGGTATGTGTTTGCCCACTTTGTGAATCAGCTGAAGATCATTTGCCCAGAAAGGTTGAAACGTGCTACCTAATTGAACACCATTAAGACCCATTTATCCAAAAGGTTTGGTTCTTATTCAAAATAATATTTCCATAAAAAAATTTTGAATAAATAATGGCAGCTAATTAGACACCATTAAGACCCATTTATCCAGAATGGTTTGGTTCCTATTATTAAGGAAATATCAAAATAATATTTAGGAAATATTATTTTGATATTTCCTTAATAATATTTCTTTAAATATTATCTCAATAAATAAAGGCAGCTAATAAACACCGTTGAGAATTGGTCATCCAGAAAGTTGGTTTTAATCAGCAAATTATTTTTTTAAATGTTATACTATTAAAATAATGTTTTATCTGATCTTGGATTGTGAATGGTTGTCTAAACGTATGCCAATTATTGCCTAAGTCAGTTCCAAGACTAACTTAACTTCACTTCCAGATTCTTCAAGATAATCCTTGGTTCTCAAACTTACACATTGCATGGTAATGTTGCATCACTCTTTTGGTCATGGTTTCAACCATCTTTGATCAACTTGTTTATATTGTACATAGCCCATTAGTCTTCTTTATTCTTTCATTCTGCTTGGTAGTTTAGTTGGGTTGTTTTAGCATAGTAAAGAGTTTGTTGATTGAAATATGTTTGACTTGGAGTTGACTTATTTATGTTAATAAATTATTGTATTTTAAGAAATTGTGTGAATTCATTCTGTGTGTGTACAGAGTTTTGCTCTTAAATAATGCCAGAGCTCGGCTCATCCCTTTCAATTTTGTCCTAATACCACCGCTTTATTGGGCTGGTATTCACAGGACAACCCTTAACAGATCGAAATATTATTTAATAAAATATTAAAGTATTAATACTAAATATTAAATAATATATTCATAATCACAACAATCTGAACATCATTAATAACTCTTAAACTGGTTTCTTTTAAAATTCAACATTAATGGACTACCAAACATCTATATGTTGACTATATTAAATCTTCGTATTTTTGTTCTTACCTGTTGTACTCTTTCTAACCCAGCTGGTTAACAATCCACTACCTTTGGCTGCTTTAAGCAGCTCCTTCCTTGTTTGTTTCAGACATCTTTCTTTTCAAGGCATCTTAAATGACCCACTATGAATGATAATCTAGAAATATTTTAAAATGCACTACCTGTTTTTTTCTCCTTGTATTTAAACAAAAATGATTACTCACTCAATAGCACAGCATAACAGACATCATTTGAGCTACCTCAGAAAATATGACATTGAGAGCCTCTGCAGGCTGTATTTCTTCAACCTGCATTTAGACTGTGGTTTTTATTGCTCGCCACTGGATACTACTATTGACTGCCTGTTAAATGTCCTATGCCTGTAAGTCTACTAGTTTATATTATTAAAAAACAAATTTCCTCACCATGTGGCTCCCACGCCCTAGTCTGCACATTGGTCCACCATCAAACCATCACTCCATGACACGCTTCCACACGATAGGAGCACTTTGATTGGTCAATACATACATTATCAATCCAGAACTATAATCTATGAGGAATAATGTGAGGGATCTAAAGTTTTATTTCAAAAGTCTCATCTTATTTACAGCTATTTTTGTTTTTCAGTCCAAATAAAAGCCAACTCCAGACAGCTGCTTATTATTCTCATACTTTCTGGTTGTGTGTTTACGAGGCAGCGTGTGCTCCATCAGGCTCTATGTGTGAGACAGTGATAGAGGGTCACATCATTCAAACTTATTCCTTTTTTTCACAGCTTTAAAAAATCAGGTAGTGCTGCTTTAGTATATAAATGTATTCAGAGACATATACATAAATTATTCATTTAATGTACTGACAGACAAGAAGTTCAAAAGTCACCCACTACTAATCAAGTTTCTAGAAATTATTCAGCATAAATGTCTGGAAAGAATGAAAAAAGATAAACCTACAATAACCTACAATGTTAGTTGAGAGAGATTTTGACAGACAAATGTGATATAATCTATATAATGAATTTTTAGTGACAGGCTATTTACTTCATTCTAACCTCTAAAACAGGTGATTGGTAGGTGAACAGCTGCATTTTCATTGGCCCCCAAAATTGTTAAATATAAATAAATCACAGCACCAATGCATTTCATTATCACACATCTCCTTAAAGTAGCTTTACTACCAATATTATAGTAATACTGGCGAGTGACAGCTCTTGTTAATGCTAAAGAGACTTTTTGGACACCTACAAAGTCTTAAGCAAGCAGCTAGCTCATGACACAAAAATAACAAACTACTGTCTGAGTGATAAAACCTGAATGGTCAGATAAAAATAGCCTCTCCTCACCTGTCTCCTCCCGCTCAGAGAGCCAGAGCCCTCTTCTTTTCTCCCCCTATGTGTTTGTCATGTATCAGGCCCTCTCTGCTCAGACTGCTTCTCCGTTGGTGATGAAGCAGAAACAATACACAGTACACATGTCTTATAATTTCACTTACTTACCGGTTTATTGACTAACAACTGTCCTGGAATCTGGACCAGGACAACATATTCCGGGCTCCACAGGCTGCTTCCATCTCACTGAGCAAGAGGCAGTTATTGTGCGCGTCACAGGGGGAAAAAGGTCAAAGGTAACGAGGTGACTGGCATTGTCATGACATTTCTCTTACAAAAAAACATTTTTATTAGGTCTCAGAGAAGGATTTATGGTACGGGCTAAAACTAAAAAAGAAAAAAATAATAATAATTTGACCAAAACAGCACTTGTAGGCAAAGGGGGCAGGTGCTCATGTCCCTTCTGCCACCCCCTTCTGCACGTGCCCGCCAACTGTGGTGCAACTAAAACTCTATAACCCAATCTAGGTCTCAACATGTTGTTTGGTGCTAAAAATAACGTCAGTCTAGTGTGACATATGTGGTGGATAGAAGAGAAGTTAAAATGTTTATGTGCAATCAAGCATCAGCTGTACTGAAATGCTCTCTCCTTTTTTTGGTTCATTTTTGCTTCAGCTGCATAAATTCAGCTGCAGCAATTTTTAATCGATAAACATGCAGGAAGAACATTTGAAGAGAGCGGTTATTGATTTAACACACTCAGAAGATTTTTTAAATACAGAGGACACATAATAAGTTTCAAAAGGCTTAAACTTCTCTACACCCATGGTCACCCAGTGGTCTGACTGCTGACTTCCTGCATATATTCCAGCTTTAAATAGTTGATTCCAATAGTTTTATAATCATGTGCCTAAAGTGAGAAACTGTTTTTGTATATGAGACAGTAAACGCTTTCTTGTTTACTGCAGAGATGATTTGGAATCTAGAAAAGAATCTGTTCTACGTTTACAATGGCAGGACTCCAGGCATATGCTGTTATATATCCATATTGTGAGCATGTAACTCTGATTTATTTATTTTATACCTATAATTTCTAGGCACTTTAACTCCAGAATATTTAAAGATACAAACCCTCAGACTGAAAAAAGTCTGGAGGAAATGCTGCTTTGCCAAATACTCTGAAACAGTGTGTCCTCACACTGCTTTGCTCAGTGTTGTCTGTCCACTATGGCGCAGTGGAGTACATCTGCAATGCAGGGGGGCTCGACAGTCTGCCCTCTATTTCACATGTCATTGCCTAATACCTTTCCTTTTGCTCTTACTCTAAGCATCTGTCAGCGAGGTTTACCACATGGAGGCAGCCATGTGTCCGAATGGTGGAACTGATTATTCCGAACCACTTCTGCCATTTCTCTTTTTCCAGCCAGCTTTGTTCCTTTCTAACAAACTGCAGCTTTTTTCTGACAACTGAAAAACAACGTAGTGTTGCACATCAAAGTATAGTGGTTTTCATTTTACAGCCTGTGGGATCCGGTTTACTTTTGTTACATCTCGAATGACCTTAAGAAAATAGCTTCAACAATATAACAGAAAAATCTACAATAAACCAGGACATAAACTTAAAAAAACAATTTGGCCATACACTTCCAACATTATTAGTGAAAAAAACAGGAGAGTGTGCAGCAGCATACATGTGTGTTTGTGTACATCTGTGACTGTCTGTGTGTGTTCCTGACATACTTTATTCCCATATCCCCTATGAATCCTCCATCTCTCATTCCTGCCACCTACCTCCCGTCCCCACTGGTGACGGATCCACATTAGAATTCATCCCTCATCATTCTGTCGAGTTATGACCCAGTAATAGTCAGCCCCTGTGGCCTCAGCAAATGAACAATAAAACTACAGCCTTGCAACAGACCTGTGGAAAAAAAGGAAGAGAGCTAGGTGCCAAATCCTGACTGCTATCCACTCATAATGCCACAAATTCCTGTCAAGTGCAGTAAATGAATGAAAAATATGGCCATTCAGTGGCTACTCAACCTTTTTAATATTTAGAGAAAATATCCAACATTTAGATTCTGAGCCTAATTCATTTTCCAACACTAATGTCTGTGCACAATTTTTTTTTAAATTGTCGATATGGCACACCACTCAGGGTGGCAAGGGTTTAGCCTCCGCTGTATGTGCATTATTAAAATACACAGAATTACCTGGATATATTATCTGAATAATGACCCAAAGACACACAAGTTACATCCAGACATTTATCCCACGTTAAATCACGGCAACTTCTGCGATAGAGTGTGTGCGACTCCCACGGTAAGTGGTGGTGGCAGTGACCTTGTCCAAACTTGTTTGCTGTGGTTAGTGTTTTTTTCACAGAAAACCTGGATTATGACTAGCTCGGCCAAGATGCCAGCACATGGGGAGTTGTTTGAAAGGCAAGAGGGAGGTTTGTTGTGGTGTAGAAACCAGTCCGATCGCTGGCCACCTGGGGACTTTGCTTCAATACAGGCGGAGTGACAGCCATACACTTGATTAAAAGTGACTGCTACATCTGGCAGGCCTGGCCATTACTTTCCCACTCTGAGTCCCTGGGGGTGAAAGAGCATGAAGTGACAGGCCTCAGTCAGCCCTCCATTACCACCTTTCTGTTGCTCTTCAGGTAGCACCAGGCTAAGGCAAAAATAGGCTGGCGGTCACACCAGGGAGAGATGAGACACGAGAGAAAAGAGTGTTCTCCATGTCTGTTTGCCTTTGTGACTAGAGATATGTCAGACTCCATGTCTCAGGCTTTTGAATCCACACGTGAAGCTAGTAGGTAAATTTGTTTTAGAGTACAACATGTACGTCACAGCTGAAAAGAGGGAGGAAAAGACAAATGTAAGGACACTGTGCTGAAAATGAAAGATAATAACACAAAAAGCATTATCCAAAGCGTTATTCAGTTGCTATCACCTAGTGACTTTGTCTAGTGAAGTCTAAGCTTTTATTATGAGTCCCAGATGTGAAAGCTTTACGGATGCTTTAAGCTTGGCACTCAGTCTCGTGTTTGGGACTGTTATTTCAAAGTGTCAGTGGAGTCAACTATAAAGGCTGATCATCAGGCATGCTGACACAGTTCAGCTATGAACTTTCTAACGGTATATTTGGCATTATTTTAGAAACTACCGAAAAATGTAATACTGGGAAAGAAGGTCTTCACAAAGACAGCAAAAACTGTTTGTGTTTGGCGGTCTTATGTTTGGCAGGTAGGTTCTGTGTCCTAGAGAAACGTTCTGTCTGAGTTTTTCCCAAGATATGTAAATATCTGGTTTCAGCTGTATTTTTCTGGTCAACTCTCAACCTGATATATTCTACCCTGAAGACGGATTCTTCAGAACAGCTTTATGAAACTTGTGTTTGTAAACAAAAACCAGGAAAAAAAAATTATTTGACATGTTAAAATGTGACAAGCACGAAAACCACAGTGTAGAGAGTTAACAAATCTGGAATTCTGATTCAAAACTGTTTTTCCTTTGTGAAACTTTTTTCTTTAAAAAGTAGGATTCTTAATTTTCCCCAGAACATTGGTGAAATCTTTTCTAATTTCTTCATCTGAACCCAATAACATGCATTGTCGTGTAATCTAAACGCACTGTTACTAGTATATACAAAATAATCCTATACCTATCCTACATCGGATAATTTCCGACAAATGCTGATATTTTGGTATCAAAGGAAATTATAAAAACACTGTATTCAATGCTATTGTTAATCTCTGCCAGAATACATGACCAGCATGAGCCCCACTGATACACGCACAGCTTTTAATAGAGCAATAATGGACAGGCCACAAGTCGCCAATGAAGGCTTTGATGATAACTGGAGCTCATGTACTGCTAAACATCTAAATCCGGAGGTGGTGATAAGGCCTGTATCTGCACTTCTGATGGCTGCTCATGTCTAGTCTTATTGGCTTGTGTAGAATACAAAGGGACAAGACTGAATAAGTTAAAACTTAAAAGAGGATATCAATAAAAAGGCGGGATTTGTAATTTTTAGTCTCTTCCTGAAAGAAAAGGCCTTGATAGATGGCATGTGGTGTGCATGGACTACATGATTGATTTTGATGCCTGCAGCATGATCCCAAAGGATGTATCTAAGAAAACTAAAGTTAATCTTCTTTGTAAACACATCTGAACAAAGTTTTAACACAGAAAACTCCAGGTAGTTTGGATCCAAATCATTATCTTTTACAGATAATTTTCCTTTTTAGATCTAACAATATATCTTTAGTACATAGTTACCTATTGATGACTAAATCTGAGGAAAGAGTAAACAAAACAACATAAAAGTGAAAAGTGTGGCAGGAACATGTAATTATTTATCTATGTATCACAAATATATCAAACAGTTTATTATTTAATGCAAATTTATCAGAAGGGGTAAGTTATTTTCTTATTCCAGTTATAAAGAGCAATCAGAATTAAATGTTCATAAGAAATATTTACTTTAACACAAACAAAAAAAAATTATTGGAAATTACTGGCATCAAGAATGAACTTATTAGTATTTACCTTTATCTGCCCCTCTAATGATTAAGAATAAGAATAAAAAACAGAATACCGGTACATAAAAAATTAATTAACAAACTCAAATTTACTAACCTTGTAAAGAAAGATGTTTAAAGTTGCAAATAATGTTCATTGAAATTATTAAAATGATTTAAAAAATGATTTAAAAAAATTAGGAGTCCAAGGAATCAAAAATTCTAGATTTTATCTTGCTTTTTTATAACATTCTGGACATTTGAGAACAAAACATTATCCTTGAAAAAAACAAATAGTGAAACCACACAACGCTAAAACTGGCGAATGATTTGTGGAGTGTTTTTCACTGCTTTTGTTGCATCTGGATTAAATTAGATGGAAGAAATAAATAAGGTGTGAAATAGGTCAGATCATGTGAGCTGTGGTCACAACAAGAGTGAAAAAAACCCTCAATTAAATCTGTGGTTTGAGATTTCAGCTTCTTAGCCTCCTAATTCCTTCCCATCAAGGCTGCTGAATATATACTTTTTCATATTTAAACACTCCATAATGATGTTTTTGCTGTTTGTGGTCAGTATCTCATGGTGAACTGGAAACATTTACATAATTTGAATTCTGGCAACAGACATACTCATGATGTGGTTGTTCAAGTCTGACACGCAAAATATCCCCTGCTGACTGTGGGGGCACATTGAGTAAACACTGGTGCTTCAGATTAATGAAGAAAAACTGCTCCATAAGATCATAAGCTGTGGATGAATTGTGTAGGACCTGTTTTTGAAAATCTCCATCTAGAGGTCTGCTTATTTTCCTGTGCCGTGCTTACTCTTAAAACTGCAATTTTAGGTACCCTGATCAGGTTTCTCCTACACCAAGTTTGTTAATTCTGGCTGAGGTGCAACACAAAGACCAACTGAATTACTCTTGTTTTGGCAGTTGGCCTTTTACCAAAGAGACTTTAAACGAAAACTAGGTCTATCTCCCATGGATTCACCACCAGTAGGAGGCACAGTAAGGGTAAATGTGGATGTCAATTTAAATTAGAAAAAAAGAACACACATTATGATTTAAGGGACAATACCAATCCAATTTTGCTTACATCATTAACCCGGTTGATCTAGGAATGGGATGGCTACCAGTATCGAGGTAAAAAAAAGAGGTTAAAATCATATTGTTTTTAAGGTTTACAGTCGTATTAATGAGTTGCCAGAGAAAGTGCCAGCGTGACCAGTTTTCTCTGACTGTACTAAGCATAGAGAAAGACCGCAGTCCCGTCCCCAACCTGTTGCTGTACACTGCATGCTATCTGGTTGTAAAAACATTGCTTGCTCGCTTACAAGAAGGAACATGAATAACTTGTATTTAAACCCAGATCAGTTATGTTGCAACTGCTAACATGTTGTCTTGATTATTACACATATAATAATGTTGTTTGTGACATTTATTTAATGCTGTTATTAAAAACACAGCTCCAGAGTGTTGACAAGCAGCTGTTTCATGTATTCATGACACTGGATCACACATATATTTTTCCAGCTTAAGATATTTAGAAAAATCAAGGTTAAATTCCACATTCATCACAATTAATGAAGTAAATTCAAAGTCAGTGTTATCTGAAACAGCAGGTCAAACACAGATGTACAGTGGAAGACTAAAGCAAAACATAGGATGAACTTCTGCTAATAAATGTGCTCTTTGCTTGGAGTGTTATCACTTTTTGCACCTCTGTTTTTAATACAGTGATGCTGAAAGCTAATATATGCTGGATAATTAGCCAGGCTTTTGGCTCGGTCTGTTGCCTGCACTCTGCTGAAGAGACGCGCTGCAGGTCAACTTTACTTTAAAAAAAGCATTACATTAACAGCCACATCTTTCTAGTAAACAAGAAAAATGAAAAGACGTTAACCCATTTGAGAGTTGTGACATAAAATGTTCATAGTTATGAAAAAAAATACTTTATATAAGACATGATATACAATTAGACTGGCAAATGTTTTTTTATACTTTTACTTTAGTAAATAACTGTTAGGAGCTGTGGCACATTGGGGGTTCCAAATTGAGTTTATTCTTAATTTCTGATTTTCTTTGTCGTGTTTTGTGACTGTTTAAATCCCTGTGTGTGTATTTAGTGTCACTTCCCCACACCTCAATGTTTTACTCCACAGCTGCCATCTGTTGGCAATTATTTACCATTTTAGAATTCCAGTTATCACCTTCACAGGATTTAAGCCTTCAGTTTTCAGCCACTCCCTTCCCGATCCTTCCGTTATCAAGTCTCAACAGTTGTTCCTCACCCAGTGTAAGGTCTTCTGTGTGCTTCCTTCGTCCAGTAAGTTTGTTGCATTTTCTTTATATAAATCACCTAAATCTTGAGATTTGTCCTTCTCTTCCGTGTGATTGGGTCCAACTCCACCACAACCATTCATAACAAAAAGCACCATTAATGTAACTATAATAATCAATACGTTCTTCTGTTAGCAGCAGAATAAAAAGTTTTTTATTTTATTTTATTGTATGACATTTTCTCTCAAAAAATTTAAAATACTGTAATTCCACTGTATTGATACACAAGGTTTTTTAACTATACACTGTAATACTATATTATTTTTCTGGGAAATTCTTTAATATAATTTCTTCATAAAAAAGATAAGTTGGTGACAATAATAGGTTTATGGAAGCTTACAGCTTAGTTTGTAGCTACCAAGCATGGGTAAAAGTGCCGGTCTGCATTCTGAAAAAAACACTCAAACGGTTACAGCTCAGTTATTGCAAAAGATAGAAACAACTAAATAGGTTATATTATTTTAAATTAAACTAATCTTATTTACTGGCTCCCACCTGTTTTTATCCTTTAAATAACAATGCCACAGTGGTTTCCCACTAACATCCACCCTTCAGGAACTTAATTTGGTCAAAGCAGTTATTTTTCCCTTGAGAGCTGCCTGCCCTCCATCCAGCTGGTTTGAAGGCTTCAGTGTGTGTGCGTGCCTCATAAGCCCCCCGGTTCTGCTCAATCCCAGGCACATAATACTCTTTAAAGCAAGCAGGACAACCTGCAGACTCAGCTGTGGTGGGTCATCAGAATGATTCAAAGGGAGCAATCCCATTTAACCCTAAACTCAAAGCAGGTGTTTCTGAGACCCACTTTCAAACAGCCCCTTCCTTGCCAATCTGTTACAATTGAAGAACCCGAAGGAACAACATGCATGCATGTTTGTGAGCGTGTGTCTCAAGTTCACCTGTAGTGCAGACTGAAAAACATGAATACGAGACTTTTCTCCAACAATCTCTATCCAAATGACTCTTGTTTTGCATTGAAGCACCTTACATGAAAAACAAGGTGCCTCAGATTTGAATTTTCAGAGTGAAAGACAAGAAGGAATTAATCATCGTATCTTTGAGTGGGTCTGTGCTCTACCTGTAGGTGTGTATTATCTCTCCCATGTGTCCCTTTTGCATTCAATCATGTGGGCATTAATTAACGGCAGACTGATGAATGTAGCTCTCGGCTCAGCGCTGATACTCAGGCAGTGCTGAATGAACCGCCCATGTTACCATGTGGCTTAGTGTCTGCTCCTTTGTGAGAATGTCACACAGTATCAGGCTCATCAGCCACTCATAATGAGAACCTATGTTCTCCTCTCATCAGCGGTAACGTTTTCTATGTATACATGTCACAGCAATTACACTTTTAAAGCAGGTAATAGCTTTGAGTTTGTGGTGAATAGTGCAGAGTTTTGTCTGCTGCCGATGTTTTGTGTGGGTGTTTCTTCTTTGTTCTTTCTCTCAATAGAATTGTATTAACTCAGAAAGCACCTTGTCATTAGGGTGCATGATATACTCCTTTCATTGGGAGTTGAAAAGCAACTCCATCTCCTTTTATTTGCGCTATCACAGTAAACATATGCACTGTGGGGAAATGTCACATTTGTAACACTAATTTAAATTCATTAAAAGAAAAGACTTTCTTTAGTGATGAAATGTAAGAAAATTATATGCCCCTACTGTTGTCACCATGGGGCTCTGAAGCACCTCCAGAATGAAATCATACCACGAGCAATTTACAGAGAGATAGTTTAATTTACTATATTGGTAATAGATTAAACAAGACTTTTTCCCTAAAGTGAGCCAATTTGGAGCCCTGGGGACATTAGGTTGGGTACCCTGTATACCACACCTTAAATTTGTATGATGGTGACTTTGCTCTTGGCTATGCCTCATGCTCATATACACTACATAAACAAAGGGGATTCAATGGGACTTCATACATATTAGCAATATTTGTGTATATCACCTGTTCCATCCAGGTAAACAAGGCCACAATCAACAAAATAAATGTCATTAAAAAATGTATATGTGATATATTTAATAAAATGTACATATAATATTAATATAATATAAAATATTAATATAATATATTAAATAAGTAACAGAGCTATAACC
The DNA here is from genome assembly GCA_036173005.1 of Crenichthys baileyi. Lineage (NCBI taxonomy): Eukaryota > Metazoa > Chordata > Actinopteri > Cyprinodontiformes > Goodeidae > Crenichthys > Crenichthys baileyi. The sequence goes on from JAHHUM010000632.1 coordinate 119,570, forward strand.
TTGCTTAGTGTTTTAATCATCAACACACACACAATAAAATACATTAAAATAAATATTTAATACAATTACAATTCTATTAAATTATTATTAAATAAAAACTTCATTATTATTATTATATAGCTTTATTATTAATGTTACATTTTTTAGAATTTAATATTCCATACTTTATGTGCTGGTATCTTTCATGAAATAATTCCAACTGTGGCCTGTCAAATTGACTCCAGCATCTGATTGGTTACCCTATACAGGAAGCCAACATTTTACTAGTTTCCGAATTTAATTAAATTGTGCATTTGATAAAATTGACTCGTGTATTATTATTATTACTTATTGACCTATTCAATATATTTATTTCCAACTGACATGCAAAAATAACTTATTTATTTATTGGATTTCTGCACTTTTGGCCTGTGATAGTTTGCAAGTACTGTTTTGTGTCTAAATAATTATATATTTTGTGTTGGATATTATTAACTGCTTAAATAATCTTTCCTGGATTTTTTTTTAATCATGTTTAAATGTATAGTACTTTTTAATTTCGTCCTCTAACTGGGGTAAATAAGTTTTACAAGAAAATACACAAAGCAACACTTTAAGCCAAGAAACAATTAAATGTAGGTTTCCCATGTGTGTAGCCCACAGGAGCAACTGGCAGGAGCTCAAGATTCATCATTTTTCCTCAACCCAATAATAAGCGAAAATGCCAAATACAGGATGGTTCTAAATACTTGTTTGCTTTAACATAGTGGGAGTCAGGAACAATTCATTGGAAGTCTTCAGAGATGACGGTGATTGCTGTAAAGTTTCTGTCACATTGTTTGTTATTTTGTCAAAAATGTCAACAAGACATATTTTACATTTTACATCTAAATGTGGAGAAATGAACCACATCTTGCAAAGCATCAAGTCCTGTCACAACTATGAAGTATGCGTGTGTGAATATTGGGATGAAGAGTTCTAAATTCACAGTCTTCTACTGCATCAGGACCGGGTGCTTTACTTTTGCTGTGATGTTACTCTCTTGATTTGTTTTTATATTCAATGACGGCTTGAAAGTTCAATGTCCTAAATAAATTATTTACTGTATTTTCCTCCGTATTAAGATATGCTCCAATTAAAACACAAGAGCATCAGGATGTGATGGAACCCAATCATGGTGTTGCTAATTTACTTCTCCCACATTCTTCTGTTTGTTAACCTAACTGAACATATCAGCATAAAAATATTGTCTCAATAAGATAAAAGTTCAGGTCACTGTATGTGCTTTTTATTCTATGGAAACAATTAGATGTCCACTGATGTCCTGTTAGTGTCGCGTTCTGGGGACTCAGGCTGTGGTGTGTCAGGCCCTGAGTCAGGCCAACAAGAGTTGGAGGCGTCCATCCGAACCTCCCCAATGGTGACTGCTCCGCGGCGATGTTGTTGTCCTGGGCGGGAGCCGAGCCCAGTGGGAAATTCGGCCGAATCAGTTGCAGGTTGGAAGGCTTGATCAGAGCTGCAGTGGGCGTGGAGAGCTCGGCCAAGACAGTAGCCAACGTGAATGACTCGGGAGATGCTGCTGTGGCTGTGGGCGACGAGGAGGGCTTGCAGCGAGGACGGTGACTGCGTGAGGAGGCGGTGTTGGCTGAGACAGTCGAAGGGAAACTGGAGCGGATCCGGAATGAAGACAGATGACTCCGGCGTCGAACGGCACCCTTCAGCTTCCTCTATTTCCTGGAGTAACAGCGGTGAAGGTATGATCTCCACCTCCTCTCCATATCGTTTCCTTAATTGCTCCTCTTGTTGTTGCACCCACTGCTGAAGCTCCTTAGCTTTGTCTGTTTGGTCTTGTTGGCTGGTTCCTACTGTCGCGTTCTGGGGTTCAGGTTGACCAAAGCACAGACAAGAGCTAGGCAGCAGTATGTTTAAAGGAGCTTTCTTCTTTATTTTAAGAACAATCAAAAAGTTTTCCAAGCGTGGCAAGAACGTAGCAAATCACTGCAGGTACAAATAATCCAAAAACTTGAAACTGCAGGAACATAGTAGTCAAAGTACTTGGGCAAGGGTAGGTGAACGGTGTTGAGAACGGAGTTGTAACGGAGGAACCAGCGAGGAACATAAAAGACATAAGACATAACCTAAAGAGAACTGACTATAAAACAAAACCATAAGTAAGTACTGCATAAACAAGAATCAGGGAACCAGAACTAAAGGAAGCTAAGGACAAAGATAAAAAAACAAAGAAACATAAGAACCTAGAAAGAAGATTAACGAAAGTAAACAGAAACTAGAGGGAACAAAAGAACACCATAACCAGAGATCTGACTAAAGAAACCCTAAGTACAAAAGTAAACAAAACAATACTGACTGGAAAAAAAACAGGAAAATAAACTAACAAGAATGCAAAGAAACAAATACTAAAACATAAATTAACACAAGGATACTAAAAGAGAAATTAAACTAGAGAATCCAAAGACAAAGAACTATAATTACACTAATAAATAATAATAATAATAATAAACCATGCAAAATAATAAGAAAACAACCATAAAGGAACTTAAGAAGGAAAACACTAGGAGGCGATAGAGGGAGAAAAAGAACTAATAAACATGATACAAAAACCAAAATAGAAACATCTAAGCAAAAGGTAAACAAACACAAAGCCACAAAGTCCAAAAATGTCACACCCTGACAGTTAGTTGATCTGCTGACAGCTGACTGTGTTAAGTTGCTACATGATTATTTCCACGTAAAGCAGGTAACACATCATATACAAACTGCCCATGCAGGATATTTACAAAAACACCACAGAGCCAGGTTTCATTAGTGTCTTGCAAAATTACTCATATTGCTTGAATATTTTCATGTTTCAAGACCTTAAAGTTTCATATATTAGAAATTTTAATGTGGTGCATCACTGTGAAATGGACAATGCATGATTTTCAAAAATGTGACCCTTTGGGTCAATACCTTGTAGAACCACCTTTTTGCTGCAAATAAAACCACAGGGCTTTTTGGGAATGTTCCTACCATCTTGACAAATATGAACTGAAATGTTTTGCCATTCTTCTTTGCACAATTGCTGAAGCTAAGTTAGATCGGATGATGAGAATCTGTTGACATGAATTTAAGGCTTTGTCATAGATTCTAAATTGAATTTAGTCCTGGACTTTGAGTGGGAGATTCTAATACATGAAGATGTTTTATTTAAACAATTCCATTGTAGCTCTGTAGCTTCTCTTGTTTCTTTAAGATGTTTTCGCCTCTCATCCAAAAGCCTTCTTCAGTTCTGAACATGGCTGGAAATTATAGGTTTATAAGTTGTAATCACTTCAATCACACTACTTCTAGTTAAGCATTTAGGATTGCCATGCCCTGGATTAAAAGAAAGGGGAACTTTTTGAGGAGGTGTCACATTAAAAGGTGGCGTTTTCCTGTGTTAAAGATCAGTAATAAATTAAATGTAATGGGTGACATTTCCTTAAAAATGCTATGAATTCACTTGTAAAACAATGCTGTCTAACAGATCTAATATGCTCAGTCCAATAATATGAATGCAGGTAACAAACAGCCTAAATATAACACTGCTTTAGATCTGCAGAAAGAGGTATGAAGGTGTCCAAAATAATCAGCTTTTGGGTTACTGTTCAATATCCTTTTGTAAAATTGTAACTTCAAAATCAAAATCTATCTTCAGACCTTTTAGAACCTCTTTCCAAAAGGTCCAGTCTGCCCTGACTGTTTGCTGGATTTAGACAAAAATAGCAAGTGCAAGAGTTTATGACCTTTACAGACAGAATGCAGCAGTAGCTTTGTGCAGTAAAACACGTTACTTTCAGTGGCTTCATTTAATTTAATTTCTTGAACAAGCATTTATATAAAAAAATTAATCTGGTCAAAGCAAGAAGGCATCCCGCCTTGTCCTCTTTGACAAATTTCTTATGCTAAAAATTATTGATTATTACAATATGTGATGTATTACCTACTACTTGACATTTCTTCAGGTGAGCTATCTTTCTATAATGAAAATGTGAGCTTCATTTTTTTACGCCCCCGTACAGCTAACATTGTGCTCTGGAAGAAAGACGTGGACTGCTGATGCAATTCCTGAGCTGCTGATCTAGATCGATACAAGTAATAAATTACTTAAATCCCCTTTCAGTTAGCCTTCCATTAGACATGGCTGAATCAGTGTAGTTCTGTGGGTTCAGTTGGCTGAAGTATCATTAACTGATTCTTTATGTTTCTCCTACAGTCAGCATGAATTAAAGTAAAAAATATTGAAATAACTAAAACATTACATGAGTGAATCTGGGGGAAAAAGCTGGGACAGTGGAAAGAGGGATTTCATATTTGTGGTCAGCTTGTAAGGGTCCCCTCTTTACAAAGTGCATATTTGATTTGTCCTTGCTTTAATTTAGGATGCCAAATCAATATTCCCCAACACTTCACTAAAGTGAATCCGTGCGGCCTTGGGGACTTGACTGAAGTGTGTTGCCCACTAACACCTCCTGCCGTGTGGGTGTGAGAAACTGGCGCGCACTTCCAGACCGTCGCACGAGTGGAAACAGTTGGGCACTGCCAGATCCTTGTCACGAGGGCCAAGTCTTGATGTGTGTGTTATGGTGAGGGCATTAACATTTTTTAATAAACACCTTGAGGAGCTCATGACAGCAGACGGCATCCTACTTGACACACTCTCTCCCCAGGCTCATCGAAACAGCTGCTGGAATCACCCAGACATGAGCTGTAAAGCCCTGCTGGCAAGAGTAGCCTGCACAAACGCAACCAGCTGAGAATACACATTTTATTACATGCAAGATCTCCAGTTGGTGCATAAAACCTTTAAAGGCATGATCCTTGATTTTCCAGCTTTGGGCTATAACATAGTATTAGTTGTTTGAGAAGAAGAGCAATTAATCAAAGTGCTACAAGATATCACATCCTATGTGTAAATTACTTTTTATTTAAGAACTACTGGCACGTTTTTAAGAAATTAAAAAAATGCAGCTACGCATGAATAGGAATGGGTACCGAATTCAGTACTTGTATAGGTACTGACCGAATTCCGTAGGTACTACCGAGTACCGATTCAAGTGAAATCAAACGGTACCATGTTTCGGTGCCTAAACGCATCATTGTGACACTGAGGGAGTGGACAACTGGGCGATTTTCCATGCTGGACATGAACACAGCATTGCATGCACAAGAGCGTAATGATGTCAGTAGCCGCTGGTACCGTCAACAAAGAATAGTTGATAAAAAGGGTTCGAAAGTGTGGCTCCACTTTACAAAATGCGGTGCAGATTACGCCCACTGCAATATTAGTGCCATGAAGTGCAAGACCAGCAGCGGGAATACTTCTAATCTGAGGAAAAACCTGGTTAAGCACAAGATTGTTCTCGTCAGCTTCAGATCTATGGCCACAAATCCTGCATTCGGCACCATTAGCACGCCTGCATCCGTCAGCAACTCGTCGTTTGCAACATGGGAGTAGAAATGTTTGAACAACTGTGATGTTACAATACAAACAGCTGGATGTTGTTTTGATTTATTCATTAAAGTTTATATATTGGGAAATAAATATGTTAAATTGAACAATTTTGAGATTTTATTATTAAACAAATGAACATTTATTACCACACACACAAAAGTACCGAAAACAGCTAACATTGAGTACCAATACCGATCCCCAGGTACCGGGCATCGGTACCGTATCGGTTCAAATGTGAAAGGTACGCATCCCTATGCATGAATACAACTTGCTTTTACAGAAAAAAAGGAATTGCCTAAAGAGACATGGTGACCACACACTTCAAATCTGACATTTCAACACTTGTATAAGTCTTCTTCGTCGTCGTCGTCGTCTTCCGCTTATCCGGAACCGGGTCGCAGGGGCAGCAGACTCAGCAGAGACGCCCAGACGTCCCTCTCCCCAGACACCTCCTCCAGCTCCTCCGGGGGGAGCCCAAGGCGTTCCCAGGCCAGCCGAGAGACATAGTCCCTCCAGCGTATCCTGGGCCGTCGCCTGGGCCTCCTCCCGGTGGGACGTGCCTGGAACACCTCCCGAGGAAGGCGTCCAGGAGGCATCCGGTATAGATGCCCGAGCCACCTCAACTGGCTCCTCTCGATGTGGAGGAGCAGCGGCTCTACTCCGAGCCCCTCCCGAATGGCTGAGCTCCTCACCCTATCTCTAAGGGAGAGCCCGGCCACCCTTAAAGCGTCCCCGTTACTGCGGCAGCCGCACCGATCCGTCTGTCGATCTCCCGCTCCATTCTTCCCTCACTCGTGAACAACACCCCGAGATACTTTAACTCCTCCACTTGAGGCAGGAACTCCCCTCCAACCTGAAGAGGACAAGCCACCCTTTTCCGGTTAAGTACAATGGCCTCTGACTTGGAGGAGCTGATCTTCATCCCAGCCGCTTCACACTCGGCTGCGAACCGCCCCAGCGCATGCTGTAGGGAGACCTGGTGCCAAGTGCACTGATGGACACCCTTATGCTTGAACATGGTGTTCATTATGGACAATCCGTGACTAGCACAGGAGTCCAATAACAAAACACCACTCGGATTCAGATCGGGGAGGCCATTCCTCCCGATCACGCCTCTCCAGGTGTCACTGTCGTTTCCCACGTGGGCGTTGAAGTCCCCCAGCAGAATAATGGAGTCCCCGGGAGGGGCACTATCCAGCACCCCCAACAGGGACACCAAGAAGGCCGGGTACTCCGCACTACCCCTCGGTCCGTAGGCCGAAACGACAGTCAGAGACCTATCCCCGACCCGAAGGTGCAGGGATGCGACCCTCTCATCCACCGGGGTAAACCCCAACACAAGACGGCTGAGCTGGGGGGCAACAAGCAAACCCACCCCAGCCCGCCGCCTCTCCCCGTGGGCCACTCCAGAGTAGAAGAGACTCCAGCCCCTCTCAAGGAGATGGGTTCCAGAGCCCACGCTGTGCGTGGAGGCGAGCCCGACTATTTCTAGTTGATATCTCTCGACCTCCCGCACAAGCTCAGGCTCCTTCCCCCCCAGCGAGGTAACATTCCACGTCCCTAGAGCCAGCCTAAGCATCCGGGGATCGGGCCGCTGAGGTCTCCACCTTCGTCCGCCACCCAATCCTCTTTGCACCGGTCCCTCACGGTTCCCCCTGCAGGTGGTGGGCCCACTGGGGGATGGCCTCGCGTCTCTCGTTCGGGCTTGGTCCGGCCGGGTCCCGCGAGGAGCAATCCGGCCACCAGGCACTCTCCGACGAGTCCCGACCCCAGGCCTGGCTCCAGGGTGGGACCCCTGCTCCGCCGTACCGGGCGACGTCACGTGCCTCGATATACTTGTCCTCATGAAGGATTCTTGAACCGCTCTTTGTCTGACCCATCACCTAGAGCCTGTTTGCCATGGGAGACCCTACCAGGGGCATTTAAGCCCCAGACAACATAGCCTCTAGGATCATTTGAACACTCAAACCCCTCCACCACGTTAAGGTGGCGGTTCAAGGAGGGGTAAGTCTTCTTCAATTACCTCAAAAGTATCCTTACCTCAAAAGTATATTTGTAGACCGTTTAGATTAGCCAAACAATCTGTTTTCCCACACTTATGGCATCCATGATTCTTTAAATTATTGGCGCGTCTATGTGGATTTGCCTGTTACATACAGTGCATATGAATCATATGAATTTGGTGTAAAATTTACCCTCTGCTATATGTGTGGGCAGAGTCAGCTACTTTTTGCAAATGACGCCACCAACAGATATTTTTTTTTCATGGGTATTGATAGTCTAATCGTCTTGGACTGAAGGTTCAATGTTCTGTAAATAATTATTCTTTAAATGAAACAGAAAATAAAACACGTTTCAAAGTGTCTCTTTTATGAAAGATCTTATTTTACTGATTAGGAACTTGATGAAAGTTACAAAAAAATCAATGATAAGTTAACTTAATTGGTGATTAAATGTGTTCAACTCTGAAATGTATTTTGATTCAGTGAAATGAATACATTATCAACCTGTATTTCCAAGCCAGGAGTGTTTTATCAACAGTTGTTTCCATTTCTCCTCTCTCTCTGCAGTTAAAACAACGTGGTGAAAAGCAGTTTGTTGAATCCAGTGTTCTTACTCTTAATGCTATGTTCTGCTTCTCCCTAAGGACCCTTCAGATCGGTTGGTCAGGCCCGGTGACACCTTTCTCCACTTGACGTTTAGCTATTGAAGTGACTCAGGGGAAAAAAACAGAATTCAAACAAGACACAGAACGAGCAAGAAGAAAATTTAATTGAATTTAACACAAGCCTTAGCTTACAAGATATCGGCTGGGATAGATTTTTTTGAGCACTTTTGTCCAATTTCTGTATAAAGGTCCTGCAAAGTTTTGTTTTCTTCCATACTTCTGAAATGCTCAGCCTAAATCAGTGACATTCTTAAGACCATTTTTATTGTTTTCTTAGACAATTTGTCCAATTAATCCACTTGTTTCTCACTGTTATCAATTTTTTTCAAATCCGAAAGTCCTGGCGATCCTCAGCATTTTACTTACTAAGATCTGTATCAGACCTGTACATTGTAATCGTCAATTTTACATATTGTGCAACTCTGAAAAACCATCTAAACATCCAGCGGCCAAGGCAGGTCTACAAGCCGCTACCTCGCCATCCCAGGACTACCCTCAGGCCGCTTCAAACAGCTGTTGTGCTGAGATTCTTGCGTCAGCTGAGCTAGCAACTGTAGATCAAGAGAGCAAGTCCGGGTCACTGAGAGTTGACACAATACGATCTGGGCCTCAGCTAATAAACTGATGTGTCCTAGTTTTTTTCACTTTTTGGTTTTATCTATTTTTTTCTCCTTCTCCCAACCTTTATCCACAAATTACCATTAAATATTGCTGGCGAAGATTCTCAGTCTTCCAGGACATGGCGAATCCAAAAGAAGTTTGAAAAAACAAAGTAACAAGACTTCAGTTCTTCTAGTTGAAGCAGTTAAATATTATATTTCAAAATTAGGCCACCATCCCTTTCTTTAAACTCTAGAGAGAGACTGGTAATGTTGATAAAAGTGAAACTTTTAATTAGCTTGGATAATATTTAAACCTTTATATCTTATTTATAAATAATAGTTTTTTACTTTATTGATCTCACAATGGAGTAAATTATCCTCTTCATTCAACCCATCCCTTAGGGAGCAGTGGGCTGCCATTGTGCAGTGCCCGGGGAGCATTTAGGGGTTAAAGGTCTTGCTCAGAGAGCCAAAGTGGCAGGCTGTGGGATTCGAATCAGGGTACTTGTGGCCTCATCCTCTAGTAATAGATTGTAGAATTAGTGTTGGTAATTTTGTTTTGTTTTTGTTTTGTTTCCTTAAAATATCAATAGGATATAGACATTTGTGTGATTAATGTAGGTGCATCTCAGTAACTTAGAATATTATTGAAAATTTCAATTATTTCAGTAAATTAATTAAGTAAACACATTTATTTCTGTTAAGTATGATGATTTTCTGCTTACAGCTATTGAAAACACTACATTTAAGATTAGAATAGTACATCAGACCAATAAAAAATACTTTTAATACAGAAATGTGTGCCTGATGAAAAGTATGCTTAAAATCTGCTTAAAGGTTGTTATTTTTAAAAACTTTTTAATCTGACAAACGAGCCTGATCTGAACAAAAATTGCAATTTACTGAGATGTACCTTTATTTATTAGAATTTATTATACAGGGGAAATTAATGTTATTTGACAACTATTCATTATATTCTGCTTCTTTAAATGTGACTGAATCATTTCCAGGGTTAGGTAAAGGATTTAATCCTCAGAAGGGATGTTTTCTAGATTTCTGACAGATTATAAGGCTTACTGATACAGATTCTATTCATGTATATTAAATAGTTTAGAGTAGGCATTAAATCTGCTGTAGAGTTTAAACCTGTTTATTATGACTTATCTCAAACCCCCAAAGGCTCTTTAGCTTGTTGTGGAAAACGAGGATGCTAAATGCTTGGGGTGACCGGACTGAAATGAATGGATGAATGGGTTGACACAAAGTTCAAGGAACAGGGTCAGCAAATGAATATGAATTGGCATACTCCGTTTGTGTTCACTAGGCTGGAATTACTGCTTTTCATTACCAGTGGCTTATAGGCTGGCTGTTTGGCTGTCGTCTGGGGTCACAATAAAATGATGTGCTTGCCAAAGGCAGAGAGGCTGGGTCACGAGGGACTAAATGGCCCAGTTATGAAGAGCAGAGCTCATTTCCCACTCTGAATCAGCCCCTACCTTCAACTGGGCTTAAAAACACAAAGTGCAGAATATCTGTAAGAAATGTAGAGGAATGGGTGTGTTATTATTTGTATTATTATTATTATTATTTTTTTGCCTAAAATGCTGGATTTAATATGCTGTGTACTGACTTCATTAGTAAATTTCTACAAAAATGTACATCTTAAAAGCATGACCTTTATTGATCAGATTCTCCTCTGCTGGGAACACTGAATATAATATAAAGCCATCACCATATGTCTGTGTTTAAAGTCCCCGTCTAAGCACATAAGCTTGAAATGAGCAAGGGATTATCCTTACTGTCGGGAATTGTTACCACTGCTTCTGGATGCTTTTAATCATCCAGTGAATAGGGTTGTGGATTATATCAGTGTTTTAGAGGGAAGGGTTAAAATGAATTCCACTGTTTTAAGAGATTTCCTTGATGTGACGGATTTTAAGCCGGGTGGGCTTTGACTGAATGGCAATCTTTGATTCTCTAAATGTACAACAGCATTTGGTAACATGAGTCAGTTCATGTTTTCTTTGTTGAAAACAAGATTATTTGTCACATGTACATGAGTAGTACTATAGTACTGTTGTCACTTTTTTATTTTAATGTCAGATATAAAGGCATCTGCCTGATGGCATTACTCTGTGAGTCTAATTTTCATATCTGCAAATGACTGATTTAAAATCATTATTAAGACTTCTGAATGCTAGTTTCTACTGAAATGCAGCAATGCTGTGGTACTGATGCAGTGGTTAAGTTGTTTATGGTTGCTTTCCACAGGTTCAAGGCTCTACTGTTGATATAAGGCATGTTTTCTCAGAACTTTTCACCTATCTAAAGGTTCTGTTAGTAAAAAGATGTTTTCTAAATTATTTTTTGCTTTGTCAAATAGTTGTTTTATCAGCTGTTCACACTTCCTGCCATCTGCCTAATGTTTCTAAGATATGTGAAAATATTTAGGTAAGTAATGCCACAGCAACATGTTCCTGTGGATCTGACACGATGGCACAACTGATGTAATGAGCCAGACTAAATGCGGGAGCACAACCCTATTAATAATGTTACTTAAACTCCTGCTATGCTATGCAGACACTCTGTCAGCACTGGTGAAGATTCACTGCTGAGGGACTCAGGAGACTTTGCCTGATTTTCTGTTTATTCAGTCAGTTATTATTTGACTGCTTGGGGGCACTCATAGACTGTGTATGGATCTTTGAAACCTCAGCCCAGGATGGTCAGACAATCAAGTGTGAAAAAACACATAGTGACATAGTGCAAAAAGTAGCTGACTCTATCGGAATGCAGCAGCTGATGGTAAATTTTACACCACATTCAAAACAACTTCATGTACCAGAGACAAATCCAAAACAACACACCTAATTTATATATGTGACAGGGCTTGATGTTTCCAAAAATGCTGTCCATTTCTTGAGATTAAAAGGGATGTAAAGTGCATGTTAGGTGCGCCAACATACCTGGGAAGTTGAAAAAAACAAACAATGACAGCAACTCACTAGAGACATATATCTTTCATTAGCACATCTAAAAATCTCAGGATTAAACACTACATTGTAACATTATATTCCAAATGTGCTCTTTACATAAACAGGTCAGTAGATTTCAGTGAATATTTAAAGAACAAGTATTTTTGCAGAATAAACTTGCAGAGATGGAAACTTGTTTTATGTACTTACAAAATAGACTAATAGTCTTTAACAAGACAATTTTGAAAATAAATCCTATCCACTTGCAAAACTGTTTTGTGGTGAGGAAAAAATCCAAGATTTTTAAGTATTCAGTCTTCATGTGTCATGACAAACTGACTGTTGGTTTGCTCAATCTAACACAATACTGTCGTTAGTGCCTTTTCTTTTTCTAAACTTGGCAAGTTTAGTACTAAAAGGGCTAGAACCAGCAATATTTAGGTAAATCATTGGCTAGGTTGTAAATTTTCTTTTGCTTGTGATATATCAACACTAATGAGACCTGAAATGGTATGGGTATTTCAGCAATTTCTGCTTCTTCTCTTGATGTAAATATTTTCTTATTTATTAAGGAACTAATATGAAGAGCTGTAGACAGGGCCAAAGAGCAGCAAAAGAGCAAGGCACACAGTCAAATTTTGATAATAAAATAATCCTTCTTGTACCCAGCAAACTTACAAAAATGGAAACACATTTCAGTTTCCATATAGCTGTAAAAATACAGCTGGAGGAACATGTAAGTTACATATAAATGTGATAGAAAAGGGGTAAATTGAAAATAAAAAACATAACACAGTGTATGAAGAATGAAATATTAAAAGTTGTTTATCATCTGCAGACAACATGCTGAAGATGGGTAGGCGTATCCATCCTCACTAGGCTCCTCTATCTGAAAACCGTTTTCAGATTTATTCCCCTGACATTATTTAAAGATGTTTTGTGCTGTCAGTTTGTGTAAATATGTCTCAATTTTCAGCATTTAAGGTAATGGCAGATGCTGTGTTGTATGTTGTGGGTGGACAAAGCCAAATTGTCCTTTATAGTTTGGAACTGATACATCGGATCTCTTTGTTCTGCTTTGCAGCTTTCTGCTGCGAGGGATCAGAGCAAAGTCAAAATGGGATGAAGACAACAGAATGCATCAAAGGTAAGACACAGATCAAAGGCTTTCAGAAGTAATTGTATAAATAATTTTTTATGTATTAGTTAACTTTATGATGCAATAGGTTCATTGAAACCTAAAAATATAAAGAGTTTTGAACACTACTTAAAAACATAAAAATACCTCTAAATTAGACTACCATTATTTGTAGTTCATAAAAGCAATCTAACACAATGGGAGACAAATTGTTGTCTAATACTAAGACAGAAATGCTTAGAGCTTTTTATGAGCTCCCTATATTCTCTCCTTCCCCTTCATATTTATGACCAATTTTAACATTTGATCTTCACTGAATTAAAGGAATCATTCATGTTAACCATTTTAGAGGAGGCGAAAAAAATCAAGAACAGCTTTGCTGTTGTGCGCTTGTCAAACTATTGCTCATCTGTCTTGCGTTTCTATAGCATAAGAAGATACCTTTTTTTTTTTTTTTTTTTGTTGTCCTTTTTAATTTTTTTTTTTAACTTTTTACACTTTTTGACTTTGTTTCCCAACTAATATTTGTGTAGAAGTTCCACCTGGTCTTCAGTGTTGATTTTAGAAGGTCTTTGGATGGGCCAGGCTTCAACTTGAATACAAAAACTCCATGAAGGCACTCTTTTCCAAACTAAATATTGAAAGGCCTCCTATTTACATGGCATGGTCTAAAAGAGTCAAACAGATTACATGAATCATCTGTCCTTTTAAAAGAGAAGGTCCACTAATTAGAGTTCTCCACCTGTAGTTATTCCTCCATCAACAGGACTCCAGCCCTAAACATCCTACACCTTGTTACCTTGTCTGCCACTTTGTAACTTAAGCTGTTTTTTCACAGCATGCACCTTCAGGAACAAAGGAAATTTGTCTGGAGTATTTTTTTCCCATTCCCCGCGGTTCCACTGTAGAAACCAGGGCCTCAAAAGACAAAAACGGGGTTGAAATCTTCCCTGAAAATAGCCTTGGTAGGGAGGTCAGACTTCTTGGATGCATCCTGAAATAAAGATGGGGCTTTGTAGTGGGGGGTGAGGCTCAACATTGGTTGATATACCCAGTATATTGTATCGGTCATCTCCCAGTTTATGCTCTACAGTTCATATTTTTGAAAATCTGTTTTTTAAAGTTTTAATTCAAATGTATTGTTAAAAATATGCCAATCTTAATTGAAATATTTAATTAAAGGAAGCAAGGACTTTCGCATTTAGTGTCTTTATGGAAACAGAGAGATAGAAAACTCACAAAGCATTTTAAGAGATTTTAACCGGTAAAGTTAAAATATATTTAGTGTTTATGTTCTGAGATACAGTAAAACAATCACAACTCATCAGGGTTGCTGATCATTTCCAGATTTTAGGTTAAAATTGGAGCAGACACGCTGCTATAGCTGCAACATGTAAGTGTGTAGTAACTATGCAGACAGGACACACCTTGTAGGCTTTTAATATTAAATAATGTGAATTATTACAGCTCTTTTAATTCAGTTTCAGAGCTTAACTGCTAGGAAAGTGACATATATTATGTCTTTAGATCTTTAGACCCAAGTCTTTAAGTCCTGAGCTGGGATTGGCTCAGTTCATTTAAAATTGATCCCACCAACACATTTTCACACAGTATGGAGTAGCAGTCCATGGCTTTTAAACCATAACCATATGAAATTTTCTGAGATTAATACTGTTTAAGTGATTTTATCCATTTCTTAACACATTCTGGTGGGCAGAGACCTGTGTCCCCAGATTGAAGATTAATTTCTGCTGAGAGAGGACCCCGTAAGTGGACAGAATCTACACATGCCCCTTTTCCATGGGCTCTACTTTGCCCAGCCCCACTTCACTCAGCCTGTTTTGTGACTGTTTCTGTTACTGGCATTTCCAGCCTGGTTGTTACTTTCTTGGTCCCTGCTCGTCAGCAGGTCCTATCGGGGCTGAGCAGAGCCCAAATGTGATGTGAACAGACTGCTGTTCACTGATTGGCCATGAGCGTGGTCAGCCATATGTCGGCGGAATGAGAAGATGTTTGCAGAAGAGAGATTGACAAGCCATGGATTTTAGAGTGCCGGGAAAAGCTCAAAAAACTACAGAAACTACAAAAATATTAAGGACCACAACGGCCGGAACAGGTCAAACCGAAAGCCGTAGTTCAAAATCATGGACGCCATTTATAGTCGTCCTGTGAGTTGTGAAAGGGATGGTGGTCTTGACTCCACAACCTCGCTGTTTTAAGAGGATATGATGAGCAATGGTGCTTATTTTACTTTGCACAGCACACAACGCTGAAGACTGGAGGCTGGAAGCCACACCTCCAGCCTTTAATGGACACACCACTGGTTCCGTGCAGAGTAGAGTGGACGGGCGGGGTGGAGTTGTGTGGTGCTGGACCATTAGTCCAGTCATATTTGCAGATATGACAAAAGTAGCAATAGATGGCCCGGAAGCTAAGATGTATTTCACGTTCTGAATGTGAAGAAAGTCTATCAAAATTTCTCTAATTATTATTATCTAATTATTCTGGTAGTTAGCAAAAATAATTTAGGTTATTATCTTTTCTTTACCCTAATTGACCAAAAACAGGAAATTTTAGTCTGATTTAATTTAAAAAATGTGAGAAAAAGGTTGTGTTCTTTTGCACAGTGTATGTAAATATCTATTATTGGCTGAATTATTTCAAAGGAAGCATATAGACTCTGGAAACTGTTAACAGCAGAAGAACAATGAATCTCCCTGGTGTTGAGATGCTGGGTCCTCCTCCCAGCAGACTTAGTTAAACTCACACTGAAAGGGCAAGTAGTGAGAATTGAGTTGATGGCTTACAATGAAAGTTTTGTCGGTCACCTCTGTTTCTTGATCATTTGCTGTCATGTCAGAATAACAAGTCAATTAATCAGAGACAAATGGCATATTAATCTTTGTCTTCATTAAGCTCCCCAGACTGCAGGACATGTCTTGGTCAGGATATTAAATGTATCTCGGTATGTGAGACATAAGCATGACACAGATAGCTGACCACCCACTGTAGAGCATGAAAACACTATCATCAATCTTATTTTTTCATTCATACGGTGACTGGACTTAAATTATTAATGTCATGACATGACAGAACGCAACCTAAATGATATCCACACTAATTCCTGTAGAGATAAAAGTTTAAGAAATCAGAAATATTAATTTGTGTCATGTAAAAACATTGATTTGTATACCAAATATAAGACCTTTACTGCTTTAACCCTCAACTCAGAACTTGAAGAAAACATCTATTTACCGTTTTATCTCTATTGAAGGATAGAGCAAAGAAAGCTGTTGCACAAATGTATCTGGTTGCATTCATTTGATCCGATCGTTCCTCAACTGACATGTTTCTCCTGCCATCCGTGGAGGGTGAAAGCTGAAAGTATTCAAGTACTGTCAAGTTCTGTCTGCAGAGCTGTGGGTGGATTTACTGAGGATCCCATATTGAAAACAATGAGTTTCAGGTTTTCTGTTTACCACATGCTAACACAAGATGTGCATGTTTTTCATTTTATTTTTGGAAAATAACTCCACATACTGCTTCCTATTATAACATTTGACTGTGATAAATGTGTGATTTTTTGTTTTTGTATTATTGCATTAACAAATCTAGATTTTTATGTTCTCCTTGAATTTGACAATTTAAATAAAGTTTATTGGTTTGAAGATCGCAAATTCATTCATATCCCTTGCATTTTGTACATGTTTTATGATTTTATGTGTCAGAGCAACACAAGCCTGGAGGTTGATGATCAACTTTGTGGTCATGTGCCTTAATGTCTGCAGTGTCTGTTGCGGCAGCTTTCCCCCGAACCTCGTGGTGGACACCACAGTAAAGGATGCCATCAAGCTGAAGAATGAGTCCTTTGGAGCCTGGCTGGCTTGTGGGACTCCTGAGGCGGCTGTACGATGAGGCCAGGTGTGCCACTGCCCGGGCAGTTGCAGAGACAAAAACTCCTGGCCTGGCAGGAGTTTGGTGAGGCTGTGGAGAAGGACTTAAGGTGATTCTTGCAAACCATCTGGCACCTTAAGAGGGGATCCAATGATTCGCCAACACTGAGGGGGAGGGAGCTGCTGACATCAACGGGGGACATTATTGGACGATGGAAGGAGTACTTTGAGGATCTTCTCAATCCCGTTGTCACTCCTTCCCTGGTGGAAGTAGGGGCTGGGGACTCAGAGTTGGGTTCACTCATCACCCAGGCTGAAGTCACCGAGGTAGTCAGAAAGCTGTCGTGGCTGACGCGCCTCTTTGCGCGGTGGTCGGGGCCTGTGCCCTTGTACTGGCAGATTGGGGTGCTGGTCCCCCTTCACAAGAAGGGAGACTGGAGGAGAGGAACCAGCTAATTTACAATTTAGCTGGAGGAGCAGTGCGGTTTTCATTCTACCCGTGGAACACGGAACCAGCTCTATACCCACTAAGAGGTGCTTGAGTGTTCATGGGAATTTGCCCAACTGGGCGTTTCAGGCATGTCCCACCGGAAAGAGGCACCGGGGACAGCCCAGGACAAGTTGGAGGGACTATGTCTATCAGCTGGCCTAGGAATGCCTCGGGCTTCCCCCAGAGGAGCTGGAGGAGGTGTCTGTGGAGAGGGAAGTCTGGGCATCTCCGCAGAGACTGCTGGCCCTTCAACCAGGTTCCAGATAAGCAGAAGGCAACAAAATTCTGTATGTATGCAGCTAACTATGAGTCAATATTTTGTAAACCACCTTTTTCTGCAGTTACAGTTAGAAGCCTTTTGATGTATGTTGTAACCTGTTATGGACATTAAGAGACTGAAACTTTTGGCCATTCTTGTAAAAATTGTTCCAGCTCAGTCAGATTAGATGGGGAGCATCTGTGAACTTCATTTGATTAAGCAGAGATAACAACTAATGTATCTTCAGTGTCTTCATATATACTTTTTCCTCTATAATTACAAAAAACAAAACCTAAACCTTCTCGTGATTTGCATTCCTCAAAAACCTCTATAAATTCACAGGCAGAAGAAATAAATGGTAAACAGAAAAAAGGGGAGAAAGTAAAACCTTGTTATGCGTGTTTCACAGCCCACAAAATGACTCCTGAATGACTCAATATCCTGTTGAAATGCTGCTACTGAAGAGGGAGCCTCTGTGTAAAGTTGTCCAAAGAAGCAGCATTTAATGAGAACAAAACTCTGTAGGTGATCAATACGGTATATCAATTCAAACTTTAAATGGAGTGCGCTCACCAGGCTCCTGTTCCATAAATCCACACATGCAGGGCTTTCAAACAAGATGCAGTGTGATCATAAACCTGCAATGTGGGTTTATTTCTACTGTTAATAAGCCTTTGCTAAAATAAAAACAGTGGGAAACAATGTTTACTTAAACAAAATCGGACATTAGTTTTGAAAGACTCTTATTCTAAGCAAAGCAAATGTAGCAGAAGGTGTTGGGAAATGGGATTGGAACAAATCTGAGAGCTGTCAGTTAAAGCCATCCATGACAGCAGGGATGTAGTTGGAAGGAGAAGGTCGCTGTGCGATGACTGCAGCTACGAGTCTAAGGTCAACACCCAACTCCATGCCCCCTCCTCCTGTTTTCCATGAGAGCCCCCCTATGCGAGCCGGCAGGCCAACCGTGTCCCCACTGAACGCTGTGATCTACGGCCAAGTTGCGTCTCCCTCTGCCCGATCAGACCCTGCACTTCTTGTTCCCCGGCCAACTGGCCTTCATCCCTGCAAGCTGGGGCCAGCGCTCCTCCTGGTTCCGTATGTTATGTGGGTTTTTTTTTTAGGCCTGTGATGGATGCCAGCCGTCCCTGGGCGCCCAGGGAGGCTGCACCAGAGAGGGGGATTAAACAGATTTCTCCTTTTTTTCAGAAAAGGGGATGGATGTGTGTAATCACCTATAATCTCAAATTCTAGGCCTCTTGATAATGAACCAGGGGCTGTTTTGGCCATTTGGCTCGGCTCCCTGTAGCCACCTACTTAAAAGCATGAAAGAGGGCTGTCATAACAGAATGAAACTTGTAAGTGTAAATGGAGTGGAAGGAAATGTGAACACTTCTTCTGAGCTGTATGTCTTTGTTCACGTGGGCAAAAGCCTGATTATGGAGGACCAAAGTCACTTTGGCCTGGGAGCTGTTTTAGCTACTTTAATTTCCAGCTAAAAAAGAAACTCTTATGAAGTTAAGCTCTTGCTCTGCTTGTAATGAAAGGGATAAAACAGCAGACTGGGACATGCACTCTCTCTAATCTTATGAAAACTAAGAAGTGGAACAACGTTTTGATTTGAAAAGCTGAGATAAACGTGGAGAAGTGTTCGATCCTTCGTGCTTCACACAGAACAAACAGCAACAGATGGACAGCCTTAAAACTAAAGAGGGATACACAAACATCCTATTTAACTTACTCTGAAATAATTCAAGATTGAGTACAGTTAACCTAGTTACTGATAAACAAAGATTTTAAAAGGAATTTCTTTAAATACAAGGCCTTTGTAAAAGTACTAATACCCCTAGAACTGCTTTGTGACGAACCAACACAAAGCAGTGCATAAATGTAATATGGAAGAAGAATGTTCCGTGGTTTTCAAACTTTTCTTTTACAAATACAAATCTGAAACGTATATGGTGCACTTTACTAAGTCCCTTTTACTATGTTAGCCCAAAATTAAATCCAGTGTAAACAACTGCCTTCATGGGTCACCTTGTGTCCAATTTAATCTCTTTATAAATGCAGCTGGATGCCATCTGCTGGGTTTCCTTAGACAGAAAAACTTTTTATCCAATTTGAATAAATAACTAACTCTGACTGCACTGTTCAATGGTTAGGACTAATTGGAATGTATGTACCTGACTTTTGTGAAGTGCCTTGAGACAACATGTGTTGTGAATTGGCGCTATATAAATAAAACTGAATTGAATTGAATTGAATTGAATTGAACTGTTCTGAGAAGGCCCCAGAAGTTAGTTGGAGAACATTAGTGAACAATAAAGCAATAAAGCTGTCAAGAGGTTTAAAGCCTGGTTAGGATATAAAACAATATACAAAGCTTTAGGAATCTCACAGAGCATGGTTCAATCTATTATCGGAGTGTGTATCGAGTGTGGCACAGGTCCAACACATACAAAGACAAGTCAATCATCTAAACTGACAAGGAGAGCATTAATGATAGAAGCACCCAAGATGAGCATGGTAACTCTGGAGGGGCAGCAGAGATTTCAAAGTTTGTTTGGAGAATCTATGGGCAGGACAACTATTAGGTATGCATTTCTCATGTCTGTCGTTTATGGAAAAATGGCAAGAAGAAAACTATTGTTGAAAGAAAGCCATAAGAAGTCCTAAAAATCGTATGCCACAATCCATCTAGGGGACACAGCAAACATGTGAAAGATGGATCTCTGATCACATACAACCAAACCTTATCTATTTCAAAGCTGGTCAGAGCTGATGGGAAGATGGATGAAGCTTAATAGATGGCAATCTTGGAAAAAAGCCTATTGGAGCTTCAAAAGAAAACTTGGGCGGATGTTTGCCTTCCAGCTGAACAATGACCATAAACCTACCAGGAGAGCCACAATTGCATGCTTTGGATCAAAGCCTATTCATGAGTTCAGAATGGCACAGTCAAAGTCCAAACCTAAAACCAATAGAGAATCTGTTGATTCTGAATTTGGAATTTCAAAATGCACAGTTGGTTACATCCAACCTGGTTGAGTTTGAGCTATTTTGTAGCAAATAATGAAGAAAAACCTTAGAGACACATCCTGCAAAGACCTGCAGATTTAATGGGACCAAAAGGTGGTTTTGTTGACTCAGGATGGCTGGATACAAATGAATGACAAAATTTTTAGATATTTATTTGTAAAACATTTGGAGACCCCATCTCATGTTGCTTCCACTTCTCGTTTCTGCACCATTTTGTGTTGGTCTAATGCTTCAAATATTAATTAAATACATTGAAGTTTGTTTATGTAAAAACATTTGCAAAGTAAACAATATATTTTCCTGTGAAGCTAAAAAAAAAAAAAATCCCTATTTTGCTCCAAAGCTACATGATTAACCAGATGGATTGCTGTGTAATTACCTCTTTCAGTATTGTATCTTACTGTGAAAGTAGACAATACTATATAGAGTGTTTACATGTATATGGCATACAGGATGTGCTGTAGTATATCAAATATCGAACTGACATCATATTTTAACTTCCCTTTGTCATGATACATTGTTACTGGAAGAAAGACAAAAATAGTGGGATTGCTGGGGCTGAGTTAAAAACTTTCATACTGTCAGGGATATCGATACTGCCAGACGGCAATGCACCAGGGGTGTGCTTGAAAATAAAATTCATGAAAGGGAGAATAGCAGAGAGAAGAGGTGTGAAAATTAAATGTCATTTCTTGACAGGAAAGTCTGAGAATTAATCTGGCAGTGAAGTGTGACAATGTTGTTTGGTGACAAGGCAGAAGAAGACAATTGTCAACACTTCTTCCCTCCCAACGAGCACTGGCACCCAAGAAATGGGTGCAAAGCTAAGAGATGTGGCAGAGCAGGAGACAGAGCAAAGAGAGAGAGGGATGAGTGTCTGGAGAACTGTGCGGTTATGAGTGTGTAGACATGAATATTAAGGTAAGAGCTGGCGAGTGTTTTTGAAAGATAAATATAAGAAGCTATTATGATAATATTTGTTGTGGATTGTGTGTAAAGCTTACCGTGTTCATAGGTATTTCCTCTCACAGTTTAAAAACATGTGTGTCTTGTGGCATCAAGAATCCAAAATCTATCTCCAATAGAACATTCTTGAATAAATTTTTTGGGTCCTTAACAACTAGACAGATGATTCATACGCAGTCTGAGAAGGTAAGGAATTTCGATATAAACATTTTCCAGGTCTGGATAAGTTTGGAAAAAGAAAACAGGGCATAGAAAAATAATAATATTTACAGACAATGTTTCCTGAATGCCTGTAACAGTTTTCCTTTCTCCGCTGGGCTGTGTAGGCATGGTTTCCCTGCTGACTGCTGCCTTGCATCTAAGCGTCATTACCTCATCAACTCACCTGCTTAAAACGCCTGGAGAGACACACTCTGCTGAATGATGGAGAGCAGTTATCCTAGTCTCTAGCTCTCCATGTTGTTTACCTCCAAGTTCCTTTGTGTGTCCTCTTTCTCCTACAACCCTGTTTGGTTCTCACCTCATGCCCTCTCACTTCACCTTCACCTCAAAAAGCATTGCTTCAACTTGAGTGAAAACACAAAACCTGGCTCGGTCATCTCCACGTGTCCACTCTGGTCCTCACCTACTCATCCACCCACAATGCCACCATACTGTTTTATCTAGCTGCTGCAACCACTAGAACCTGCAACTAGAGCCAGCCTACTGACACACGTTATACTTGCCCATTACCTAATTCACGGTCCTCTCCTCTCCTCTCCTCTCCTCTCCTCTCCTCTCCTCTCTCCTCTCTCCTCTCCTCTCCTCTCCTCTCCTCTCCTCTCCTCTCCTCTCCTCTCCTCTCCTCTCCTCTCCTCACTCCAGTGCACTCTTTTTTGAGTGATTCTGGATGTTGGTTAAAAAAGACTCCAACCAACGCTACCAACGCCTCTACGTATAATTTTGACCCTGTGTGGATTTGAGAACACAGTAAGTTCAAATGTTTGCTCCAAATTTTGGTTTTAAATTCATTGAAGACCATTTCAAAAATATTTCATAAAAATACTCCAAATTAAAACATATGCAAATGGTAACTTTAACTTTTCCCTGACTATTTAAATATGTGTTCTTTAAAACTAAGATAACAATTGAAACTAATAAACTAATGTGTCATGAAAAATGTTGATTTTATGTTTAATATTCTAAACCTAAGTACCCAAAATACCCAATATGAAGCATCTGAATAGCAATTAGATGGTTATCACCACAGCAATTGAAGCATTTGAGACAAATAGTCTGTTCAGGAAAATATGTTATGCCTTGACCACACTACATTGCCACCCTTAAAATTACAGTTACATTTTCTCTCTAGTCAGATGAGGACACTAACCATATTAAATATTCAATGTATTTCTTTGCCTGTTTCATTTGTTTTTGTAATCCTCTTACTTGCTGGTTTTAAAAAGGTATTTACTTACAGAAAAAGTGACAGAACAATTGTTTTGATCATATCTGTTACAATAAACAGGTAGGGTTATTTTCCATCAGTTTAGTTCAAGGTACTTTCATTTCTGTTAGTATTTATATTTATTCATACATCTGTTTTCCACATCTGCTTTTTCTCTGTTCTGTGTTGAGGGGGTCTGGAAGCCTGTCTCTGTAGTCAAAGCTTGAGAGGCTGGGCACACCCTGTGTAGAGAACTGGTTCATGACCAGGCCATCTCAGAGACACGCAAAACAAAGAAACAACACACGCACACACACACACACACGCACACACAATAACTCAAAATGCTTTAAAGAAAAGTAAAGACACAAAACAGATTTCAGTTTCAGTACTATACCATACTACAGTACCATAAGTTAAGCTAGGGGTAGCATGTAGGTATTGAAGTGGTCCAAGAATTCAGCCTTGAAAAACCCTGTGAGATCTTTGTTTACTTAAGATTTAAACTCAGCAAATGACACAAAGGAGTTCTGGTTTCCCAAGTAAGATTTAAACTAATCTAGGTTTTTGGACTGTGAGGAAATTTGAGAAAACTCATACATGAACAGAGATAATATGCAAACTTTAAACAAACAAAAGACTTGCTCACAGAGAGTTCAGCTTTTCAAATTAAACCTTCATGCAACAAGACCTTATCCCTATCATCTTTCCCTGCCATTGGTGCTAGGATGGAATATTAACGAACATGACCTGCTATATTTTAAAGTGATACAAATGTGAAACCTTGAGACAGATGTCAGTACATCTGATGTGTCTTATGATCATGTACTGAATCTCTCGTTGATCAAAGTCCCCAGTAAGCAGCTAGTTTCCCCATAATGGCCTTATTCGATTACGATGTGTAAAGTACTCCATTAGTCTCTCTGTTCATGAATCATTAAGTGCTGGCTATGATCAGCCAGCTTCATGATGAACTGCAGATTGAGGAAATGGAAACTGCTCCAGCTGCTTGAGGTCATAGGTGGGTATAATATTCTGAAAGACTAAATGAACGATTGCATATTAAGGTAGTCTTTGAGATGAAGAATAAGAAACTATTTAACCATACAGCAAATTCCTATCAAAACAAAGCACTATATGTCAGTTTATTGCATTTCAAATGAAGAAAATCTCCTGAGACGAAGATGAAGACAGAAAAACAAATTATGTTTGTCAAACCTCTCTATTTACTTTGGCGTCATGCCTTTGCAATGTTCCTGCATTTATGCAGAGCTAACACAGCGCAGTTACAAGTTGCATATTTGTTCAATAAAAATCAAAAATTGCCTCAAGACAAAATGACAGATAATATTACTCAGTCGTTATGTGCACATTTATTTTCTTGCTTACCCCCCACAGCATGACTCACAAGCCTGTATCCATTTCTGCTCAGCTAATGAGAGGGCAGAAAAGATCCAAGAATAAAGAGGACCAGAGTCACAAACTTGTTCAGATGATAGAATCAGAGTTTAAAAGAAGGTGACACAACAGACAGAGAGGAGGTAAGTAAGTTGAAAAGAGGGTGAAAGGAAGGTGGCAAGTAGGGTGAGTCACAGAAGAATAGGCAGTAGCTGCTACCCATACTAAATGCACAGTGCTTAGGAGACTGAAAGTGATGAGTTCATCTTCATCTCATTATTGTCATGATGGATCAGATTGCTGACTTCCCTCAAAGGCGGCTTAATGACTCGTTGACACAAATCTGAATGACTGGCTTCACCGGTGGCATCCATTAGTGTGCCACACAAAGCTCTGAGATGTGCTTAAACAGAACTGATAATTACAAAGAGCTTTCATCACTGCAATGAATGAGTACAATAAAGAGACAATTCAATGCATTCAATGCATTCTGTCCTGCCACTGAGGATTGTCTGGGCTGTTATCAGGCCCAAAGATGCTTTCTATCTCCCATATATCATTCCTTTGTTCCAATGCAGCAGATACAGTGAGGAAAATAAGTACTGAACACACCACTTTTCTCAGGATATATATTTCTCATGAGGTTGTCGACATGAAATACATGATGCTGGTAACAACCCAGGTAATCCATACACTGGGTGCAACAAAGTGGAATGACACATGGGACAAGCACTAAAAATGGATAAATGAAGCAAAAAAAGCACAGAAAGCCAAGAAAATAGCTGAAATCTGGCATTATTTTGAAAGCAATCCTGTTGTCTATCAGTGCAAATTATTATCAGCTGGTTTACTCCAATTGGTCAATTGAAAGGTTTCTTCTTACTGTGGTATCATGCAAGTGGCATCTCATGATGTCAAACCAAAGAGTTCTCTCAAAACCCTTACAACTCTGATCCTGCAAAACATACGGGTGGCAATGGTTCCACTGGCGAAGAAAAATCATGTTGCTGCAAAACAAGTCAATAAAATACTACAATAAAAGTAAAGTTTTTAGAAGAATGGGTCAAAATCACACCTGAGTTATGTAAGGATTATCATTGTTGATTAATTAATATTTATAAAAAAAATCATAATTAAAAATCATAATTCAGGAAAATCATTTCTTAACCAAACGTCATAATTTACGAACAGAAATCAGAGATGTCCTCTGGTGTTGTGATTATGGGCTCAAAGCTCTTAATAATTACAATTAGTTAATTATCATTAATAATTGATCATTATTAACCAAAACCAGTAAATGTCACTGTTTATTCAACCGCTTCACCAAAGGTGGGGGAACTTTGACCTTATTTTGACAGATAAATCACTCTTGCATGAAATAAACGCGAATGCTTCTCTTAATTATATATATGAAGATTTATTGAAGCCATATAATTCTGATATACCGTTATTCCTGTCCAAAAACAATCACCTAACTAACAAGCACTATTCTACACAAAGGGGATAAAAATGACTACTTAACAATAATAATAAAATAAACAATAATAATAAAAAGAAAATATATGCGCAATGAGTGTCTATGAAGATCAAACCAGCAGTTTTATGGACAACGTGTGCAATTTGGGTTAACTTGGAAAGAGAAGTCCTCCTGGTGTGCTGATGTCTCGATTTTCGGCGATCAGCTGGTAGACTGTGGGCTGCGCCCTAAGCCACTAGCAGCTGATTGTCCCAAATCTCGAACAAAGGGTCATAAAACTCTGAGGCAGGAAATCAGTGGAAAAACTCTAGTAATAAAACTGGAACAAAGGAGTAGTCAGGCGAGTCTCAGACCGCAGTTGCCTTGAATGAAAAACTTTAAAAGTCCAACTTCTATAAGTCCTGGCTGATTTGGGATCAGCCAGACAAAAACATGAACCCGCACCTTGCTGATCACATCCGCGCTGCACGATTCAACGCACTTGCACAGCAAATCAAACACTCAGCATAAAACACTTCAATCAGTTTTGCATGCAACAAGTTGATACCTTGGATTAACTGCTGGTGATTCTATTAATCACTTTAACTATGCCTCATCCTGCCAAGACCTCTAAATGCACCTAT
Source organism: Crenichthys baileyi (assembly GCA_036173005.1). Lineage (NCBI taxonomy): Eukaryota > Metazoa > Chordata > Actinopteri > Cyprinodontiformes > Goodeidae > Crenichthys > Crenichthys baileyi. The sequence continues at coordinate 145,994 of JAHHUM010000632.1, forward strand.
CCGATTTAATATAAAAAAAGAACAAAATTACTTTGACGATTTCTTCTCTCCATCGGTTGAGGATGGTTCAGGTCTAAAGAAAACGAGGGCAGGGGGCGGGGAATCACGTGTCCGCAATCAACTAAAAAAAACAAAACTGTAAACTTCTCATCAGTCCAAAACAGGAAAAAAAATAAATGAAGAACCGTTTAGTCAACTGAATCACAAGGAGGAAAACTCATCTCCTTGGAAATAAAACCTCTGTAGGTTTTTCACCTGCGCCGGGTGTCGGCGGGGTCCTCGATCAGTATATGAATCTTCTGACCTTCTTGTATCAGACAGATTTCCAGCTTTCAAGCTCTTCTGGTGTGAGGGAAAAGTTTGCCTGCGAGCTTTTGTCTCTCCAGATATGTACCTCCATTACGTTGTCCCGTCAGAAACTCTGGAAATGGCAACGAAAATTTGTTTTCCGCGGGTTTTATAATCCCGGGTGATGTCTGAGCTCCAACGCCTGTTGTACTGCGCATGTTGAACTGGAAAGCCTAGTTGGTCTGTCCTATCAAAATCAATGACCCTAACAGTTATGGACGTACTCGTTCACAATACAGAAGATGTCTCGATGATTTCATGTCCCGAAATTGTCTTTTTTAGTTACGTTTTTAATCGATTTCAGAGAGTTTATGGCTACATTCACACTGCAGGTGTTAATGCTCAATTCCGATTTTTTGGTGAAATCCAATTTTTTTTGCGTGGTCGTTCACATTTTCAAATATATGTGACTTGTAGCGATCTCCCGTGTGAACGCATTCTTGCAACTCAAGTGTCCCGCATGCGTAGTAGACGACGCAATGATGTAACATGTAACGAGCATACTTAGTATTAGCGGAAGTAAATGGATGGAAATGTTGGCCTGTATTTAGCGATTTTTAACTTGTTTTCCAACCGGAGCCGGCATATTAACAACGCACGTATTTTTAAGAAAATTGAAAAGAAAGAAAGCCAAGTTTTTGCCCATGGCATTTTGTGGGGCAGTGGCAGCCACGTTGGTACAGAGAAACATGTGGTTTCGGAGTCAAAACCAGTAGTGTCGGTATGGTGATGTGAGCACCTTTAATGATACGGACTTCATTCATAATTTTCGAATGACAAAGGCAACCTCTATGTGAATATGTGCATATTTTTCTTCTCACTTCCACGTAGCAGGACCCTGAATAGTGACATTTGTCGAGTATCAATGAAGTACAAGTCGGATGAATGCGACGTGGCCGTACAGACACAGGTCGCATTTGAAAAGATCAGATACGTATTGGATTTAGGACCACATATACCACACACCATTCAGCCTGGGTCGCATTTGAAAAAATCGGATCTCTGTCGTTCAGACTGTCATGAAAAGTTTGGATACAGGTCACATACGGGCAAAAAAAATCGGATTTGGGTCACTTCAAGCTGCAGTGTGAATGTAGCCTTTGTTATACTTATTGCCTGTATCTTTTATGGACCAATTTGTTTTGAAGTCTTTGTATGTGTGGATTACTTGAGCTGTTGCCAATATCTGGTGTAAATTTAATTTCATTAGCCCTATGTGAAATATATTTTCTAAAAAAAAGGCTGACATCTTCGATACTCATTTCTCTCACTATGAATCGAGTACAATAACCATTTCAAACACAATAAAAAGCCAGGTAAGCGACAAACAGAATAAAGTGACTTCACTATATATTCGCATGTCTTTTATAAAGCTTTAACATCCATGTCTCACTGTAAAGGCTGTAATAACAAGGTGACAATATTGCAATAATGACTGCCTTCCCTTTTGTCCATGCATCTGATCCCCTCTCTTCCCCTGCCAGTCAACCCCCCCTCTGGTTTGTGTTGTTTCTTGCTTTTGTTAATGCCCTGGCTCTAATGGCTATGGCGTCTACTCCACCAAGGCTTAAAAATGCTTGTCTGCCTCCTCCATCCTCTTACTTATTTAATAATGAGACCACACAAGGCAATGTGTCTATTCATAATGGGATGGCAGTAGAGTCATCTTAGTTGGCATTACAAATCTTGAAGGACTGAGGAAATACAGCAGGAGAAATCTAATTGAGAGGTAAATTAGACCTCTGCTACTGATTGACTCAAGAAGCAGCTGAACTTAGTCCCCCTGTCAGTATAAGAGCCTCGGCTCTGTGAGTCTGGTGAAGCTTGCTGCCTCTCGTGCCTTCACAGACCACACGTAGCTAAATATGGAGATCTGAAGGTGCTGTTGTGTTTGTGCCGGCGCTGCTTCAACGTCCTGATGGTTGTCTGGGGCTATGACAAGCCCGCTTCATTGTTTATTCCTCTCTGTTTTTGCTGGAGAGTTCAGGATCCCATGCCATCTAGTCTTATCTAAAAGAAAACAACAAATCATTTCTCCCAGTTTGAAATGGTAGAGAGGTGGACAGGTGGGTGAGGTGGGAAGTATTTGTTCAAAGCATAATTTGAGCATGTTTGACTGACATCAAGTCACTCTCACAAACCTTTTTCTTTCAGCATGCTTGTAAATATACCCACATGACATCACAATATTACATCCATTTACATTTTGATTTGCTACACTATTTTCTACAGAGCTCTCATATTCATTCACATGTGTTATTTGAAGGTATGATGCAGATTATGCAGAGAGAATTTGTAGGAATTTATACACATTTCCCTATGACTAGAGTATCATGTAAACCTTTAGTCATCTTTTTATGCAGACAGCTCTGCCGCAGGAGATACCACAGCTCCAGGCTTGGATGCAGTTTCCCAGAAGCTCTGTGATCTTCTTCATCCTTGTGTCTTGCCATCGTCTGCTCCACTGTCTACACATCTTCTACTTCATATTAATATTTGCTTATGAGTCAAAGTATCAATTCCGTGTACTTCTGGACTGATTATCTGTTTTTTTATTCTAATAAGTAAAATGTGTACTAAAAAAGGTTTGTGCTGTAGATATCTGAAATGGGTTTGCCTGATGAAAATACAAGAAAAACAAGTGTGTTAATCAGTGTTTAGTAGCTAGGGTAAAACTCTAAAGCTAGTCGTCATCATCGCCAGGTTTTATCAGTTGAAACAAAAAAAAAGATTACTAACAGCTTTTTAAAGGGAGAAAAAGTGTAATGCCATCTGCTGGAGTGAAGGTGTATTGCAGTTAAAATAAATGGTCGGAGGCCTTTTTTAGCAATAGAAATACAACGCACCCAAATCCTCAGGATTCCTTTTACCTGAGTAAAGCAAATACTGGGGCTTTAATTCTGGGGCTTTGGTGGAAAATGGACTCTTTTGGTTGTTTTTCATTTTTAGCCATGAAATGTGATTTATATTATGTTAAATTATCAAAATAAAGCATTTCTTTTATAATCCTATTGATATATGCAGGTTACAATAAATCCCAGTCGGTCCCACAGTTCATTTGCAGCACAATCAGAGCCACACATATGGCACAGTTAGGGTACGAGTATGCCCATAACTGTTAGGGTCATCCGTTTTGGTCGGACAGACCGACTAGGCTGTGAAGTTCGACATGCGCAGCTCAACAGGCGTCGCAGCTCTGACGTCACCCGGGATTATAAAAGCCGCGGAAAATACATTTTCGTAGCCATTTCCAGTGTGTCTCACGGGACGACGCAACAGAGGCGCATATTTGGAGAGATAAAAGCTCGCAGGCAAACTTTTCCTCCACAACGCCATTACCGGAAGAGCTTGAAAGGTAGAAATCTGTCTGATACAAGAAGGTCAGAATATTCATATACAGATGTTTTATGCTGAGCTGTTTGACTTGCTGTGCAAGTGTAGCTTGATCGCAGAGCGAGAATGTGATCAGCAAGGTGCATGTTCATGTTTTTGTCCGGCTGATCCCAAATCAGCCAGGAGTTAGATGATGGACTTTTGAAAGTTTTCCATTCAAAGCAGCTGCGGTCAGAGACTCGCCTGACTACTCCTTTGTTCCAGTTTTATTACTGGAGTTTTTTTGTTGTTTATTTACCAAGTTCCCGCCTAAGAGTTTTATGACCCTTTGTTGTAAATTCGTGGCATTCAGCTGCTTGTGGCTAAATGCGCAGCCCACCGTCTACAAGCTGATCGCCGCTATCGAGACTTTAGCACACCAGGAGGACTTCTCTTTCCAAGTTAGCCCAAATTACACATTTTGTCCATAAAACTGCTGGTTTGATCTTCATAGACACTCAATGTGCATATGTTTTCTTTTATTATTATTTTTAGATAGTAATTTTACTCTTTTGTAGAATAATGCTTGTTAGTTCAGTGAATGTTTTTGGACCAGAATAGTAATTATATCAGGGCTATATGGTTTCAATAAATGTTCACATATATAAAGAGAAGCGTTTGTGTTTGTTTCGTGCAAGAGTGATTATCTGTCAAAATAAGGTCAAAGTTCCCCCACTGTTCAGTGAAGCAGCTGATTAAACAGTGACATTTAGCGTGGTTTTGGTTAATAATGATCAAATATTAATGAAAATTAACTAATTGTAATTATTAAGAGCTTTTAGCCCATTATCACAACACCAGAGAACATCTCTGATTTCTATTCATAAGCCATGATTTTTGGTTAAGAAAATAATCTTCTGAATTATGATATGTAATTATACTTTTTGATAAATATTAATTAATCAAAAATCATAATCCTTACAGTACTTATTGTACAAAAATGACAAAGAGAATGAATTAATTACAAAATTGCAGGTCTATTCTTCACAGTCAATAAAGACAGGATCCAGACAATAAATTAATTTGTCAGATATTTCAATAAAATAAGAAGTAGAAAAGTAGTACTTACCCCAGTAAATAGTACTTTTTTGTGAGCTGAGTAGAAATTTGAATTAAACTACAAAGGCAAAAATTGGAAAATCAATCTCTCATGGAATATATTTTTGAATACAATGAAAGACACAGATCTCTTAATGATCAAAGCTTCATCCAGTTCTATCTTTCTGAATAATTTAAAACACTGACGCAGTTTCAGTGTTTCATTTTGATTAAACAGGATTTAGATGGTAGGGGTCTTAATGGTTTTCTTTCTTTTACTTTGTCTAGGTCAGTGATCCCGAGCACATCTTAAAGTCTACCCAGGCTTGGTTTCAGAAGAAGTTCGGGAAGGAGTGGCAATCATAGTCGCCTGACTTGAAAATCTCTGGTCGGATTTGAAAAAGGTGATTGCTGCGCTTGATTAGTTTTTTTGGCAAACAGCTGCTTGTTTGTGCATTTTGCAAATAAATCTAATTCAGAGTAGGGGTTAAATCATTTTAGGTGCAACTGTGAAACATTTAATCTTCTAGGTATTATGTTCTGATTACCAAATATATATTAGATGACTTGGATGGACTTTCACTAAGCTATATGTCCAGAATCAATAAAACTAAAGCTTAGGGAGGGAGGAAAATGTTGGTCGATCACAATCAATTTCATCATCTCAGTATTCAACAATTATGACAAAATGTCATGTTTTTCTAATATTGTGCACTCTCAGTTTTGATGCCGAGTTAACAGAAATGTAACCTCCTAAACTGCTGGGCTAAGATAGGGTCACCACAATTTTGGAAGGAAAATCACCACTAAGTTGACCTAAGGTTAACAAGCTGAACAGCAGCGTAAGCCAAAAGCTAGAGAGGTTAGAAGTCACCCTTAAACAGTTTTTTGAAGTACAGTCCAAAACAAGAAAATTTTTAGTCTTATTTGTAGAGTTGAGGAATTTAGCTATGAGATGCAGTCGAAAAGTTTTCCCTCTTTTTACCCTTATAGGTACCAGAGGGTCACGATTCCAGCTGATGATGCGAGGAAAGGGACATAAAGTAGAAAAAGGGGACACACTTTGCACGTAGGTGGTCGCATGAGCTTACCAAAAAGCCATGGCAGGCCAGCACCTGTCTAAGGGGATTTAACCATGTTATAGCTCTGATGCATTTTAAATTGACCTCAAGCATACTTTGGAGACAAGGAGAGAGGGCAGAAACACACAAAGCAGACGATCAATTACTATTCTATAATTGGACAGGGCTTTAATGAGGCTGGCGGATGCAGCCTTGTGCACCTTTGTCAGCCGGAGTCACAGACGTGGGTGGCCCAATCAAAGCATGTCCTCATTAGCATATCTCCGCACATGCAGCACTAGCCTCCAGAGTGAGCAGCTCTTAAGACACAAGAGTTTCTTCTAGGGTCCAATTTCCAGTGATGAGTGACCTCTGTTCATTTCTGCATAGAATAATAAGTCTCCACTGACATGGGGAAAATAGTATTTCTAAAGGTAAGACATTTGGAAGGAAAAGTATGGGAAGAAACTTGTGCCATCAGAAACAGAATTTGAATTGCTCAGACTGAATCTGTACTTGCATAATTTGAAATTAAATGCAATGGTTTGAAACTAAACTGAAACTGAATTTAACGGTGTGAAACTGAATTTTTTTGCTTTAAAGCTGAATTCATTTGCTTTTGAAATGTATTTTGTTGTATTAAAAATACAGTTGAACTACTTTCACTTTCAGGTCTGGAATTCAATTTCAGTTCCTAAATTCAGTTTTTTGTGTCACACATCCGGGTCCTTGAGGATAGCCACAGATTAATCAAATACAGGTTCGTCGATTTACTATTCACATCAGGTTAAACTCCCTCTACAGCATTTTGAGCTGGAGCAGTGCAGCTACATGAGCTTGGCGGATGCTCAAATGACCTTCAACATGATTGTCATGTAAACAAATGATGGTCAAACAGTAACACTTATGCTACCTGTAGCTATTAGCTAAACATGCCAGATTATCATAGGGTGTGTCCCAATTCAGGGGCTGGATCCTTCGAAGGCCGTATTTGTAGGCCGATTACGTCACAGCGCGGCGACAAAGGCTGTCCAAATTCATGAATCCTTCCGAGAGTCCTTCAAATGCGGCCGACAAATGTGTCCTTCTTTTGCCCGATTTGAAGGATGGGTCATGAGTATCCTTCACGGTCCATCATTTCCCATGATTCGTTGCGGGTCGAAGCGGATTGGTCAAGCAGGATCAGCCATGGCGGCAAAAGCTGTGATTAAATTGTAAAAAATTACACTTTCTGTGACACAAATGAACTTCTACAATGTATAACTATGTATACATGAAATATCTGCTTGATTTATCAAGACATCGCTTAATTTTAAACGTGCTCCGACGTGGAGTTTTCCACTCCTGCCGTAGTAACTGCCGGCTTGCCTTGCCAGCTTCCCAGCGGTGAGGGTAGACCGTCCCAATCCACAGCTGCTCACTTCCGACCTACGTGGTTTTAGAAGGACCCAGCCCACGTAGACCGGGTCCTTCGCAGGATCAAGCCCCTGAATTGGGACATACCCACAGTGTCCCTCCGGTGTTACGTCGGTCTGCTTTTCCCCGCCCTTACCTCAGCGTAACGTCTGTTGCCTAGCAACCATGTTAGCATGAAGCACAAAGCTGTGAAGAAGAACAAACGGAGCCTGAAGGTTAATAACGCTGTTTCCATTGTAAATACATACATGGTTTTTATTTACCCTTTTACATACTGCTGGTGGCTTATAATCCCATTTTGTTTAAAATGCTCTTTTTTTATGATCTTGGTCATTATTCAGTCATTTAAAATGTTCAAAATAATTTTTGTGTTCATAGATATAAAAATCTAGATCTGTAGATAAAATACATTAATGACAAATACCATTTGTTTAATGTATTTGTAAAGTTTTTAACAACTCAAACACTAACATTTTAACTTTACGAACAAAGTTTAAATCAGTTTATATGTATAGCATACCAATAATAATAATAATTATTATAATAATTGTAATAAATAAACCAAACCTTAATATTAGATTTAATTTGACTGAATTATATCTGTTTAACTTCCACCCATTGGGGAAACCCAGCGGGAGTTTGAGAACAATGTGCCGGAAGTCAGCTGTTCTCTCTGGGTTTATTGCACCTCAACCACCCGGTCAGCTGACAGCTGGCAAGGCGAGCCGGCAGCTGGGGCAGCGGGCATCTCCGAACACCTCAGCACACTTGTGCAATTAAGCAATACCTTGATAAACCGATCAGATATTTCAGGTTTACACAGCTACATTCTCGTCTAAATACATTGTAAAAGTTCAGTTTGTTTCACAGAATGCGTATTATATCCAAATTTTAATCACAGCTTTTCTTTCTCCTACAGACTTTGTTGCTTCCTTTTGAACAAACTACTTCGACCCGCAATGAATCATGGGATAGGGTGTGCCTTCAAATCTGGGGATAGCCTTCATCACCTCACCATGACGTAATCGGCCTACAAATGTATTGTAGGCCGATTTGGACACAGCAATAGTGAATGACATCCGCGAATCTGTAAATCTATGTTTAATTAATCTGTGGCTTCAAGGACCTGGATATGTGACACAAAAAAATTAATTTTGTAAGTGAAATTGAATTATAGAACTGAAAGTGAGAGTAATCAAACTAAATTTTCAATACAAATAAAGCAATTTTCAAAGCAAACAAATTCATTTTCAAACCATTAAATTCAGTTTCAGTTTAGTGAAATTCATTTTCAAACCAATGCATTTAATTTAAAATTATGCAAATACAAATACAGTCTGAGCAATACAAATTCAGTTTCTGATGGCACAAGTTTCTTCCCAACCAAAAGGCAAGGGACTAGTTATGCTTGTTGTAAAGATCACTTTAAAAGAAATAGTGAATAATCCAAAATACCTCCACAGGAATAACTTCCTATATCTTAAAAAGATATTATTTAGAAGACATTAACAGGAGGTTATAGGTAGCAGCGCATATTTTCCTTCTCATATGGTTTGATTAAACCTGATTCAGTGGCCTCAATGTAATATTTATACACTCTTCATCCCTCCATGATGTCAAACAGATGCCAATAAATCTGCACCATGTGTGGTGTTGGTATTTTGGATTACTTTCTCATATGTTTTGTTGTCACATAATAGAGTATTTATTTGATTATTCAAATTTGCAACATTGCTTTATCTTTCTGTATGTGAAGTAGGCAGGGGGTGGACTTGTACATCTGTTTTTCTTTCCTGTTATCTTCTGTCTGTGTGTTTAGGGAGGGGAATAAGCAGATGATGAGAATGCATCATCTCGGGATTGTCTCACACTCTTCCTTGTAATTTTTTGACATTCTCTGTACTCTTGTCTGCATGAAAATCTATACTCCAAGCAAATATAGTATGCTGTAAAAATAGTATGCTGTATATAATTCTATCTATCTATCTATCTATCTATCTATCTATCTATCTATCTATCTATCTATCTATCTATCTATCTATCTATATTGTGTATTTGCAATTAAAGAACATGTTTCTTCTACTTTTTTCTGGCCCTTAGTAGCAGATTGACTGAAAGCTTTATTAAATGCTAATAAATGCAAATGAGCCAAAGAAAATACGCCGATAGCATTTGATCCCTCTAAAAACATGAATACTTGGTTCAGTGTGGCAGCTAAAGAGCTAAATGTGCAGAAGCCCTTGCCTAGTTTGCTCACTTTACGCCTTGAAATTCATTACACAATTAAATGCCACACTCTACAAAGCTTACAAAGCTGTATAGTGGAAAAATACATTGCACTAATGCAAAGCCTACCTGAGTTTCTGCTACAGTATTTTCCCATATATTCATAATATGGATGCACCAACCACTACATATAATAAACCACCTTGGGAGATATAAACATGAATTAGGTTCATGATGTGTTAGATTCACTGTAATTTTTTATCCCAGTGCACACAGCAAGCATGTGTGTGGCACCATATAATTAGGACAGCTTTGGGGTTCAGACAAAGAGTCAAAGATGCAAAAAAATCAAGTAGCCAAACCTGCTATTATTGGATTACACATTTCCAACTGAAGAAAATTGCCATATTAGAACTGGCTTGGTTTAAAAAGATGCTGGCCATTGGTGGAGTTTGAAATAACACTGAACGCTAGACAAAACACCTTTAAAAAGGAAAAAGAGACAGTTAATTGGTTAAAATGTTTAAATATTGATTTGGTATTTTCTTTCAAAATTTCATTTATGCAGTATTCATGGAGGGACATATTTCAAGCCTTTATTTCTTTATTTCTGTAATTTTGATGATTATGGCTTACAGATAATGAAAACCCAAAATTTTGTGTCTCAGAAAATTTGAATGTTGTGAAAAACTTTGGAAAACATTGGAAACTCACGGTGTTACACCCTAATCAGCTAAATAACTGAAAAGTCCTGCAAAGGTTTCTTGAACTATACAATAACGGGGATGAGTGGTGACTTGACAGATGTCCAGAAGACAATCATTGACACCCTCCACAAGGAGGAAAAGCCACACAAGGTCATTGTTAAAGAAGCTGGTTGTTCAGAGATAAGTCTTGAAAGGATTGTCAAGGAAAATCTATGTAATATGAGTTTCACTTTCCTTATAAGTGGGGAACAAAATACTAAACTTTTTCACGATATTCAATTTTTTTTAGATGTCCCTGTACCAACTTATGATGTTTGCTACCTAGCAGAGTTGGTGGCTCTAGTCACACTTAAGTAGCAAAAATAAGACTTCAGACTGGACTTAGACTTGTGCCCTGTTAGAGCATAAATGCCCAAAATAATGCAAATCAGCTTTTAGCCGATTTTGTGATGGTAAATTCAATGTGAAATGATTAAAAGATAATCATTAATAAATAATTGACAGATAATTATCAGATGTCCATGTGATAATTTTGCCTAGGGACAATCAGTGCAGGTGTTGGGGATTTGATAAGAAATGTTTATTTCAGTTGTTAAAGAGTTAAGGCTTGACTTTGAATTTGGGCGAAAGACTTGAAAACAACTTGTGAACATCTCTGCCACCTAGTCAATCTATAACACAGAACTACAACAGACTGACTTAAAATCATTATCCTTAAGCCTATTTAAAACATCAATAGATTACCATATAAAAAACGTCAATTTGAAAATAGGGTATAATATATAAAACCCCTTCAGAAACATATATACCCCCAGTCGGTCGTGGCAGATGGCCGCTCACACTGAGCCTGGTTCTGCTGGAGGTTTCTTCCTGTTAAAAGGGAGTTTTTCCTCTCCACTGTTGCTATATGCATGCTCAGTATGAGGGATTGCTGCAAAGTCAACGCCAGTGACTGTCCACTGTCTCTACATGCTCATCCGGGAGGACTGAATGCTGCAAGTCACTGACTGGATGCAATCTGCTGGGTTTCCTTAGATAGAAAAACTTTTTATCCAATTTGAATAAATAACAGAAACTGACTGCACTGTTCAATGATTAAGATTAATTGGAATGTATGTAGCTGACTTTTGTGAAGTGCCTTGAGACGACATGTGTTGTGAATTGGCGCTATATAAATAAACTGAATTGAAAACTGAATATGCATTTATTTTCTAAAAAGACCAGTAGGTATAGGATAACAAGTTACTGCTTAAATTCTTAATGGATCAAGTAGAAAGTGCTTTTACTTTGAAGAACTACAAATGTCTTTGCGATGATGCTAGCTTAACTGCTGGAGAATAAGATATTGCTGTAAGGGAAGTTTATTTTGCTTTGATTACCCCGAAGACATTGAAAAGACAATTTGGTTTGAGAACCATCTTCAAGGTCATTACTGTTATGATTCAGCCACCATAAGCATGTTGTTATGAACCATTAATTGTCCTTGGTCTGCAAACATCCGCTGCTAATAAATAAAATGCAGCCTGTAAAAGAAGCTGCGGTCTATGGGCTTACTTACTGTAAATGCTTGCTCATCTGTAGCATTAAAAATAGGTGAACACTGAAGCTACCTTGACTTCCTTTTAAGGTAAGTAGCCAAGAAACATTAAAGAGCAACCTGGTGCTGTGCGTAACATTACTACAGCAACAAGCCATTTTCTAAAGACTACAGTAACTAAGAGGGGACAGTGTTAACCATTTACTCAAATGATCTACACTTGCTTTCACCACTGATTACGCAAGATTTTTCATGAGACTCGAGTCCGAGGCAAGACTCAAATCTTTGGAGGGTGAGTCTAAATCATGTTGGAAGTTTTTGCACCTGAAGTGTGACTCAAGTTCTCATGTCTGATTCACACTAAAAAAGATCTGGATTTCATTTAGGAGAATCAAAGGATAAGGGGCTTTATACAAATGCAGGGCACACTTCTCAGATTTGTATGTATCTTTTCCTTCTAGGGCTACATTCGTCTATAACACTATTGGTTTAATCACTGCTGAAATAAGCTGAGGTTTTCGCTTCAAAATATGAAAGATCGTAAGGAATAGGAATACTTATGCAAGATTTTTGATCTGAGAACATGTTTTGGTACTTGTTTAAAAAACACAAAGCCAGGTTGAGATCAACATAATTGTTTTTTGTACATTTCTGTTACAGTATATCTGCTACTGGTAGTTCATCAGTGGCTGATTAATGCAACTGCTAACATCAGAATAAGGAAGAAAATGTTGCTTCTCTGTGTTTCTATGGTGACATCATTAATCTGTTAAGAATACTTGCAGTCTTTACTGACATTTATGCTCTGTAACATATGCCACACAAGCTGACAGTTTACACACTGGGAAAACAAGTACAACAAATGTGGTGCATCTCACAGACTCTGAGACTCAGTTTACTGCATGACTCAGCAAACACTCACTGCCGACAGAGCACTCTGCATCAAAGCAACTCGGAACGACTGCTCTGTGTTTTTAACATCAAAGTCAACATCCTGTGTTTTGTCTGTGCAGCTGACGCCTCATTATGGTTAGATCACTTTATCTGTAATGTTGTCTCCAGGAAGCAGCCAAGTTTTTATGTTTATGTAACCTAAAACATAAAAATTGACATTTCAAACTTCCCTGTCTCAAAAGTTTGAAGACAGGGTGTGGCAGAAGCATATGGTCAAAAGTCTATGTGTTATTAAATGCTGGAAGAGTTCTTGGGCCTTGTAAAACTGCAGTTGCTTTAAATGTTAACGATTACTTTTTAGTTACTCTCAATGCATAGGAAGACTTTGAACCACATCTATTTGGCAATAAGTCCAATGCTGACATATGGGCTCTAAATGAGCTGTCTTAAATATTTAAAGAGAAATATAATTCCAACCATATCTACCTGGGACATTTCTTATTTGTTTTTCCTGGAATATTTGTCATAAATGTACATTAATTAAGTCTAGTTTAATCGAGTCACTACACCTGCAAATAATGACTTTTTTTTTTTATCACAAAGCATGTCAAACACCAAATCAGCCTCAAATTAAGGTCGGTGTTGGACCTGACCAGCTTCTCTCTTCGTTTCCCTGTGTGGTGGCATTTTTAAAGTCAAGCACCAAACCTAAAAAAAAGTCACCACCTGGATTATACAAAGCAAATAGGTAAGAGAGTCCCAGTTGATAATTGTTGCATTGATGATTATGTTTCACATGGCAACTAGTTATTTAACCCTACCTTTTGCAGCGAGTATCTTCTTATTTCATAAACAACACATTCAGTGGTCATTGAAAATATGTTTCAGAAGGGTAAAATTATTGGCATGCACCATGCATAAAAAACCCAAAGCAGATTGCTAAAAATACTCAAAATGGGTTAAGAATGGTCCAGTGCATTGTTAAAAACTGGAAGGATTCTCGGGAACTGTAATCTTTGTGGATGAAATATGGTCTGAAAACAATCTTTAACAATTATGATTGGTGATCACATTTTGGTAAATGTTTGGTTTGGTAAAATAAAATTGGAAAAACACCTACAGAACTCATTTCTTTGTTTAATAGTGAGAGCATTTCCACAAGTACAATGTGGAAAAAAAGGCTTCACGTTGCCAGGGAGCATACAGATTGGACTCCGGAGCAATGGAAGAAGGTCATATGGTCTGATGAGTCCAGATTTACCCTGTTCCAGATTGATGGGCGCATCAGGGCAAGAAAAGAGGAGCATGAAGTGAAGGACCCATCATGCCTAGTGCCGACAGTACACGCCTGTGGGGGCAGAGCTATAATCTTGGGTTGCTGCAGTTGGTCAGGTCTGGGTTCATCAACGTTATGTGCCCAAAGAATGAGGTCAGCTGACTACCTGAATATATTGAACGACCAGGTTATTCCATCATTGAATTTCTTCTTCCCTGATGGCATGGGCATACTTTAGGATGACAATGCCAGGATTCATATACATCAAATTGCACAAGAGTGGTTCAAGGAGAATTAGAGATCATTTTCACACATAGATTGGCAACCACACACTCCAGACCTTAACACCATCATGGCCTTGGAGAAGAACTTGCCCAGCAGTCTAACTCTCCCATCATTTTTACAAGATTTATTTAGAAAAAGGAATACAACACAGCAAATGCATGGTGAAATCAGGTAAAGGCGGTCCAACTTAATATCGGTGTGTGACTATTTTTTGAACAGCGTAGAAAAGCTAATGTCATATTTTTGGGTGAGCTAAACTGTTTTCTTGCAAGTAATATCCATTGATGTTTGGACAACACTGAGCAATCATGAAATCTCTGCCTAATATACAAGGTACAAAAAATGTAATTTTCCTTTGTGGAGATATAATTGAAGAGGGAGTTTTAATGAGTTATTGGGATCATAATTTGTTTCCAATATTTTCCCACAATACTTCATCAGTAACTCCTGCCATCCCACATGTGCCACTCTGCTTTTTGACTCTCCTATGATGTAAGCCGCATCAAGATGTGAGGACCAGAGAATCAAATAAAGTCTGGGACAGGTCAGAAGTCATAGCAATCTTTGCTGGAAAGCTGAGTGTCTGATTGAAGACTGCTATTAGCTTCAAACCAGGTGCCTCTGACAACTTGTGAAGAACTGATTTATGATGGATGGTCATTTGACCCATGACCGTCATGAATTTATTCTACCTATAAAGAACCCCGGCCAGGAGTCGAACCCAGGACCTTCTTGCTGCAAGGCAACAGTGCTACCAACTGCGCCACCGTGCAGCAATTTTTTAAACCACTGACTAAAATGTATAGATGTGAGGAAAAGTTTATATTTTGCTCTCAACAGAAGATTAATTTGTAACCAATGACTCCCTTCAAGACACTTTCATTTTTTTAACCTTCTCCTCTTTAGTTCACTGACCTGACCTTGCTTAAGATTCCTCTAGTGAGAGCACTTCTTTAACAACCAATGCCTTTTCATGAGATGGAGTTATAGAATAGAGTTCAAGTCCTTTCAGTTGCAATAATATGAGCAGTTTTAAGACATTTCTAACAATGTCATATCTAGCCTGACATATTCAAGTATTTTATCTGTATATATTTAATAACACAGCCATTTTATAACATTTAGCCATTGCAGGTATTAAAGGAAAACTATACCCATCTCTCAATGCACCACTGCTGTCAATACTTCGATTAGTAAAACCTTTGACTTTGCTTTGGTTGCTGCAGAGTTGATAGTCATCACTATGGTAGCTACAGACAGATAAAAACTGTATTTAACTGATTTCAAAAAGGTGTCTATAAGTCACTTCTTTTATTTTTACAGAAGATTGATAAACAACAGCATACAGATGTTGCAAATGCACCTTTTTATTTATATATGTGTATATTGTACATTGTAAATATGTATATTCTGTAGTGCAAAAACAAAAACCAAAGAGCAAAGTGTACCGGAGTCAAATTCCTTGTTTGTATGTACAAACTTGGCAATAAAGCTGATTCTGATTCTGATTCTGATTCTGATAAATGATTATGGCTTTTTAAAAACAGGTTATTTCTCTTTATCTTTGGACATATTCAGCTGTCAGGTTATGACTGTTAGGTCCCTACTTTACCTCATTAGTCTTTCCTCTTTGATATTAGTCAGCTGCACAAAAATCCATGAAACACTTTGTTCCTATCTCATTTGCAGTTTTGCCACTATAGTACCTACTTTGTTTTTGGTATTTAAAGTTAATTACTTTTCTTTAATCTTTCAAATGCAGTTTTGTGCAGCTTCCAGTGAAAACAGGGCTAACTGTGCAAGTTTATTTGTTTTTAAATCTCTTCTGAAAACCAATGTTTTTACCCTGGCATTTGACACCCTGTGAGATGCTAGTTTAAGGTCATTTTTGTATTAGTTGTTTTAGTTGATTTTTATACTGTTTTTAATTGTGTCAATATAGGGCTATTTACTTGTTCATTGTGTTTGCTTGTTTTTAACTTATTTTACTGTTTGGTCTTGAACTGGCTGTTTAAAGTGTTTTACAAAAAAGTTGGTTTGGATTGGATTAGACATTTATTTTGCATTGAAGCAAAATAATACATTGAATCACCAATGAATGCAAAATATAACTGATTCACTGATTGTCAGGTTAAGTCCAATGGACCCTTTTCATTGACGTCACTGAAGTCCCCGCCTCACTTACGGTCCGCCATCTTGGATGGCTCCTTGTCGCTTCACAGCTCTTTACAACATTGCATACTTTTTCGCCCATGGACAAGTATCTAGAGTCATTACAGCCTACTGATAAGGCCATGTACCTCAAGAAAACTGCAGTCATCAACAAGGTGGATCCATATGTATTGCCTTTTAGTTTGTTTAGCACAAATCCGGACGGTTGGCCGCACATATCACACAATGAAGGAAGGGTAAGTTTTAAAACACTTTAAAATATGTGACAGTCCGTTAGGGCTCGTTGCATGTTTCTTTCTTTCTGATTATTATTGAGTAGATATTGCTTAAAATAATGCTTGCATTTCAGATATAAATTATTTATTTAATCATGTAAAGCACATTTCAAATATTACTGGTCTGTTTGAACTACGGAGAAGAAAAGTCCCTAATGTCCGATTTCAGTCCCCGTTTTAGACTAGCTGTCCTCGGGTTAAGCCGTCTCCGGAAATGTCCCGGATTTTTTCATTTTATGCATGAGAAAAAAGGTTACATGTATGGACTGGTATTACTGTAGCTGGGGGTTGAGAATAGATCGAGCTCTTAAACCCAGCCTGACCAGACCCGGGCCGGCGCCCACAAAAGCCCAGCCCGGTCCCGACCAACACACCGAAATATAATCTGACATGAAGAAATATTTTATTTATTTTATTTGAGCTTTCACTGCAAAGATATAAACATTCATGATTTTATATATGTATTGTTTTAAAACCCCTTGTTTTAAAAATCAAGGCGTGAGAGCGCAGCTTACTGAAGTAGGTCACAGCGCTGAGTGCTGCCACCCAGCTCAGAATCAACTGATCAGCTCATGGTCTTGGCAGACTACTTTATTATTACAAGACATGTGGACGAACATTATTTATTTACCTGTCACAAAATGTGCACTGCACACTCGGGCGTGAGTGAGCTTCAAGCAGTCCAAACCCGCCCTGGATATCCGATTGAGCCACAGTAGTCGATGTTGTGTATTCAGTCTTTTTGTTTTCCCACACTGATTTTCTATCACAGCTGGCAGACTGTAGAATGAACGTTGGTCTTGACCACCACGCACAGCACAACCCACAATTGAGCAAGTTTGGTCTGGAGTTTTGTTTCATTGATCACCCTAAAACAAAGAAAACAGGCTGCAGCTGCAACTCAAGATGGCGATCCCGAGGAGTGGTCACGTGACCACGACGTCCTGTGAAAACCCCTCATTAGTTCACAATTTTCTGAAAATGTAGATTAAAAAATAAAGACACGCAGACTAAAGGAGACAGCACAAGAAAACCTAAAAGATGATACTTTCTCAAGTATTTAGATTTTTTGTTTGTTCAGTTTAAAAATTGTGCAATTTCATTTTCAGGTTTAGTTGGACATCATTGGCCATAAGTGATAAAAAAGGACAGATGGATCAATGTGGCATGGGATATATATATTTAAATGATGCATGAGGATGCACCAGTGTCAATGACAATCTGTGTTGCACTTACATAAAATCAAACTTCTTTGCTTCTGTCAGCAACTAATGGGAAAGGACAAAGAAGTCTGAAATGTTTGACAAGGGGTTTAAATGCAAAGAACAAAGAATAAAGAAAGAAACACCCTGAACAAATGCAAATCTCTCTCTTGGTTAGCCCGAGTAGACAAACTCAAGCCGTCTCAAATCTCAGACCAATCTACCGTTGCAAACAAGTGGTAATCCTTTATTTATTTATTAAGAAAATCAAATTGAGCAAACAAGACTTTTCGTTGCAGTCTTGTCTGTTATAGTTGAATTTAAAACCAGGGAATTTCTTTTAAACAAATTGAAGCTACGTCTCCATGCACCCGGACATTTTATGGTAGGTTTAGCAAGGAAATCTCAAAGGCTCATTAGCTCTCCTCTGGCTGTTCTTGGTAGCAAGAGGGTATCTGCATTTCTTATCTGAAATGGCAGGCTCCTCTCAAACAAAACAGGAGCTATTATGAAACTTGCCAAACTTTAAAATGCTTTCTACCCAATGAAGAAGAAATATATAATGTCCTTGCCAAACTGTAGGTCAGAGTTACCCATGATGATAGAGCCAGCCCTGAAGGGTTGTGGCCCTGTCTCCATTTTAAGTGATAGGTCACATCATTACCAGGCTTCCACACTGTTGGGGGAGAAAGGCGAAGGCAGGTGTGTACTGGGTGAGAAGTAAAGAGCTGCACCTCGAAGCTGCTTGGCGAAGCTGCCGGGTTCAGCTGCCCACATATGAGATTCAAATGCAGGGGCAGGTGTGCTGCGACAGGGCTGTGTCGGACCAGGTACATCTGTATCTCTTCCGGCGCAATGTGGAGGAGGCGGTGAGTGACAGTAGGTGGGGATGCGGCCCAATTAGAGCAGGGCTGTTGGAGGATGATGAATAGGGCTGGCTCCAAGAGCCTCTGAGAAATACATGCATAGGCAGGCTGGAGATGCCCACAGCTGTCTCACTGAATGAGTATAAACATGCTGAGGGGCTCCTCCATACTGAATAATGTGAGCAGCATCTGCAGGTTGGTGTGTGCTCCTCTTTCCCTTTCCACTTCTTTTTCACAGCCTCTATCAGGTATGATCTTACCCCCTTGACAGCTGTTGCCTTGAACCAAATTTAGAGAATCATGCAGCATGCCTCTTCTCCATGTAGATTCACTTATAGGTTTAAATATATGTTGCTTACAAAAGTCAGCTTTTCAAATGTCATAGTTATCTCTGTGTGGAGAAAAGCATTTTGAGTGCACATCAGGCAAAATAATCAGGCTCCTCGTATATTAGGCTGTCGAAATTCCCTGAAAAATTTTGGTTTTTGATTCAGAAAAGGTGTTACTCCTAACTGGCATATTTCACAGTCAAAGCATAAGTGTTCAAATGGACATGCATTGTCCATTTTACACTCAAGGATCATGATATTAAATGTTTAATATTCTACACATGGCCTTGACTTACAAACAAAAATAAAGTATAACAAAGACAAACAACACTAACTAACCTACAAATACTACTGAAGGAGAAATGAGGAAATTTCTTTATGACTAGGAATTATAAGTCCAAAATATATAATTCTATTTTTCAGGATTTTGTCAATATTTCAGGATCCTAAAGAAATTGATTTTAAGGCCTTATTGATATTTCTAAAACCTACTTTCATGTAAGACTCAAACATAAAAAGGGGGATGAAGCAAAGCTTTGGAATAAGCCTGCTTGTGGTACCAGAATTACCACAACAGAACAGAAAAAAGTGACGTAAGCTGTTTAACTTTTATGAAACCAGCATGTGTTTCTGGTTAGGAGGTTATCCCCTCTGTCTCTGTCAGCCTCAACTAACATCAAGTTTTGCTCTAACAGAAGCTGGTCCGCACTGTCGGTCTCTTCAGGAACTAGGCTTTTGGATGTTTGGTTCCCATCTTTAGATTACTTAGGGCAGTGTTTTCCAACCATAGTCCTCAAGGCACACTGACTTGCATGTTTTGGATGGTTCCCTGGTTCAGCACACCCAACTTTATTTGATGGCTGATTAACAGGCTTCTGCTGAAGTGGAATCAAATGAATCAGGTGTGTTAAAGCAGAGAGAGCTCTAAAACATGCCGGGCAGTGTGCCTTGAGGACCAGGGTTGAAAAACGCTGATTTAGGGAATCAAAACACCTAAACAAACAGCATGTTAGCCACTGCTTTATTCCCACAACTGCACCTCAAATACTGCAGAAATAATTTAGTTAACATTAATCTCTAGCATCTGCCTGCGCAGATGTTGAAAATCAGATTCCTGAAAACTTTCATTAAGATTTTAGATTAATTGTGCTAAACAAAATTAAAACTTGGCTTCCAAATAATGTGTTGATCCCTTTAAAAAGGGAGTGCCAGTCAAAGTTGAACACACCCTGATTCCTAACTACATAGTACTCATTTTTCAAACTTTGAGCACATCAAAAGCCACACATACTTCATAGTCATGACAGGATTAGATGCTTTACAAAATCTAGTTCATTTCCTTACATTTAGGCCTGTGTGACACAGGTTTTTCAATGCATCAACGTACATACCAAAATACGGAGTAGTGTGACAGCAGCGTAAGGTTCAGTCTGAGGCTTCAGCTGGAAAAGAGTGCTTTTAGGAAGCAGTTGTTACAAAGGACTAATCAGCCACACAGAAGCAGACTTGGGATACTATGATAGCTATGTAATGCTGTTGTCACAATTACAGAAAAGGCAGGTTCACGTTCAAGGTTTGACACACTGGAGATCAAAGTTAACATTACTACTAATAAAAGCTTTTTGAATGTCTAAATTAGCAAAATAAGATCATAAGCTGAATGAAAGTATTTTTCAGTTTAAATTATGAGGAACCTTAACAGGTGCAGTCTGGCATTCAGATAAAACAACCTGAGCATAATAACCCAGGGAGGTCATATGCTCCTCATTCTTCCCGAGATACTTCTTTGCTCCCTGCGAAAACAAGAAGTTGTGAAGTTTTGAAGTAAACTGGAGAAAAGCCGTTAAAATATGTGAAGGTTCACATCTGAGGAAGGTTTGTCTACATGCTTTACCATTTCTATGGCTGCCAAATATCAGTCTTGCTGATGGAGGCCTATATTTGCTGCAAAACGTCCGTTTTTTGTGCAAGTCTATGACTGGAAAAATAAATCACACTGTCGAACTTTCAAGCTGATTGGATGACACAGACACACCTGTAGCTGCAGCTTCCAGTCCTTTGTGAAAGAGATTAGCAGAGCTTTATAATTCAGTTTCATTACTGTTTGAAGGAGGAGACTTCTGCAGGGCCACCTCTGTGCTCCAGTATTTTTGTGTCATTACATTAATTCCCTGTAGTTATAGGCAATTGTGCTTAGCTTCCCTTTTCCTCTATAATGGATAGTTCACTCAAACAAGTCTTTGAAAGTTAATTATATAAACTTCTCGCTGTGAGAAATATGGCATCCAAGTTTGGGCAGACAATGCAGATACAGAGCATACGTTACACACGGTGATTCTCTCATGAGTTACCTTAGCTTGCATCAGTTTGTGGGTAAAGGTGAGTAACGAAGATAGTCAAAGAACAGATACAGTAGATTTAGAGAGATGAACAGGCTTAGAAGAGGAAGGAAGAAGGAGAAAGGTTAAGCTAGGATGGGAAAAGAAGGAACATGAATGTCATCATAGTTTCTACTAACTCTTTTGATTAATATTAGCTGAATAAAACAAAAAAAATCATTATTCTAAAGTATGCGAGTAACCCCCACTGTATATTCTCAGGAAAAAGAGCACAAAATGAGGGAGGGCGTGAAATTTACACTACCCACATTCACCAAATGGCAAGAATTACACCATGAGGAGGGTGTGCAAACAAGCAGCCCTGTTTCGTAAGACCCATGAAAACCTGCCATGCTTACAAGTTTAAAAGCAAAACATTCAACATTGACAGGCCCTGTTTCAGCCTTCTGTTGGGGTCTGTATAACTGTACTCAGATACATTAGTTTGGGACTCTATTTTGTTCAGTTATTCAACTAGAAAATTTAAACCCATATATAGAGCCAACATAAGAGCCAACAGTGCAGAAAAGTTGAAAGTTGCTATCAGCAGTTTGCCACAGGCTGCGCACCTCCATGCCACCCTGCATTGATGCAGTAATTCAATGCAAAAATGAACCTCAACCTATATACATATACTGTATAATACATGGACGTACTTTTCAGGAGGCCAACAATTCTGTACTAAAACAAATTGTTAGTGTTTAAGAATAATCTAATTATCAAACACTAACATGCTGATGTCCCCTTGGGCAAGGCACCAATCTGTATAACAGTGTATGAATGTGTGAATCTTGACAGTGTGCCTGGGTGAATGTGGCTCTAATAATAATAATAGAAAATCTACTAAAAAAGTGCTATGAGTGGCCAGTATGACTGGAAAAGTGCTACATGCATTATCTCACAAAAGTGAGTACACCTATCATTTTTTTGTAAATATTTTATGTTTTTTAATGAGATAACACTGTATATATGATACTTTATTATATCAGTGATGAGACCATATGCCACACCCTCCTTCAAAATGGTCTGCAGGGCTGTCACCCCAGAAGGAAACTTATTATAAAAAAGATCAACAAGAAAGCCTGCTTTGCTAAAGACAAGCAGACTAAGGACATGGTTTACTGGAACCATGTCCTGTGGTCTGATGAGACCAAGATAAACTTATTTGGTCCAGATGATCTCTAGCATCTGTGGCAGCAACCAGGCGAGGGGTACAAAGATAAGTGTGTCTTGCCTACAGTCAAGCATGGTGGGGGGAGTGGAATGGTTTGAAGCTGCAGGAGCGCTACCAGCTATGGGAAGCAACAGTTATTGAGGGAACCATGAATGTCAACATGTACTGTGGCATACTGAAGCAGAGCATGATCCCTTCCCTTTGGAAACTGGGCCGCAGGGAGTATTTCAAAATATTAACGACCCCAAACAGACCTCCAAGACGACCACTGCCTTGCTCAAGAAACAAAGGGCAAAGGAGCTGGACTGGCCAAGCATGTCTCCAGACCTAAACCCTATTGAGCATCTGTGGAGCATCATCAGGCAAAGGGGGGATGAGCACAAAGTCCTTAACATCCACCAGCCACATGATGTCATCATGGAGGAGGATTCCAGTGGCAACCAGTAAAGCTTTAGTGAACTTCATGTCCAAGAGACTTAAGGCAGCACTGGAAAATAACAGTGGTCACACAAAAATATTGACACTTTTGACACAATTTGAACATTTTCAAAGGGGTGCACTCACTTTTGATGCCAGCAGTATAGACATGAATGGCTGTGTGTTGAGTTATTTTGAGGGGACAGCAAATTTACAATGTTATACAAGCTGTACACTAACTACTTTACATTGTATTAAAGTGTCATGGCTTCAGTGTTGTCCCATTAAAAGATCTAATAAAATATTTACAAAAATGTAAAGGGGTGTACAAGAATGTGAGGGGTGTACTCACTTTGTGAGATAATGGAAGTTCAGGCCATACATTTGAATTTCACATTTTGAATTCAATTATTGAACTAAATTAAACTTTTTGATGACATTACCATTTAACTGTAAAAAATGGCTTTTAAAAGTTGGACAATTTTTATTCAAACTAGTAAAATATTCGAATTCTCTGAAAGCTGTTTTAATTCCTTGCCTTCAGGGATGATCAGTGTTTCCTTTCCACATTGTGCTAAAGTGAAGATTTTCACCTTGTAAAGGTGAAGGTGGGGTCCTCTTACAGCTGACAGGTATAATCCCACTCCTACAAACTGGTTGTGTCCACACACTAATCACCGAAGCAAGAATAATTGACTGATCCGAGTTTGGCTCAGGCTAATTTATATGTGCAACCCCAAGAAAGCTTAGAGACAATCCTGGGGCGTCATCTACGTGATGGATATTTTCCGTAATGCCCTTGTTACCCTGTCTCTGTGTGAAGCCCCGTATGTCTACATATCAAAATTTGACAGGTGTTTTCATTTAAATTCAGAACCCTGGATTTTTTTTCATAAAGGTTCTTTATCTGCACCTCAGATCACAGAGCAAACAAATGGTTGGTTTTTTGGGTGAAATTCTTCTTTGGGTGACTGTCATAGGTGTATTTAATATGTATTTTGAGACAGGCAGGGTTTGGTACAGATAAATAATTTTGATTAAAAGACATATTCCCCATTGATCCATGGTGAGGTTTATATGTCACTGTCAAATATTTTAAGCAACTAAATAAATTAAGATACATCTATACATCTGATCTATTTAGGTGATTTCCTACTGGCCAAATAATTAATAGTTACTGAATCTGTAAACAAAACACATCTTGAATAATGTTTTAACACATTGGCAATATTGAGAGCTAGTGTATGTGTTTGGTTCTATTTTTTTGTCAGTGAGCCCTTTAGAAAGTTTTTAATATAAAGAGGCAAGAGGCCACGAAGGTGAACAAGTAGAGAGAGGTGTTCCTTTTTTTCTGCTGCATTTAGCTATAGCACATTTTCCTTTAGTAAAGCTCTGTGATTTAATCCATTATGTTATTTCCATTAATTCCTACCATGTTTTCTTTAGACATGCATTTCATACAGTGCCTTGCAAAATTATTCACCCACTTGGCTTTTTACCTATTTTGTTACATTACAACATGTAATACATTTTTTTAAATTCTTATTTTAATGTATGCAACTCCCCAAATGTATGGAGGCTGGTGCTCTGGTCAAATGGCAAATGGCAAATGGCCTGAACTTGTATAGTGCTTTATGAAGTCCCCAGAGACCACAAAGCGCTTTACACTACAATCAGTCATTCACCCATTCACAAGCTGACAGTGGTAAGCTACAATGTAGCCACAGCTGCCCTGGGGCACACTGATAGCAGTGAGGCTGCCATACAACCGGCGCCACCGAGCTCTCTGACCACCATCAGCAGGCAAGGAGGGTGAAGTGTCTTGCCCAAGGACACACTACGACTGAGACAGACAGAGCAAGGGTTCGAACCAGTAACCCACTGGTTTCAGGACGAACTGCTACCACTGTCGCCATCGTAGCCCTGGTGAGACTCAAATTTAACTTTTCAGCCATCAAGGACACGCTAAATCTGGCGCAAACACAACACATCCCACCACCCAGCAGCAGGGACAGGGAAACTGGTCCCAGTCGAAGGGGCAGACGGATGGTGCTAAATACAGGGATATTCTTGAGCAAAACCTGTGTCAGTCTGCCTGTGATTTAAGACTGGGACGGATGTTCACCTTTCAGCAGGACAATGATCCGAAGCATACTGCTAAAGCAACACTCCAGTGCATTAAGAGGACACATTTAAATGTGTTGGAATGGCCTAGTCAAAGTCCAGACCTTAAAGCAATTGAGAATATGTTGTTAAACTTGAAGATCTCTGTTCACAAAAAGTACCCATCTAATATGACGGAGTTGGAGCAGTTTTGACTTGAGGAATGGGCTAAAATCGTAGTGGCAAGATGTGCCAAGCTCATAGAGACTTATTCAAATGGACTTGTAACAATTGCCACACAAAGTGGCTATACAAAGTACGGATTTTAGAGGGTAGTGGGGTAAACAGTTATGCACACTAAGGTTTTTTTGTTATTTTGACCTATTTGGTGTTTGCTGCACAATAAAAAAAATAATACAGTTTCCAAGTTGTAGGCATGTGCTGTTATTGCTATTCTGCATTTCCATTTACAGAGCCAAACTGTAGGCTATTATATTGAATAGCGATTGTTGAATGGCTGTTACAATGAAGTCCAGTGAAGTCAAAACAGTGACAATTAGCGTTAACTCTGAAAAGGAAATTGTAAAAGACAAGAAGTTGTAAAAGGAAAAACCAGAAGAGCCTTTTCATTTAAACATTTTTTTATTCTGGACACCACCTCACAACTGCATTAGATGAATTAGGCTGTGATATTCTATATTATTTTCTGTTGTCAGCATGTTTGATAAAAAGCCACTGCACTGGCCCATCTGTTAATGCGTTCTGGCTGCCTCACCTTGTCACAGCCCTAAGGCTTTTCTTTCTTTTCACATATTTATTTTTTTAAATCTCAGTTATTCAGTAAAACAGGTAGGCCTACACACCATAGCCTCTTGTTAACAATACTCAAACTGTAGCATATAGTGCTTTTTCCAAGCATGAAATTGAAGTATTTGAAATTGTAAGAAAAAAACAGGAAAGCTTATTTGAGATGGAATGAAATGTGCTTACAGTCAAAAAAGCTCAGCAATTCCAGCAGTCATAGGAATTTATTACCACCCCCGAGACCTTTTGTCATATAATTTCTGATCTGCAAGTTATTTACAATAACACATGACCCATTCCACTGATAGAATGTGCATCTGCAGAAATCTTTCATACCAACAGCTTTGTTTGTACAGCCATATATGGTTTAATATGGTAATATGGTAATGACACCCGGTTACGTCAATCGGAGGTCACTAAAGTTAGTGTTGCTTCGGTGTGTAAGTTTGCCAAAACAATGTCAGACTCTTTTCTCTGGTCCCCTCCCCGATCTGACCAGTGATGACATGTTTAGCCGCATGCTGTCATTCAACCGCTGGCTGTCTAGGTGGTGTCCAGAAAACAATGTGGGCTACATTGATAATTGGCGAACATTTTGGGGAAAACCTGGTCTGTTTCGGAGAGACGACATCCATCCCACTTTGGATGGAGCAGCTCTTCTTTCTAGGAATCTGGCCGAATTTATTAGTTCTCCAAAACTCTGACAACCCAGGGTTCAGACCAGGAAGCAGGGTCGTAGTTTAACACTCCTCTCTGCAGCTTCTGCACTGCTACCCACCCATTACCTTATTAAGATAGTGTCTCGCCCACGGCAAAATTGAATAGATTAAAAAATTATCTAAAAAGAGGAAATCAGGAAAATCTAATAAAAATAAACACAACTCAGAGTAAAAATAAAAATAAAACAATTAAATGTGGCTTACTGAACATAAGATCTCTCTCTTCAAAGACTTTGCTAGTTAGTGACTTGATTTGTGACAATCAGATTGATTTATTTTGCCTCACAGAAACCTGGCTGCAGCAAGAGGATTATGTTACTATAAATGAGTCAACTCCTACTAATTATTTAAATTTTCACATTCCTCGAAATACCGGGCGAGGAGGAGGAGTAGCAACCATCTTTCAGTCTCATTTATTGATTAGTCCCAGACCAATCAATAGCTACAACTCTTTTGAATATTTAATCCTCAGTTTTCCTCATCCAAATTGCAAAGCACTAAAACCACTTCTGTTTGTTGTTTTGTACCGTCCACCAGGCCCTTACTCTCAATTTTTAGATCAGTTTTCAGAGCTTTTATCTGATTTTGTGTTAAATACAGATAAAGTTATTATAGTGGGGGATTTTAACATTCATGTTGACACTGAAAGTGATAGCTTAAATATAGCCTTTAATGGTATCTTAGACTCAATTGGCTTTACTCAGAACATTAACAAACCTACCCACGTTTGTCTTCATTCTCTGGACCTTGTGCTGACATATGGCATTGAGTGTAAAGACATAACAATATTTTCTCACAACCCTGTGCTGTCTGACCATTTTTTAATAACCTTTGAGTTTAATTTAACAGAGTACTCCACACATGAAAGAAAATTTCATTATAGTAGATCATTATCAGACAATGCTGTAACAACCTTTAAAGAATCTGTTCCACTTTTAATTTCCTCATTATCACAGAAATACAGAGTGGAGGGCAATAATTTTGTTTCTTCCACTTCACAAATTGATTCTCTTGTTCAGAGTGTTACTTCATCATTGTGTGGTGCATTAGACAATGCAGCCCCCTTGAAAAAGAAGGTAATTATTCATAGGAGGCAGGCTCCCTGGTTTAATTCAGAGCTGCATACTTTAAAGCACAATGTTAGAAAGTTGGAGAGAAAATGGTGCTCTACACACCTAGAGGATTCCTACTTAATCTGGAAAAATAGCCTACTGTTGTATAAAAAGACACTTCACCAAGCCAGAACAGCTTATTTCTCATCCTTAATAGAAGAGAACAAGAATAATCCTAGGTTTTCTTTAGTACAGTTGCCTAAACTTACACAGAGTCATAGCTCTGTTGAGCCATCCATTCCTTTAGCTCTCAGCAGTCATGACTTTATGGGATTCTTCCAAAATAAAATTGATTCTATTAAGAAGAAAATCTTTGACATACTCCCGAAGATGATTACTTCATCCTCAACAAGTGAGACAACATTGGAAGTAACTGTAGAACCTGATCTGTGCTTAGACTGCTTTGATCCTGTGGAGCTCCTGAGTTATCAGAAATATTAGCTTCATCTAAACCTTCAACTTGTATGTTAGACCCAATCCCAACCAAATTATTTAAGGAAGTGTTCCCTCTGATTACCAGCCCCATTTTAGATATGATTAATTTATCTTTAGTAAATGGGTATGTACCACAAGCTTTTAAGGTAGCTGTAATTAAACCTTTGCTTAAGAAACCTTCGCTTGATCGAGAAGACTTAATAAATTACAGACCGATATCCAATCTTCCATTCTTATCTAAAATTCTTGAGAAAATTGATGCTAATCAAATGTGTGAGCATTTACACAGCAATGACCTGTTTGAAGAGTTTCAGTCAGGTTTCAGAGCTCATCATAGCACTGAAACAGCTCTGCTGAAAGTCACTAATGATATTCTTATTGCCTCAGATAATGGACTTGTGTCTGTACTGGTTCTGTTAGATCTCAGTGCTGCATTTGATACAGTCGATCATAATATTTTCTTAGAAAGGCTGGAATATGCTGTAGGGATCAGGGGAACAGCGCTAGGCTGGTTTAAATCTTATTTGTCTGACAGATTCCAGTTTGTTCATGTAAATGATAAATCATCTTCAAACTCCAGGGTTAATTGTGGAGTACCACAGGGTTCAGTACTTGGGCCAATTCTCTAAATCCTGATGAGCCCAACCAGTTAGATAGACTACAAGCATGTCTTGAAGACATAAAAACTTGGACGACTTTAAATTTTCTGCTTCTAAATTCAGACAAGACAGAAGTTGTCGTCTTTGGACCGGAGTCTTTAAAAAAGAAACTGCTTAGTCAATCATTTAACCTGGATGGCATTAAATTGACCTCCGATAATAAAGTAAAAAACCTTGGTGTTATTTTTGACCAGGACATGTCATTTAAATCCCATATTAAACAGGTTTCTAGGATTTCCTTTTTTCATCTCCGGAACATTGCCAAAATTAGAAATATCCTGTCCAGGATTGATGCTGGAAAAAACTAGTCCATGCATTTGTTACTTCAAGGCTGGACTATTGTAATTTTTACTATCAGGATGTCCACAAAATGCAGTTAAAAGCCTTCAGCTGATTCAAAATGCTGCAGCAAGAGTTCTGATGAAAATTAAAAAGAGAGATCATATTTCTCCTATTTTAGCTTCCCTTCATTGGCTCCCTGTTAAATCCAGAATAGAATTTAAAATTCTCCTCCTCACATATAAAGCCCTTAATGATCTATCTCCATTATACATCAGAGATCTGATTGTTCCATACGTTCCTAACAGAGCACTTCGTTCTCAGACTGCAGGTTTACTGGTGGTTCCTAGAGTCTCTAGAAGTAGAATGGGAGGCAGATCCTTTAGTTATCAGGCTCCTCTCCTGTGGAACCAGCTCCCAGTTTTAGTCCGTGAGGCGGACACCCTGTCTACTTTTAAGGTTAGGCTTAAAACTTTCCTTTTTGATAAAGCTTATAGTTAGAGTGGCTTAGGTTATCCTGAGCTATCTTCCTTATTTTAGCTCCGTCTTCTTCTCCCCTTGTTGGATGGAGTAAGGGGGAGTCAGGTTTAGCCTAAACCGGCTCAGTTATGGTTGAGGTGCAAACACACCCTCCATTTCTGCTAACTGTATGACCCCCTCTCTTTTCCAATGGTTATGGTCAATCTGACAGAGAGAGATATCCCAATCGTTGTGGTTTGTAGTATAACAATGGCCATCAGTGGGCTCTAAATGGACAAACTGTCTACTTTTAAGGCTAGGTTTAAAACTTTCCTTTTTGATAAAGCTTATAGTTAGAGTGGCTTATTTCATCCTGAGCTATCTCTGTAGTTATGCTGCTATAGGCTTAGGCTGCTGGAGGACATAATGACCACTTTCACCCTCTTAGCTACATTGTCACACTACTCTTCAATTTTTTACTATTTGCTGTTATTTCAGCTTTTAACTTTGTTCTCTCTCTTTTCTCTTCCTAGAAGCTACACCTGGCCTGACTCTGTGTCTACCTGTAACACCTTTCTGGAGAGGGGAATCCTCCAAGCTTCTGCTGGCAACAACTTAATGCTCACCCTCTACCAATGATCCACTTGGCCCTGTCTTTCAGTGTTTAACCCTTTCTCTCTCCTAGACATAGCTACTGACTGAGCTTTTTCTATAACTAACTCTATGTGCTCTCTTCAGACTCTAAACTTGAAAACTGGCTCGGAGTTTATCTGTTCCTTCTTTCTAGGTGAAACGACTAAAGGAGCTACATCCATTAACATTTACCTTTTCCTTCCCATAGAAAGTACTCCTGGATCAGTCCTTCTTTGTTCTCTTTGTGTCTCTGCTCTGTTCTCGCAAACCCCCAGTCGGTCGTGGCAGATGGCCGCTCATACTGAGCCTGGTTCTGCTGGAGGTTTCTTCCTGTTAAAAGGGAGTTTTTCCTCTCCACTTTTGCTACATGCATGCTCAGTATGAGGGATTGCTGCAAAGTCATCGCCAGTGACAGTCCACTGTCTCTACATGCTCATCCGGGAGGAGTGAATGCTGCAAGTCACTGACTGGATGCAATCTGCTGGGTTTCCTTAGATAGAAAAACTTTTTATCCAATTTGAATAAATAACAGAATCTGGCTGCACTGTTCAATGATTAAGATTAATTGGAATGTATGTAGCTGACTTTTGTGAAGTCCCTTGAGACGACATGTGTTGTGAATTGGCGCTATATAAATAAACTGAATTGAATTGAACTGAATTGAAATATTAACAACCCTAGTGTTGGATGTTCTTGTCATTGTCATCAATGTGGGCTAATTTTTGAGTTAAAGTTTATATTTGAGTTAAAGTTTATATAAGTCCTATGCAACATTTTAACTGAAATACATTTTTTTCTTACTGGTTTTGTGAGGAGTTGTGTCTCTTGTAGGGCATCTTGGCAGATTAATTCCTGATATCTTAAAATGGTTTCATTTTATTTAATTTTTCCTCCATAAACAATCTGAATACAATCAAATTTCAGACATAACCTTAGCATGTGAACATGGCCAAATTGCCATCTGTGAGGGCTGCAAACAAGATGGAATTCAAGCTGTAAGGTCAGTGGGAGTTGGCTTGGTAATGAGGTCTGATTATGTTGGTGGCTGTGTTTACATATGGCCAACCTGGTTTCGGGAAGGTCATAATTAAATGAAGTTCATAAACAGTGAATGTGTGTGTTTGAGTTTGAAGATGCTCACACTGACAAAGTACCTGTCTTTGTCAGAAACCTGTAAGCTTAAAAAGCCTCAATATCAGCTCCTCTCTGACAGCATGGTGAGAGTTTCTAAAAATGACAGGGTCTTCACTAAACCCATGCAGACATTCACCCAACCGGAACAACCCTGACATCCTACAAAAAAATAATATGACAAACTTTCCAGATTGGTGGAGTAAAGGAACTGAACACCTGGAACATATATTTGAAGGAATTCAGTTAATCCCATTTAACAGATTTATTATACAATATGGGATGTACAAGAATAAATTTTTAAAGTATCAAGAAATTAAATCTATAATAAAAAATTAATTTAGGCCCAATAACGTTGGGCTACAAGTGTATTAGAGTTCCTTAATCTCAAGAACATGGGCGACATGACGGGCATAGAAGGGACATGCAAACAGTTGTGGAGAGGCTTGGCATAACAAACATTAGCATCCAGTGGCGAGCAATGAAAGCTAGAAAGTTTAAATACAGAACCCGTGTGGAGAAATGACCAAAGAACAATAAGAGCAAATCAGATTAAATGTGGAGCAGCTGCTGGCAGGGAGAATGCAGAGCAACTTAAGGAGGGAGGCTAATTAACACAGATGAGTGGAAAAACAGAGAAGTAAAATGAATAACTAAACACAAGAATGAAACAAGAACCTAATCTACAATTAATGAACTAAACTAGAGCAACCAGAAAACAAAAACAACAGGGAGGAAACAGATCCAAAAAAAAACTCAAACACCTAACACAGGCGAATCGTGGCATGGATTTATAGTCCCCAAGGGCAAATCCAAGACCTCCTACCAGAGTCCATAAACAACCCAAACAGGGGGCCTCGGAGAGGGGAGCAAGAGAGAAAACAGAGCAGAGTTCAGGAGGATGGCCGGGAGGTCGTCCTATGTAGGTACAGAGTTCCAGAGGATGGCCAGGAGGTGGTCCTGTGTGGGTACAGAGTTCAAGATGAAGGCCGGGACAAAGCCCTGGGGATCAGGATTCACCTAACACAGGTGAATCATGATAACTGTAAATTTTTGAAGTGCTGGAAGCTTAGTGTGGACATCATGACATTGTAGAATTGGTGTAAGGCCAGTATAGCCAGTCCTGCTTCAGTCATGCCAACGCACTGGATCATGCATTATCAAGATTGTTTTTACCCCCTAACTGGGGGTCACAGTTAGTTTTTCACATGTATATGTCTCAGATTATCAAATATATTTTTATATCAGTCAAATATAACCTAAAAAAGAGAGATTAAAATCATCATTTCATTGGTTAACAGAAATAGAAAAAACTTTCTAAACCAATCTGACCCTATCTAAAAAGTAATTGTTTCCTTTCTAAATTATGCATTAACTTTGTTTTTGTTTTTTGGTTCAGCTTCACTTGCCAAATCCAGGCCTGATTACTGTCAGACCTGTAAAATAAGGAAATGACTTCAATAGAACCAGTCTGACAACATGAAGAAGACAGAAAAAAATCTCAAAAAGAAATCAAGCCCTGGTCTAAAAAAATTCAAGAATGCAAATCAAAGTGATTAACATCTTTCAGTCTGGAAAGGGTCACAACTTGTATGTTGACCCAATCCCAACCAAATTATTTAAGGAAGTGTTCCCTCTGATTACCAGCCCCATTTTAGATATGATTAATCTATTTTAGTAAATGGATATGTACCACAGGCTTTTAAGGTAGCTGTAATTAAACCTTTACTTAAGAAACCTTCGCTTGATCGAGATGACTTGAAAAATTACAGACCTATATCCAACCTTCCATTCTTATCTAAAATTCTTGAGAAAATAGTTGCTAATCAAATGTGTGAACATTTACACAGCAATGACCTGTTTGAAGAGTTTCAGTCAGGTTTCAGAGCTCATCATAGCACTGAAACAGCTCTGCTGAAAGTCACTAATGATATTCTTATGGCCTCAGATAATGGACTTGTGTCTGTACTTGTTCTGTTAGATCTCAGTGCAGCATTTGATACAGTCGACCATAATATTCTCTTAGAAAGGCTGGAATATGCTGTAGGGATCAGGGGAACAGCACTAGGCTGGTTTAAATCTTATCTGTCTGACAGATTCCAGTTTGTTCATGTAAATGATAAATCATCTTTAAACTCCAGGGTTAATTGTGGAGTACCACAGGGTCCAGTACTTGGGACAATTCTCTTTACTATATATATGCTTCCAATAGGTCAAATTATCAGGCAGCATAGGATTTATTTTCACTGTTACGCTGATGATACTCAGCTTTACTTATCCATAAATCCTGATGAACCCAACCAGTTAGATAGACTACAAGCATGTCTTGAAGACATAAAAACTTGGATGACTTTAATTTTTGCTTCTAAATTCAGACAAGACAGAAGTTGTCGACTTTTTGGACCGGAGTCTTTAAAAAAGAAACGGCTTAGTCAATCACTTAACCTGGATGGCATTAAATTGACCTCGGGTAAAAAAGTAAAAAACCTTGGTGTTATTTTTGACCAGGACATGTCATTTAAATCCACTATTTAGCAGGTTTCTAGGATTCCTTCTTTCACCTCCGGAACATTGCCAAAATTAGAATATCCTATCAGGAGTGACGCTGAAAAAATAGTCCATGCATTTGTTACTTCAAGGCTGGACTATTGTAATTCTTTAACTATCAGGATGTCCACAAAATGCAGTTTAAAAAGGCTTCAGCTGATTCAAATGCTGCAAGCAAGAGTTCTGCTGATAATTAAAAAGAGAGATCATAATTTCCTCCTATTTTAGCTTCCCCTTCATTGGCTCCCTGTTAAATCCAAAAAATAGAAATTAAAATTATCCTCCTCACATATAAAGCCCCCTTAATGATCTAGCTCCATCATACATCAGAGATCTGATTGTTCCATATATTCCTAACAGGGCACTTCGTTCTCAGACTGCGGTTTTTTGGGGGTTTCCTAGAGTCTCTAGAAGTAGAATGGGAGGCAGATCCTTTAGTTATCAGGCTCCTCTCCTGTGGAACCAGCTCCCAGTTTTAGTCTGTGAGGCAGACACCCTGTCTACTTTTAAGGCTAGGCTTAAAACTTTTCCCTTTTTGATAAAGCTTATAGTTAGAGGGGGTTGTTTATCAGTGAGGGAGCCTCCCCCCTCCCCTTGGATGGAGTAAGGGGGAGTCATGTTTAGCCTAAACCGGCTCAGTTATGGTTGAGGTTCAAACACACCCTCCATTTCTGCTAGATGACCCGTTCTCTTTTACAATGGTTATAATCAGTCTGACAGAGAGAGTATCCCAATCCTTGTGGTTTTTAGTATAAAAAAGACCATCAGTGGGACCTTGTGGGGGCCTTGAAAACGACATTTTTGAAAAAAGCGCCCTTTTAACTAAATAATCTGAACTGAAAATTCAGTGCAGTTATGCTGCTATAGGCTTAGGCTGCTGGAGGACATAATGACCCCCTTTCACCCTCTTCGCTACATTCTCACCACTCCCCAAATTTTCATTATTTGCTGTTATTTCAGCTTTTAACTTTGTTCTCTCTCTTTTCTTTCCTAAAAGCTACACTGGGCCAGACTCTGTGTCTACCTGTGACACCTTTTGGAGGGGGGCATCGTCCGAGCTTCTGCTGGCAAAAACTTAATGCTCACCCTCTACCAATGATCCACATGGCCCTGTCTTTCAATTTTTAAACCCCTTTCTCTCTCCTGGACATGGCGATTTTGACTGAGCTTTTACTGTAAATAACCTCTATGTGCTCTCTTTCAGACTCAACCCTTTAAAACTGGCTCAGAGTTTATATTTCTTTTTTTCTAGGTGAAAAAGACTAAAGGAGCTACATCCATTAACATTTACTTTTTTCCTTCCCCATATTAAAGTACTCCTGGATCAGTGCCCTTTTTTGTTTTTCATGTGTTTCTCTGTTCTCTCGTTGGGACCCCGCCCGGATTTAAACATTAAACTCCAGTCAAACTTTTTTGGAAAATTTCAAAATTAATTGCATTAAAAAATTCTGGCACAAAACTTAGGAAAATTTGGGGGGGTAACAGCTGACTTCCCATGATGCCACTGCCCGCATAAAACCCTCCACCTTCCCACAAGTCTTTCTCTTCCATGCCGGTGTTCATCGGGATAGGAGGGGAACAAAGCGCGCTAATGTCTCTTTGCTGTCAAACAGATATAACTCTTCAACAGGATACAAGAGTGTCATACGATAACCGATCATATGCACAAAGTTAAGTATGAATGAAATACTGTATGTGTATCCGGTATTTTCATTCAGAAATGGGGTAATTAAGGTACAAGCGTTGCTTGACTGTTCTCTCTGAGATCTGCAGCACGACGCCAAGTGCAGCTGTTTCCGAAAGAGGACAACGGAGACCGCATCACCGTGTTAACGTGCAGTGTGGTCAGCGGACAGAACGGGCCATCAAGCCACTGCTCTGGAGGGGTTAGCTGGAAGCTAACCCTTTTGTTCACAGAGCGGCCGCACCTACGGAGCTTGTTGACTGTGGACCTTTCTTCAAACTTCGCCCCCTTGGACAACACGTTTCCTCACCACGGTTCATGAGGTTAGGTGTTTAGGGCAGAGAGTCATAGAGAAAGATTTAGAGTGACATGATCTAAACGTTTTTCATTTTATGAAGTTTGGTTTTGTTTGTGTGAAACTCAGCTATCTTGGTGCTAGCAGATTATCTGCTTAGCATGTGCTCAGTTTTGTGTTCTGTGTTTGTGTGTTTTTAAAGTTAAGACAGACTTTACTTGAAGGGTGATTTTAAACACAGAAGGTTGCTCATAACGTGCCGTCCGCGCTTATGCATTTTAATCCTTTTATTGACGGTATTTTTAAAGGTGTGTGTTTGATTCTGGTGCTAAGCTATCAGCTTCTTTTTTTAGCTCAACTGCTAAGAACACATGCTTGCTGCTAAAGAATATTTAATAGAAAGGTTGTTAGTTTTCAAGCTAGTGAATAATAGTCCCTAAACGTTATTTTACTAAATCTGATAACTTAGTAAACACCATTAAGACCCATTTCTCGAGAAAAATTTGTCTCTTTTCCAAAATATTCCCTTAATAATATTTCTTTAAATATTATTTTAATAAATAAGGCAACTAATTAGACACCGTTAAGAAATGGTCATCCAGAAGGTTGGTTTAATTCAGCAGATCACTCTTTAAAACATTATTTTACTAAAATAATATTTTATCTGATCTTGCATTGTGAATGGTTGTCTAAACGTTTGCTGATTATTGCCAAAGTTGGTTCCAAGACTAACTTAACTTCATTTCCAGATTTTTCAAGATAATCCTTGGTTCTCAGACATAAATAACATTGCATGGTGATGTTGCATCACTCTTTTGGTCATGATTTTCAACCATCTTTAATCAACTTGTTTATATTGTACGTAGCCCATTAATCTTCCTTATTCTTTCATTCTGCTTGGTAGTTTAGTCAGATTGTTTTAGCATAGTAAAGAGTTTGTTGATTGAAATACGTTTGACTTTGAGTTGACTTATTTTTGTTAATAAATTCTTGTATTTTAAGAAATTGTGTGAATTCATTCCATGTGTGTGCAGAGTTGTGCTGTTCAATAATGTCAGAGCTTGTCTCACACCTTTCTATATTGTCCTAATACAATCGCCTTATTGGGCTGGTATTCACAGGACAACCCTTAACAGACCGAAATATTATTTGATAAAATATTAAAATATTAATATCAAATATTAAATAATATTTACAGATTAATAATCCTTACATCTCTAACCCCCAGTCAGTCGTGGCAGATGGCCGCTCACACTGAGCCTGGTTCTGCTGGAGGTTTCTTCCTGTTAAAAGGGAGTTTTTCCTCTCCACTGTCGCTACATGCATGCTCAGTATGAGGGATTGCTGCAAAGTCAACACCAGTGACTGTCCACTGGTGTTGACTTTGCAGCAAAGTCAACACCAGTGACTGTCCACTGTCTCTACATGCTCATCCGGGTGGAGGGAACACGAGAGCGGTGGACGAGTTGAAAAATCTGAACTTTTTTCAAAATTCGCGTCGCGTCAACGAATCAGGGACTGGATGCTGCTCTGAAAGACCGCAGCGGAGAAGAAGCGGTTGTCAGTGAAGATGGAGGACAAGATCATAGTGGCGTTGTGCGGCAAGCCAGAGTTGTATGACTCAACTAATTATTTTTACCGAGACAAGTACAGAAAGGACCTGGCCTGGAGAAGAGTCAGTGAGGAGACTGGAGTAGCAGTTAAAACTTTAAAATAGCGCCATTGCACTGTTGTCTTCTTATATTTAGGAGATGTGGACATTAAGAATCAGCTGTTTTTTTATTGAGCTGAGATTTATTTACTCACCGAAGACAGATGGACAGGCGTTCAGCAGCGGGGATACAGCGCCGGTAGTTGGTGTCCCAGAGGCCGATTCGTCTCCCAACGCGGGACAGCAGATCTTCAAACTGGGTCCTGGATAGACGGAAGTACCGCTGAAATCGACCATCATCCAGGCGCAGCTCCTGGAATAAGTGGTCATACCCTCCAAACTGTTCCCGTCCCTGAAACCAGGGACGTTGACTTCGGCGGCGTTTTTCAGCTCTCCACAGGTAAAACACCGTAATTAGGTCCGTGAAATCCATGTCCGCCATGTTCAGTTGAACTAGCAAGCAGCAGATGGAAGCAACTGCTATTTGATGACTCGGCGAAGCGTTGTCGCTTGTTGACATTTGGCAACGCGGAGTTCACGCAGAATGTCAATCGAGCAAAAGTACACAAATGACGCGAAAAATTCGCAGAATCCGCGTTCAGTGTGAACGCACCATTAGACAGAAAAACTTTTTATCCAATTTGAATAAATAACTAACTAATTGGAATGTATGTACCTGACTTTTGTGAAGTGCCTTGAGACAACATGTGTTGTGAATTGGCTCTATATAAATAAAACTGAATTGAATTTAATTTTATTGAATAGTTCAGAAATGAACATACTCCAAGATGGCAAAAAAAAGCTCTATTTGACACCATCTCAAATTTCCTTCGGTTTCATCCAGTTACGTATAGTATAGGCTTTACTAATGGTTGTACAAAAAAAAACAAAAAAAAACAGAAAAAGAAACAATTTCACCAGCTACAGCTTTGAAAAGATCTGAGCACAACAAAGACCTGCCAGAAAAATTGTTGTTTGGAGAATCAAATGAATTATGAAAGTGCAGAAAAACAATTTAGTCTTACATATCCAACTGCCTTTCTAATAAATCACTGCCACCCAAAAAGAACTAATTTGTGTTGTTGTGCTGTGAGCATGATTGATGAGCTCGCTCTGGGTTGCAGTAAAGGAGACACAGTTCAACAATGCTCCACAATATCTTTAAAAGTCTCAGCAAGAAAAAAATCTATTTAATCTCCTTCAGTCGTATTCGTTATAGGTACTGATGATGAGATTTTTACAGACGAAACAGCAAAAAGAATTTTTTTTACCATCGTGATGTTTGTTGTGTGTTTGATGCCACAAAAGCAAACTTTTCAAAAAACACTCCACTTCACAATCGGGTACTGTAGCTGCTCTTTGTAATTGTATACTTTAAATCTTTCCTTGTTAACTTAAGTGTGATCAATGTCCATGAAAATGAAGCAAGCTGTATTTACATTCATAAATAAATTTTAAAATAAAGGATCTTGAGTTCTTACAGAATTTTAATTTTCAAAAATCAATACTTTTCCATACACAAATTTTCTGATGTCCCAGTCAACTCTAGGCCCACATTTTAAATATGAATAGATGGATGGATGGATGGATGGATGAAGAAAGAGGTCAGTTTTTTGAGAATATTTCTTATGAAGATAATGTGACAGAAAAGTCTAGGAATGCAAATTGCCTTTCTCCTTTTTCCATTTCTTTTTTCCTACTTTTCCAAACCTGGAAAATATTTCAAATCAAGTTCCCTACTTTTCAAGAACCCTAATCACGTATCATTGCATCATGCTATGTTGTGATATCCTCATGTAAAGGACCTTTGTCACATGTTTTTTTAGACACAAAGTTAAACTGACAGCAAACATGAACTCTTTTGTATTCTGGCAACATTTAATATAAACAAGTTAAATTGTCCCGGACACAGCAACCACATATGCAACTGGGAACAATCATATCCAACTAGGACAGGAAAAAAAGCTAGATTCGCACAGGGTATCTCAGCCCTGATGTTGAGCAGGGGCCGATTTGACACCATAGACATCAAATTGATATTAATATCTATGAGACGCCTTTACCTTTTGAGTTATCGCTGTAGCGGTCAAATGCCTTCCAGGAGTCGGGCAAGCTGAGAACATGAATGTTTAACAAGACTGCTGCATCGTTCACCTCGATGCAAGCCTCAAGCTCATGAGCTGAATTATTAACCACTGCGAGCCCCTTCCAAAGTCCTGCTGAAATTAAATTTATAGGCCTTCTCTTAGCAAAGTGCTAGGAAATGAGAGAATTTAAAATAAAGAAATGCTCACTGACACGCTTATCCAGCTGCACTGCAGCTTTCCAGGGAACACAAAACTGAATGCTACAAGATTGAAAGGGTCTTGCTCTCTTTTTGATATACATAATTTATTTGAGTTGATTAAAGCGATAAATAAGGCCAGGCAAAATAAAATTACCCAATACAAATAATACGTCGGCACATGAAGTGTTTACACCCAGTGAAACAAGGAGAGGTAGACAGATTTTTCAGTGTAAACAAAATCTGACAGGCACACAGCCACAGAGTCAGGTAATGTAAAATGACGCCTCAGTCACTTGTTGAGTAGCCAAAATTAATCAGAATTTAACTTTGTAAAGACCAGTAGCAATATTGAACAATAGCTAGGTGAGAGGCAGTAGGCTCGTCTGTTTTACTTTAGTGTCACATTATTCGATAAATTCCAAAATATTAGAAAACCTTATTGTCATTGTGCTTTGCCTCGGGCATACAAGGATCTCTGTCGATCAATATCTTTAAAAACACTATCCCTAAAAATGTCACAAAATTTGATACATATGAATTTCCAATATCATATTTCATATTTAATTATACTGAATGTGGTTGGACATGACACGTTTTATTTATCTTTACTATCGACAAAGAATTTGTATGCATGTTTTATTTTTCCCAACGGCTTGGTTTGATTATGTTTTGTGGGCTTTGGTGTGCTTGAGTCTGGTTTTGTTCTTTAGCTTCATAATGTCATGTTTGGTAAATCTCCTTTTCATGTTGTGTCTATAGCTAGTCTTGCCGTCACAGTTTCACACCTGGGCTTTGTCACTGTGGTACTGTGGTTCCTGGCTGGTGTTCTGTGGTTCTCTGGAATGTGTCGGGTGGAGTGCGGGCTGTGGAACCTGGGCTGGGCTCTGGGGGGGATCCACTCGTTTTGGCCTTCTCAGGGCTATTTCCCCAGGTGGGATGGCACTGGGCCCTAACCTCCCTTGTTCTAAGTTCCACCCGTAGTTCATAAGTTCTGTGTTCTTAATTCTAAGTCATCTAGCTGTGTGTGTGTATGGTTCTGCAGCTGTTTTGTTCTCGTCAACTGAGTTGAGGTTGGGGATTCAGGAAAGTTATTGCAAAAAAATTTATGTTAGCCAATGTGTGTCTAGGATCGTTGTTTTGTTGGAACACCCAGTTGTGTTTACCTCTTTAGCTGTTTATCTGAGGTGAGGCTTAAAATTTGGAGTTAGTCCTTATTCTCTTATTATTCCACCAGGCACGGTATTGACTGGCAGAGGCACTAAACCATGATGCTGCCACTACCACGTACAGTTGATTTGAAAGTTTTATCATTAGTTGTCCATGCATCCATTCTTGTCATTTAATTAAATTCAATTCAGTTTTATTTATACAGCGCCAATTCACAACACATGTCGTCTCAAGGCACTTCACAAAACTCAGGTACATACATTCCAATTAATCCTAACCATTGAACAGTGAAGTCAGATTCTGTTATTTATTCAAATTGGATTAAAAGTTTTTCTATCTAAGGAAACCGAAAAGATTGCATCGAGTCACAGATTTGTAGCAGTCACTCCTCCCGGATGAGCATGTAGAGACAGTGGACAGTCACTAGCGTTGACTTTGTAGCAATCCCTCATACTGAGCATGCATGTAGCGACAGTGGAGAGGAAAAACTCCCTTTTAACAGGAAGAAACCTCCAGCACTACCAGGCTCAGTGTGAGCGGCCATCTGCCACGACCGACTGGGCGTTTGAGAGAACAGAGCAGAGACACAAAGAGAACAAAGAAGGACTGATCCAGGAGTACTTTCTATGGGAAGGAAAAGTAAATGTTAATGGATGAAGCACCTTTAGTCGTTTCACCTAGAAAGAAAGAACAGAAACTCTGAGCCAGTTTTCAAGGTTTCAGGGTGAAAGTGGTCATTATGTCCTCCAGCAGCCTAAGCCTATAGCAGCATAACTACAGAGATAGCTGAGGATAACTTAAGCCACTCTAACTATAAGCTTTATCAAAAAGGAAAGTTTTATGCCTAGCCT
The DNA here is from genome assembly GCA_036173005.1 of Crenichthys baileyi. Taxonomy (NCBI): domain Eukaryota; kingdom Metazoa; phylum Chordata; class Actinopteri; order Cyprinodontiformes; family Goodeidae; genus Crenichthys; species Crenichthys baileyi. The sequence goes on from JAHHUM010000632.1 coordinate 187,783, forward strand.
AAAAAGTAGACAGTTTGTCCATCTAGAGCCCACTGATGGCCATTGTTATACTAAAAACCACAACGATTGGGATACCTCTCTCTTTCAGATTGATTATAACTATTGGAAAAGAGAGGGGGTCATACAGGTAGCAGAAATGGAGGGTGTGTTTGCACCTCAATCATAACTGAGCCGGTTTAGGCTAATCCTGACTCCCCCTTACTCCATCCAACAGGGAGGGAAGAAGACGGAGGTAAAAATAAGGAAGATAGCTCAGGATAACCTAAGCCACTCTAACTATAAGCTTTATCAAAAAGGAAAGTTTTAAGCCTAGCCTTAAAAGTAGACAGGGTGTCTGCCTCACGGACTAAAACCGGGAGCTGGTTCCACAGGAGGGGGGCCTGATAACTAAAGGATCTGCCTCCCATTCAACTTCTAGAGACTCTAGGAACCACCAGTAAACCTGCAGTCTGAGAACGAAGTACTCTGTTAGGAACGTATGGAACAATCAGATCTCAGATATCTGATGTATGATGGAGCTAAATCATGAAGGGCTTTATATGTGAGGAGGATAATTTTAAATTCTATTTTGGATTTAACAGGGAGCCAATGAAGGGAAGCTAAAGTTGGGGAAATATGATCTCTCTTTTTAATTTTCATCAGAATTCTTGCTGCAGCATTTTGAATCAGCTGAAGGCTTTTAACTGCATTTTGTGGACATCCTGATAGTAAATAATTACAATAGTCCAGCCTTGAAGTAACAAATGCATGGATTAGTTTTTCAGCGTCACTCCTGGACAGGATATTTCTAATTTTGGCAATGTTCCGGAGATGAAAGAAGGAAATCCTAGAAATCTGTTTAATATGGGATTTGAATGAAATGTCCTGGTCAAAAATAACACCATGGTTTTTTACTTTTTTACCCGAGGTCAATTTAATGCCATCCAGGTTAAGTGATTGACTAAGCAGTTTCTTTTTTAAAGACTCCGGTCCAAAGACGACAACTTCTGTCTTGTCTGAATTTAGAAGCAGAAAATTTAAAGTCATCCAAGTTTTTATGTCTTCAAGACATGCTTGTAGTCTATCTAACTGGTTGGGCTCATCAGGATTTATGGATAAGTAAAGCTGAGTGTCATCAGCGTAACTGTGAAAATTTATCCTATGCTGCCTGATAATTTGACCTATTGGAAGCATATATATAGTAAAGAGAATTGTCCCAAGTACTGGACCCTGTGGTACTCCACAATTAACCCTGGAGTTTAAAGATGATTTATCATTTACATGAACAAGCTGGAATCTGTCAGACAAATAAGATTTAAAACAGCCTAGCGCTGTTCCCCTGATCACTACAGCATATTCCAGCCGTTCTAAGAGAATATTGTGATCGACTGTATCAAATGCAGCACTGAGATCTAACAGAACCAGAACAGACACAAGTCCATTATCTGAGGAAATAAGAATATCATTAGTGACTTTCAGCAGAGCTGTTTCAGTGCTATGATGAGCACGGAAGCCTGACTGAAACTCTTCAAACAGGTCATTGCTGTGTAAATGCTCACACATTTGATTAGCAACTATTTTCTCAAGAATTTTAGATAAGAATGGAAGATTTGATATAGGTCTGTAATTTATTAAGTCATCTCGATCACGTGAAGGTTTCTTAAGCAAAGGTTTAATTTTTTTTTGTGACAGGTTGGGTCTTGGACTGCTCCCTCTCCTGGATCAGCTTAGGCCCCCCCCATATTATGGGGGGCCTATTTCCTCCCCGCCACCCTGCCTGCCGGTGGTTGGAGTCTCTGCCCGCTGGTGTACTTGTGGTTCTCGGTGTCCGGGGCTGGATGCTTGGGTGTGTGCTGGCTCACTCCCGGTGGCTGCCTGCCGGGGACTGGACCCCTGGGCTCTGTCGGGCCTCTGTCTTGGGGGTGGCGTGTCCCGGGGTCTTGGGTCTCTGGGTCCATGGCTGGATCTGCTCGGGAGTGGACGGCTGCCGGCAGGGCCTGTGGGCTCGTCGCTGCGGTTCCCTGGGGCTTCTGCACTGTCGCTGCTGGGTGGCTCCCCTGGCACTCTCCACTGCTCTTCTCTGGGGGGGTTGTGGTAGTCCCGGCGGTGGTTCTCCTGGGGTTCCTGTGCTTTGGATGTCTGTTGCTCGGATCTCCTCAGTGTCCACCCGGGGACCACGGGGCAGGTCGGTGGGTCCTCACACTCGCTATTGCATATTTCTGTGGAGAAACCTTGTATACAAAGCGCATCCACACAGGTGTTGATAGATACACACAGATGATCTATATTGGGCTGCACTTCTCACTAAGTACATTTTACATTCCTAAATACCGTGTGTTATTTTGTGTATAAGCAAGCAGGGTGTAATCTTTTATTCTAATCATCCGTCTTTCTCTCCTCCACTCTCTCCTCCTTTTTTCCCCTTTTTCCCTTTTGCCCCATCTCTCTCTTTGTCAAGCTTCTGTTTTCCTTTTCATTTCAGTCTCCGTGTCCGTAACAATTGAAATATTCCCAAAGAAGTTTATAATAAAGTTTCTTTTATAAATATCAAGCAGAGCCTTAAAGCAATAGCTGTGATGCTCCGCTTGTGAAAGTAAATCTGTTGGGCAATTTCTTGGCACTCAGACAACAATTCTGAGCGCTACACTGCTGGACAGGACACGGTAAAAAAAAAAAAAAAAAAAAAAAAAAAAAAAAAAAGCAAAGGTTTAATTACAGCTACCTTAAAAGCTTGTGGCACATATACATTTACTAAGGATAAATTAATCATATCTAAAATGGGGCTGGTAATCAGAGGAAACACTTCCTTAAATAATTTGGTTGGGATTGGGTCTAACATACAAGTTGAAGGTTTAGATGAAGCTAATATTTCTGATAACTCAGGAAGCTCCACAGGATCAAAGCAGTCCAAGCACAGATCAGGTTCTACAGTTACTTCCAATGTTGTCTCACTTGCTGAGGATGAAGTAATCATCTTCGGGAGTATATCAAAGATTTTATTTTTAATAGAATCAATTTTATTTAGGAAGAATCCCATAAAAGAAATAAGCTGTTCTGGCTTGGTGAAGTGTCTTTTTATACAACAGTAGGCTATTTTTCCAGATTAAGTAGGAATCCTCTAGGTGTGTAGAGCGCCATTTTCTCTCCAATTTTCTAACATTGTGCTTTAAAGTACGCAGCTCTGAATTAAACCAGGGAGCAAGCCTCCTATGAATAATTACCTTCTTTTTCAAGGGGGCTGCATTGTCTAATGCACCACGCAATGATGAAGTAACACTCTGAACAAGAGAATCAATTTGTGAAGGGGAAGAAACAAAATTATTGCCCTCCACTCTGTATTTCTGCGATAATGAGGAAATTAAAAGTGGAACAGATTCTTTAAAGGTTGTTACAGCATTGTCTGATAATGATCTACTATAATGAAATTTTCTTTCAGGTGTGGAGTACTCGGTTAAAATAAACTCAAAGGTTATTAAAAAATGGTCAGACAGGACAGGGTTATGAGAAAATATTGTTACATCTTTACACTCAATGCCATATGTCAGCACAAGGTCTAGAGAATGAAGACAAAGGTGGGTAGGTTTGTTAATGTTTTGAGCAAAGCCAATTGAGTCTAAGAGAGCATTAAAGGCTATATTTAAGATATCACTTTCAGTGTCAACATGAATGTTAAAATCCCCCACAATAATAACCGTATCTGTATTTAACACTAAATCAGATAAAAGGTCTGAAAACTGATCTAAAAATTGAGAGTAAGTGCCTGGTGGACGGTACAAAACAACAAACAGAAGTGGTTTTAGTGCTTCGCAATTTGGATGAGGAAAACTAAGGATTAAATATTCAAAAGAGTTGTAGCTATTGATTGGTCTGGGACTAGTTACCTTGGTCTTTGTCTTGTCTGACCATAAAACCATTCTCCAGAAGGCATTTGATTAGTTCATGTAGGCAGCTTCAATTTTCAGTCAAAGGTGAAGCTGATGATATGGAGCAAGGACCTTTTTTGTTGCTCCAAATCCATAATGATATGAAATTTGCTTAACTGTGGAAAGTGTTATTGTTGTTGCTTTACATCATAATCAATTTCTTTTTATCTGATCGTTGGTGAACTTGGTCTTAATTAGGTACTCCAACAAGACAATGATCCCAAAAACACCCAATATTTAGGAATGGATGAACCAGGCTGGCGTTTCAGCAACATGTTTCTGGAACAGCCATTCCAAAGCTCTGACCTCAATTCACTTAAAAATGTGTGGACTATGCTAAACACCGAGAAACCAGCAAACGAATTCAAATGTAACAATTCTGCCAGGTACAGTACTCAAAATTCACCCTAGAATTACATCAGAACCTTGTTGATGGCAACAAAAAGTGCTGTATTTGTATTTTTGAGCCTGGAAGTATGATTTTAAACTTCTAGAAAATTTTTCACAAAACTTTTTTTAACATGTATAGTCAATTATAGTCTTTACAAGTCATTGAAATCGATTGTGCGGTACAATTCCACTATGGAAAAACAACACTTAAGTAAATCAAAAAAAGCCAAAACTTAATATGAAATTTATGTATATGATACACCTTATATCTAAGATAAAGGTCCTCTTGCAGGATCCGTGTTTTATGAGCTAATGGGCATGCCAAAGTAAATAGGAAGTGAAAAGGGGTTTGTTTAGATGTGATGCACGTAATACACATTAGGCTAAACAGGTTATAAAATGTATTTTAGGTGTAATCAGTGCCCTGTTTGTTTGACAATGGTATTTTCATGCAATGTTTCCGGTGTTCTGCGTAAACTGTGACAAATTTAACAAAAAGAAAATCAAGGCAGCCTATTTTACTGTTAAGTCCATCAAAATGGCATGCTTATTATGAACAGGCTATATTTAAACATTATTTTAATATGTATTTTTATTGTTCTGATGTGGATTTTGGAACTATAGAACCTTTAGAAACAAAAACAAACATTCCTTACACTTTTACCTGCTACTTGAAGGACCTTGCTTCTTTTTAGTGAAAAAATATGATTGCATTGTCTTTTGGGGAGCAACTAAGCCAGTCAGCACTGAATGGGAAACAAAAGATAGAAGTTAGTACACTTTCAGTAAGATGAACATTTCTAGTGTCTCTCTGCTGGAACGTAATATACTGTCATACTCTCTTCTCCTTCTAACACTTACACTTGCAGCCATCTGCTCAGACATGAGTATTGCAGTTGTATGGCATTCACAGTTTTCCTACTGCGTCTCCAGGATTGCATTAGAATCCGGATCTGGCAGTGCAAGCCACACATAATGAACAGAACTTGTACTATATGTAGGAGTTACAGAGGCCAGATAAGAACAGGCAAGACAAGAGCTGGTCTGATTGGCAGCTGCATTGATAAACAGCTCTCTAATAGGCAGTGGATAAGAACATCCCATCCATGACTGATTCTGACAGCTATGCTGCTCCGCTTCAAAGCCAAACATCCTCTCTCCTCAATCTAGCACCAGACCTCATTTTCACGTGTTGCCTCAGAAACAAGGATGCCAGCCATCTCAACCTACAAACTAAGTGCAACACCCATTCACCCTATCCAGTCTATTGTATATGCAGTAGTACTGTTCTTTGTTGGCCCTGGGAGTAACTCTCACATGGTAATTGTATGCAGGATATAACCTTCATAACTTGAAGATTTAGCACAGAGTCACCACTTCTGAAGACGTGGGAGAGAGCCCTGTAGTGATGTGGAGATAGAGGCCAGTGTGATACGGCTTGAAATAAAGAACACATGTATGTTTTACATCAACCACAGAAAATGCTCTGCTTTGTACAGGTCTGGAAGCAAACTATATAGCCTGAAATACATCTTCCTCAGGCCATGTTACAAGTCAGAATTGTTATTTTCTGGCCTTCAACATCAAACAACAACACATACAATCCTTCACAATATGTTTCATGTTGCCTGGAGGCATCACAATATTTAAAAAATTCATTTTAGTACATTAAATACATGCATGATAAAAATAACTGTAGTATTGTCCTTAGATTTAGGGTGTGAGGATTGAGCTTTCAAACGGAGGACGGAGAGATGATGGGAGTTATTAGGCGCTATAATTGAGTACATTTTCAATAAAGATGGTAAAGGTGTTAACACTTGAGAACTGCTGATATGAAAAGACAAACACCCTAGGTTGCTCCTTTTGTAGTAAGATAAGCATGACTGTAGATACACATGGAAGCAGGTTCATAGTATTCTGTACAGTTAGACCCACAACTGGGAACTATCAATACTGAATAAAAACTGTCAGACTTTTGTGTAGACTAGGGTTTGGCTGCATCTATTTTTTGACAGTTAAGCTAGAGGCGAGCCGTGCCTCTTACAGTTACCCTTCGTTACCCAGCACCCGAAATTTAATACCTAACGATGACGACAACAATGACAACCAACAGAAGACATGCCTAGGCAACGGAAACAAAGACAACAACTGGCATTAAAAGGGACAGAGTAACCCTGCAAAGTATGACAGCAGCAAAATCAGCAACCAAAAATCAGAAAGAGACATCAGTTTTACTCAAAACAGATGCTCAGTTGAAACCGAGTCCACTTGGTCCATTTGGATTATTCAGTCCATAACCCATTCATATGTTCCTCACAATGTCAATATTTAACATGCCCTCCTTTTTGTCTGTTTGTTGCAGCTTTAATTAAACAGCTTAGAGTCACAAAGGCTTTCAGGTTCAACATAGCTGCCTTGGTACACAGATTCCTTTCAGCACCAGAACAAACATTTAACAACACAGTTTGTTTTATGGTTTAATAGTCTTGAAAAAGGGAAAACTCTGCAATAATTTCATAACTACCTGATTTTCACTGTCCCAAAGCGTTTATCATCAGCTACAGCTCCATCTCTTATAAAATCTCCATTACATCAGCATTAATTACTAAAACGGTGAAGAAAATGCGAAATGACAACAAATCACAATATAACTGGCTAATCAAAACCTCAATAAGAATGTACCCCTACATTCAAGGTAAGGCTTAAGTCTGGACCAAAACATTCATCTGGTAACTTGTGCCTTGGGGCAGTATTTCTGGTGTGTTCAAGGTGCAATAACATACACCACCCTGACACAGCAAAACACTGAATTCCACACTCTTAATCCCAGTGTACAAACACTATTCAGAATAGGACTGCATGAAAAGCAACACACATGTACTCCAAGATCATCTTATTTATTTTCTCATGCTTAGACCTGTGTAACACATGCTTTTCAGTACACCATCATACATGGGAAGCTAGGAATCAATGCAACAACAGCTTTAACCTTGATTGTTTGAATAAACCAGGCCCATCCCTGGGATAATTCCTGAAATTAAGACTTTCTTTTTATTCAAAAGAGATAACAAATATTAAAAGACCCCAACATTTGATTACAGTGTATTAAGTAACAAGGCAGTTTGCTTTAACTGAAGTGTAAAATGCATCTTTACACTGGCAAAATTAAGAATTTTTTTAATTTTTACATGTGTATTTTGTTTTCATGTTCATCAACAAATTTGTTTAGATAGGATTGTCTGAGTGAATTTTTATTCATATACCACCTTTTCCAATTACTTCAAGAGTTACAACAAGAGACATTGACGATTGCGTGATAATCAATGATTAATATTAAAAATATCAGCCTATCTAGTTAGCATAATTGAATGAAGAAGTGGTTCAAATATTTAATCACTGAGAACAAAAAAGGAAATGAAATTAAAATCGTTCCACTGTGGAAACTGAATCAGGGAGTGTTTGCTTTTAAATCTTTTTCCAACCATGTAGTGTACTAGTTTTTGTTGTCGGACATTTTTTCCCATAATAGAAAAGGCAGGTCAAGAGCTTAGAATGAAATGAGTGCACGCTTTGCCAGGCTGGCAGGTCAGTGCCCAATTGGGAGCCCTTAAATGAGTGCAACCTTTGAAAGAGCTGTTGTTTGCTGAACCAAAAAGCTGCGGTCACGGTGGAAGTAAGCACACAAGTACTTTTTCTTGTAGGGCTGACATATCACAGCTAGGATCCTGCTACTCATAAAAGCCTGGCAAGGTCATCTGACATAGGGTTCCAGATGAATCGCGCATCCTTGGCTTTCCAGTTTGCAGTGTTCTGAGCTGCACATTACCAAGCTGTTGTGTCTTCCACTGCCTTTCATGTCACATGGCCCCTATTAAATCCGAATGTAGACAAAATGGGAAGTGTTAGTGAAGTGAGGCATTTTCCATAAACTTGAATTCTTGTAGACAAGCTCTTGACTATTATAAGAGTTTCCATGCTGTGATTTTAATTGGTTTCCAATTAAACTCAGACCCACAAGCATTTTGCAAATAAAGTTAGTAATGGTTTCCAGCATTGCTTTGCTAAAAATGGTTCATGGACACAAAACACACACATCCTCCTGTGTTACCAAAAAGGTATTGTTTCCACTCTTTAACACAAACAGCCAATTAATTGTGGTTAGTACCCATTATAGAGCTTTTTCTGTGGCATTTGTTTGACTGTCAGGCGGAATCAAATCACATTTGTAACCTGAGCTGAAACTGTTTTTCTTAAAAGCAGATCCACAAATTACTCTTTTTGTTTTGATGAGTTTAAAAGTCGTGGTATAAAAGGACACGGCTAACAATAACCAGAAACAATTTCAATTAGGCTTGGTTTTAATTTGTAGCAAGTAACATTTAGCAGTTGGCTTTGAATGAAGACACAGCTTGTTTTGTCAATGGCTGCAGGCATGGTGCCTTGGCAGTCTACAACCTGGTCCCCACCAATTAAATAACTAAAATAATAGCTAAAACCTGTTTTAATTACTGCTCCAACCCAAGTAAAGTCTGAATGTTTGCAGTTTCTCAGAGAAGGAAAGCAGAGACCATTCCAGCCTGCAAATGGTTTGGAGGGAGGGATTGCTGACCTGGACGGAGGATGTTGTCAGGTGGTGGAAGGAGCACTGCAAGGATCTCTTTAATCTGATTACCATATCCTCTGTGGAGGAGGCAGAGTCTGAAGAACACGCGTCGTCGCCAAGGTAGTTCAAAAGCTCCCAGGTGGCAGGACACTTGGTGTGGACAAGATTTGTCCTGAGATGCTGAAGGGTCTGGGCATTGTTGGATGGTTGCAGCTCTTCAATGGCAGACCAGGTGATCGTCCCAGTTGTAAAGAATGGGAATCAGAGTGTCTTTCAACAATTGATGGAATACACTTCTCAGCCTTCCTTGGGAAAGCTTATTCCAGGGTGTAGGAAAGGGTCTGGCCAAATATCGAACCTCAGATTCACGAGAAGCAATGTGGCTTTTTTCTGACTTTGAAACAGTGGACATGTTTACTAACTTCAGCTGATTCAAAATGCTGCAGCAAGAGTTCTGATGAAAATTAAAGAGAGATCATATTTCCCCTACTTTAGCTTCCCTTCATTGGCTCCCTGTTAAATCCAGAATAGAATTTAACATTCTCCTCCTCACATATAAATGCCCTTAATGATTTAGCTCCATCATACATCACAGATCTGATTGTTCCATAAGTCCCTAACAGGGCACTTCGTTCTCAGACTGCAGGTTTACTGGTGGTTCCTAGAGTCTCTAGAAGTAGAATGGGAGGCAGATCCTTTAGTTATCAGGCTCCTCTCCTGTGGAACCAGCTCCCTGTTTTGGTCCGTGAGGCGGACACCCTGTCTACTTTTAAGGCTAGGCTTAAAACCTTCCTTTTTGATAAAGCCTATAGTTAGAGTGGCTTAGTTTATCAGGGAGGGAGCCTTCCTCCATCTCTGTTGGATAGAGTAAGGGGGAGTCAGGTTTAGCCTAAACCGGCTCAGTTATGGTTGAGGTGCAAACACACCCTCCATTTCTGCTACCTGTATGACCCCTTCTCTTTTCCAGTGGTTATAATCAGTCTGACAGAGAGAGGTATCCCAATCCTTGTGGTTTTTAGTATAACAATGACCATCAGTGGGACCCTTTGTGGGGTGCCTTGAGACGACATTGTTGAAAATAAGCGCTGTTTAACTACATAATCTGAACTGAAACTTTCTGTGTAGTTATGCTGCTATAGGCTTAGGCTGCTGGAGGACATAATGACCACTTTCACCCTCTTCGCTACATTCTCACACTACTCTCCAATTTTGCATTATTTGCTGTTATTTCAGCTTTTAACTTTGTTCTCTCTCTTTTCTCTTCCTAGAAGCTACACCTGGCCAGACTCTGTGTCTACCTGTGACACCTTTCTGGAGAGGGGCATCTTCCAAGCTTCTGCTGGCAACAACTTAATGTTCACCCTCTATCGATGATCCACATGGCCCTGTCTTTCAGTGTTTAACCCTTTCTCTCTCCTAGACATGGCGATTGACTGAGCTTTTACTGTAACTAATTATATGTGCTCTCTTTCAGACTCTAACCTTGAAAACTGGCTCAGAGTTTATCTGTTCTTTCTTTCTAGGTGAAACGACTAAAGGAGCTACATCCATTAACATTTACTTTTCCTTCTCTCTAACCCCCAGGCGGTCGTGGCAGATGGCCGCTCACACTGAACCTGGTTCTGCTGGAGGTTTCTTCCTGTTAAAAGGGAGTTTTTCCTCTCCACTGTCGCTACATGCATGCTCAGTATGAGGGATTGCTGCAAAGTCAACGCCAGTGTCTGTCCACATCTACATGCTCATCCGGGAGGAGGGAATGCTGCAAGTCACTGACTGGATGCAATCTGCTGGGTTTCCTTAGACAGAAAAACTTTTTATCCAATTTGAATAAATAACTGAATCTGACTGCACTGTTCAATGATTAGGACTAATTGGAATGTACCTGACTTTTGTGAAGTGCCTTGAGACAACAAGTGTTGTGAATTGGCGCTATATAAATAAAACGGAATGGAATTGAATTGAATTGAATTAACTTCTGTTAGGGGTTTTGGCAAAGACAGAGTAACTACAAAAATATGTTTTCACACAATATTTTTATCCAGGGAAATAAATGTACACAAAGCAACCTGTCCACATGTGAAAAAGTAATTGCGCCCCTTGTCAAACCATTAACTGGGATAAACCACAATTCAGTTTCAGTAGCCACACACATATGCCTGTAGAATTAAGAAATTACCTAAATAACAGGTTCATAGAACCTGTCTGGCAACCTAACCTGAAACATCTCCAAGAAATGTACACGCCTACAAACTCAACATTACTAGTTGAAAATAATATAATCTCTCATCTTTTTAAAAGTCATTTTAATAAAGGAATAATAAAGTAGGAGTGCATTTTTTCCTTTGTGATGCTGAATGATAGAGCTTTGCTTTCTTGTGGTTATTTATGATCTATGCAGAATTTAGAATAAGACAAAATCATGGTTTATTCATGTCATTCTGGACCTCCTTATCAATGTGAATTAGTTTTATGCTGTAGAAACACATTTCCTTTGACATCAAACACTGGCAATAGGGTATGACTTATATAACCTTTAAGAAAACAATGCTGACATATTCCACATAAATAAATGTAAACTATGTCATGATGCAAGTAGAAAATTAAGATTCACAAACTCTGGAAGTATAATGATCTAAGTAAAGAAGTTGTGTTTTCATAGTTATGCAAACAAATAAAATGTAAGGGTGTAAAAAACTTTTCTCTGAAAATAGCTGAGGGAGAAAAAAATCAATAGGACACATGTATTTTTGTCTCTAAGTGGTTATTAAAAGCAGGCTACACAGAAAAGCAATATATAAGAAAATTAATCACATTTCTCACATTTTTAAGTATGTGGCTCCTATTAAAATCACTAATCATTTTTTGCATCATCTTATCCCAGTGTGTGAAGATCCACAGCTGTTTTGGTTCTTACTTATGTTTGTATTTAGATCATTTTAGTGTTATTCTCATTACGATCTCTATTAGTTCATTCCTTTTCTGTTAAGTTTCATGTTTCTTTTTTGCGTCCTGTTCCGTGCATTTTGCTTTAGAGTTTTATGTTGCTGTTAACCTTGAACTGTTGGTCACTTCGATCATCTGTGTTTCTGTTCAGTTTCTCCTGTGCCCATTATTCAGCCCTCCTTCAGAGGAGCGTCTGATAGGATTTTAGCCAAGTAACGGAGCCATGTCCTTTATTTCACCTGACGACAACACCAGAACTCAAGGCTAGTGCTGCTGGACTTAATTTGCTTTAAGGTAAATACCTCATTAACAAAATGTTACTGTTTGAGTAATGATACATATCAGAACTTTCTAGATCATTATTGTTTGTGGAGCTATTACGAAGCTGCCCAGAATGAGCAGAAGGCGAGGCAGCAAGAGATCAAGAATGTTGCTTATATACAGAAAAAATATACTACGATGTCCTGCAGTGGTTACACAGACCCACACAGAGGATTCAAAAGCTTTCAGTCCAAAAAAATGCCTGTAAATCATAAATAAGAGGCTTTACTACCTCTCCTTGGTTCGTTTATTTGTACAGTTGCATTTTCACTGTGAATAAACTGCACCAGGTTTTCGTTGCAAGTGAACCGAGACCCAGATTTTAGGGCAGAGCAAAATTTGCTTGTTTGGTTTATACTACATTTCAGGTAAGCTTTGACACCTGCACAAATGAAGTGGGCTATCCAAAGAAATAGACTCTGGTCTGCTTAAAGCAAAAAGCCAAAAAGCTCAGGTATGAGAGCACCCCTTTATAAAATGTCAGAGAAATTGCCACCATGACCAGAGATTTGTTCGGCTGTATTTATAATAGAGCAACAGTTTGCCCTCCTACCCTGCCTGCTGCTGGTTGCTGCAACACTCTTTCCTTGCTTACAAGACATACAAGGTTGGCTGTGTGAAACTTAAGGCATTATGGACGACAGTTATATAAAGCTGACTGCAGGCTGGCTGACTAAGTGACCAGTTCATATCAGCTTGTTGGACATTATATTCTTGCCAATATCTTGGTTAACTTAAAAACAACTAAATTAAAGTGGTGTTTATTCTTCTTCTTTGTTTTAGCTCACACTAACTTTACTCACTGACTTAGGTTTCTTTTCTGGATCTTCAAAATATCTAATCAGTACATTACATTATTTTAGCCAGAGTAGAGATCATTTTTGCCTTTTTGTTTTAAATGAAAGTCATTATACATTTTAGAAATTTGTGTTAATACTGTGATGATACTAAGACTGTAAACAACACATGGATGGAAGTAGAAGGTGAAAAAACGTCCACAGGAAGAAGACATCTAAAGATGTCTAAATGTGAAGAAATGGTGCTTACGTCTGTAAAAACAGGCTTACAGGCTTTTATCTTTGTTCAGGCAATGTTTGGAAGGTATCTATAAGGGGAAAAAAGTCCAAATTTATTTATATTTTTCAGGGCAAAATAAAGGCAGGGACTGACCAGCCTTAAATAGCCATAACAAAGATGTCCATGGACATCCAGTGTTTAGAGATGGTCGACATTTTTCATGAAAAGAAATTCCACAAACTATAAATAAAATACTCCAATTTTTGGCAGCAGGGTTACCCAGTTTGCCTTGCTGTCATTAAGGTCGAGGTTGACTGCAGGTGGAGACTGTGGTCTGCTCCTGTGTTCAAACAAGCACTTGAGGTGGGAAGCCAATAAGGGCTCTTATCCCTGTTTTCACCATAGTGCCTTGTGTTGGTTGATTGTGGCACCTGCTTGATCAAGATTGGGCATGCATGTTACAAAGCTTTGATGAAGCCAAATTGCTCGCAGGCAGAATAGAAACATCAGTTATGTTTTGTCAGAGAAGTTGAAATACTCTTTGTTGGCCTACTGCAAACATCACCTTGAATGTCACATTTTCTGTCCTGCAAGAAGATACACCAAATCAAACGTTTTGTTAGTTTTCCCATGTTTATTACAAATGAAGTGCTTGTAAATGTATTGTATCCATAGCCCTCTAACCCACACATTTGTCATGGTAAATCTTATTCTTTAATGCGTTTTCAAAAAGTTTTGCGAATAAAATTCTGAAAATTATGGTGTGCGTTTGTGATGTTTGATGTCCCCCAAAACTCCAGTGAAACCAACTGCAGTCACTTGATTAGTAATTGAGTCCACCTGTGTGTAATTTAAAGTCAGTACAAATCGAGCTGAGCTTGAAGGACCTCAGAGCTTTGTTAGAGAACGTTAGTGAAAAAACAATATCACGAAGACCAATGAAAACACCAGATAAAGGCTGTAGAGAAGCAGCGAATTAAAGCAGTGAAGCAGCCAAGAGGCCCAGAGTAACTCTGGATGAGTTGCAGAGATTCACAGCACAGCTGGGATAATCTGTTGGGGGCAGAACATAGTTGGGCATACTGTGAGCAGCATACAAATTTCCTATATTTCTAGTGACAAAGTTCATTCATTTCTCACTTTTTCTGCCATGGTGTCATCCGCAGAGTCAAGTTTGCCTGGCCTTTAATTGTGCATTCCCCCACTGATCTTTAAGGCAGATAGGCAAGAAAAAAAATCAATAATTGAAAGAAAGCCATAAGAAACTCAATTTAAACACCAAACACCATACAAGCAACACAGCAAACACGTAGTTATTGGCCTGCATGCAAAACATTATGTGCACTGTATATCACCCTAAGGAGACCATCCCTAAAGTGAAAAATGGTGGTGGCAGCATCATAGGGAACCTGATCACAGTTAATTGGAAGAAGGTTGGAACTAAATATAGAAAAATCATTGAAGAAAACATCTTAAAGGCTAAAGCGACTTGAAACAACCCTAAACATACAGCCAGAGCTCCAATTGAATGGTTTAGATGAAAGCATATTATATTACACAGAAAGGTCCAGTTTTTAAATGATATGCGACCTTGTGTTTATGTATTGAATAACATTCCAATAAAATAGACTGACGTTTGTGATAGTAACGTGACAAATGTTGAAAAAGTTAAAATAGATATGAATACATTTGCAAGGCATTGCACAAAAGCATCAGACCCATACAGATCAAATCTGATTCCTGTTTCATAGATTTTGTCCTTCAGTAAAAGTATCTAAAATTTGTTGATTCAAAAACTCTGAAAAGATATTTTTTTAATAAGATGGGAAAAATGTTTTTAGGTTCTAACAAATTTTTTCAACATTGCCTATTCAAGGCTAAAGAGTTAAATGAGAACTGATACGAAATGGAATCTAGAGGAAAGCATGAGTTCTGATGCTGAAAAATGGTTCCTGTAGATCCAGAGGCCTGTGCTCCACTGCTTTCCAAAGGGAGGCCGATGGAGCCATCATTACAGAGGCTTTAGAGCAACAGAGATAACTGGGTTTTACCTTAACTCTCTGCTCTTTCCGATTCTCTTTGAACTCACAGCCAATTTGGCATGCTTGGGCAGACATACACCTCTAAGCTTAAAGAGCCCAACTTTTCGGAAATCTAACCCTTATTCTTAACGTGCCGAGCTAACTTTCCTTTAGTCCTTCATCTAAATACAACAGAACAGAGGCTGAAGGGGATGGAGTGATGCTCACACACCCTTAGCTTCTGCAGTCACCTGTAGCATATACCTCTGCATCGTGGCTGTAAAAACAGAGGTGTTTTACAACACAATTTACATTAAAGCCCATTTTACAAAATGTGCTGAATAGCAAATAAGAGTCCATTCGGTTTTATTACACCAGCTAAGACAGCTCCTATTTCCTTTTTTATTTCACACATAAATGTAATGAGCACATGATATTTTTCCTCTGCTGAGCTATGATTTTCATATATGTGCTTTCCAAAACTTGAAATGAGGCACTATAAAGTTTACTGTTGTAACTCTGATCACTGTGGCACTTTCAAACATCTGTAGAATGTATTTTTGGTTGTTTGTAAATTGAATATTCCAACTGGTAAACTTCAGGACCTTTGTTAATTGTTTTGTATATTTTTATGTTTATTACACAGGAAACATTAAATGTGTTTTTATTTTCATAATTGGACATGTTTTGTGTCCAATGTTGGCATGTAGAAAGAAAAAAAGATACAGCTTTTTAAAATATTTGTCCAAAGCAATTAATTTGCCTGTAAGGGTAGGCTGGTAACATTCTTGATTGAGTTCAGGACATGATTGCAGTATCTTAAATAAAAAGAAAAAGCATACTGAAGGTCTGGGATTGGGTGAATATTCTGCGTTCCTGAATGAAAGTCACGGCCCTGATTTCCATCCTCCTACGCTCCATTTAGCTTCACCATTGGAAACCGACTTGCAATCAGAGTGTTGGCATTGAACGTAATGCTAATTGTGCACAGTCCAACCTGCACATAATTATCATGACACATTTATTACCTGTGCTGATATAGTGTAACAGTACTTTATGTGTTTCTCCCCACAACAGCACTTGAGGCTAACCCTTTCAGAGCTGCTGTGCTTTAGCAGTGTGGAATGGATCTTTGTTTTTGATTTTTTTTTAAATCCAAACAAAATATGCATCAGGTTACTTGTCCTAATGTATCGAAAGGCTATAAAAAATGTTAAAATAATATCTTCACTTTTTTTTTCATAAAACCTGTGTTGCAGCACATAATGAATTAATAGCATTTCTGGTGCTAACACAGCTGTAAACGAGGAAGTTGGTCTGCATCTGGGTTTGCTGTGCTGGCAAACCAATCAGATGTTAGGGTACATTTGGCAATCCGTAATAACAGCTTAAGTCATTTCATGATTGGCCATAACAAAAATAAACTGAGCCTACAATATTCAAATTATTTTGCATGATTTTAGCACATAATGAATCAATTTGACAATTTAACATTTAATTGTGCCATGAACGTTACAAAGCCAACATAAATATTTGCAATAACGTAAGTCTCAATATAAATGGTGCTCATCACATCTTAGTTGTTAGCAGTAAAATAGGTAAAGTTTGTCTGCAGCAATGTAAACAAAGGTGACAACATTTATAGTCCTTAAGTTTCTATTGTAGGCTTAATGGTAAATATTTATTTTTGCTTTTACTACAATTAAAATAAAATTTAAAGTTGGCAGATAAGTGCTGACCAAAAGAATCATGATATTTATTAAAACAGGTTCCACAACTGACACAGAAATTGTCAGAGAACCGTACAAGCTTTATTATAAAAAATAAATTGTGTTAACTTCTGCTTCACACACCAAGATAGACAGTTTGTTGCCCTGCAGGACCCAGCACTGCTCTTCCCCACAACACCTCCACAGAAGTACAAGGAATGCAGACACAGTCCTTGACATGATGCAGCCCTGAGCTAGATCCTATTTTAAGGAGCCAACAATGAACCAGCAGGGTGATAGTACATGTCACTGAGTCGTCCCATGGTGGTTTTGAAAACGGCTCCAAAGCAGGACAAAATGCCACCAACTAGTACAAAGTAATTTATCCAACAAAAGTAGCTCTTCATTCTGATTTTCAGGAAACATCCACCTTGAAGCCATTCAATACAGATTATTTTGAGGATCAGCTTCTCTTTGATTTTAATTTGTTTACCTAAGTGGTGTCCAAACTTTTTGCACAACGGGACAAACTCGTCAAGTTGAAAGTGCTCATGGGCCATTGCTTTTTACCTGATCAGTAATAAATTAAACATTCAGTTTTAATGACACAAAGTAGAAAAGGACAAATTACTGTAGGTCCAAAAAAGCATCTCAGGCGTTTACCTTAATTAAAGAAAGGTGTAGTGTTTCTAACTTTTTAGGGTAAATGTTTTCTGTTTTGTTGGTCTAGAAATGTTTTTCAGTCTATTCTCAGCAAAAAAAAACAACTTTCTTTAAAAACCCTTGCTGTATTTAGCAAAGTTTAATGAATAGATATGCCTAAGCCTGTTTTCGAGTAAAACATCGCTGGATGTTTGTGGCCCCCCCTTACTAGGACATTAAAATCACAGCAAAAAAAAACATGCCTAGTAAAAGAAGAATACTTTGTACTTTAACATTTTCTATTTGAAAAGATTAAATTAAAATTTTTAATTGAGAGTCTCATTCTAAAAAATTACAAAAAGGTTCTCTCTGCATCAGCTCTATTTGCCGGAGGCCCAAATTTACACCATTCTTGAACTGCAGTTCGGGGCCACACACAATTATTCTAAGGCACCAGACACTCCTGGTTTACTTGATCCCATCACTGAAAATGGATGATTAATAAGAACAATGGAAAACTGTAACTGATCAATAGCATTTAATATGTATCTTAAATAACTACATAACATTCAGATGTTGCTACTGAATATTTTCAGTTTTTATTGCATATTTTCTGAAACATATTCCCTCTTTTGAAAGTTAGTGATTTTTTTTGTTATTGGGTCTGATTGCCAAAAGACCAAATTAATGTTAAATCTGAGACTTCTTTTAGGGGACTTAGTTTAATATCATTTATTAAATTATTTATTTATTTAAATTAATTAAATAAAATAACAAAGCAAAACATTGTACTAAAGATTTTTAAAACATGAAATACATTGGCGTGGCAAGATATTGAAATTAAAAAACGAGCTTTAATAGCAGCAACTCCAACAAAGAAGTAAAGAAAACGATAAGAGTTGGTGATTAGGTTGGTGGCGCTTGGTAACGAGTAACAAGTGGCCAGAGACAACTTACAGGTCTCTGAGGACATGACTGGGCAAATGCAGAAGCACAAGCCTAGAAAAATACAGTGAGTATAAGAAATAAAGTCTTAC
Organism: Crenichthys baileyi; assembly: GCA_036173005.1. Classification (NCBI taxonomy): domain Eukaryota; kingdom Metazoa; phylum Chordata; class Actinopteri; order Cyprinodontiformes; family Goodeidae; genus Crenichthys; species Crenichthys baileyi. The sequence continues at coordinate 206,371 of JAHHUM010000632.1, forward strand.
AGAAATGAAACATTAAAGAAACAAAAAAGTATTTAGCCAATTTTAACCACTTATTCTAGACTACTCTAAGCAGACTCTGCACTGATAAAGAGTCACTTACCTGCCAAATGCTTGGAGCAGCTTCAGCAAAGGGTTGCCCGACCTCATTTTTAATTTAGCCAGCTAATAATGAACTACCCACTTAGGAGTGATCACATACTTGAAAAAAGGTGTATATGCACAAACATACGGTAAGTGGTTCAATAAATACCAAAAGTTACAAATGTGTAATGGGAAAAAAGAGACCAGGCCTAACTTGCAGGAAGCCAATCTGATCTGTTCACAAAGAGGTTTTACTTTTGGTTTTCAATTGTTTTCCTCCACTGTTCTGATTATCAAAAATAATAGTGACGTATTTTATGTAAAATGGTGATCGTGCTGTATCAATGAGTGCAACCTGATGATATTAGTGATCTTTGGAAGTGACAGGGAAGTACCACCAGGTGTAATATTTAAGATGGATCAATCAAATTTACATGACTCACCAAATCTGCTACAAACAAAGAGCCTTCCAACGACAGAGTACCCTGAAGGAGATTCTGGACAGTATTTTTGGCTCAAGCTTTGTTTTTGCTGCAGGTACCGCTTGATGTGGTATTAAATAGGCCAGCTTAGCAGATGGTTTTCTTTGTATGGCACTGATGCAATCGGCACGTCTGCACATGAAGCTGGGTAGGCTTACGATGGTGCATTTCAGAGTTTGATGCTGTTGCTTTGATAAGGTTTCAGTTTGAGTCAGTGTTGTAAATTTACAATCAGAAAAGAGTCCCTACTCTAGTGTCTATTGTGGTTTGGTTAATAAAGTGTTTGCATGCAATGCCACGCCCAATATTAAATAATTTCTTATTTTACTAATAACGTTCCTAATTTATTAGTATATTTAGAAATCCTTTTAAGATTTAATGTCTGAAAATAAAGAAAAATAACAAGAAAAAGAAAAAGGTGTCAAGATAACAATGTATTGTATGTATTTTAATGTACCATCTATTTGCTAACAATTATTTTCAACTAAGGCAAAAACAGAAAAACAATCTGTCACAGAAACCAATATTTTCTTTCAATGGTTTTAAAAACAAAATAACTTATATTTCTAATTGTCACTTTTAGGAAGTACTTTTTGTCAAACTACTTTGTGATGTCACATGCTTGCTGAGGATGAGAGATTGCTGCAAAGTCAAAAGCTCAATGACTGAACAACAAAGAGGATCAAATTGGATTTTAATTTTATTCTGACAGTGACTGGATTGGAATAAATTGTATTGTTTTATTTTAATTTGGACTGCTATCTTTAAAAATGAATTGGAACTATTTGTCTTGTAAAGTGCCTTGAGATTAGTAATTTGGCACCATCTATACCACTGTGAATAAAACTGATCTGCAAGGCTGACATCACATAAAAAGATTCGAGCAAGTAAGTATTTGTGCTCTAATTTTTAGAAAATCTTATAAAAGCATAACTATAAATGCGTGTAAATTACAAAAGAAGCTAAATAAGCAAGAGCATTAGAGGCTCCAGATTGTGGCCCTGAGGAGTAATGCTTATTACATTTCTAAGAGACAAAAAGTATGCATTTGACTTTCTTTTCTATCAAAGAGACCAAACATCTGGGAGGCAGAAAATCCTCTCTGTACTCTGCTCACTCATCCTCCCACATGTAGAGCATCTCCTTCCTTTACAGACATGGTGTGCAGTGAAAGAAGGCCTCTATTACAAATGGTTGAACTAAGTGCCATCGTGGAAGATTTTAAAGTAGCCTTGTGGTAATGATGACTCCCACCTTCTTCCTCTCTGCTTTCTCCTTCACTCTCACCCCTTTCCTCTCCTCTTCTTTGCTCCAGATGACCCTGAGAGCACTAAAAGACACTTGTCTCTTCATCGAAACAGAAAAGATGAATTCTATCTCTTTTCTACCCCCCTTTTGCATATCTTAGGTGCAGTTAAAGTGTTAGGGAGGCTTCAGAATTTAGCGAGGCCATTAAGTATTCAGTGAGACTTATGTTGGGAATGAATGCAGATCAGTGCTTTAACTTGAGGATGTTTGATACATCCATAAATCCCTCGTAGAAATGATTATGGATTCTGCAGGGATCTCAGGGCCGATTTGAATAGGGCAAGCTGTAGGCTGATTTCTCCGCTAAGAAGAACAGAGGAGATCAGCCTTCATTGTCAAGCCTGACAAGATTAAGCCGACACAAAAAGCTGATCAAACTGAGCACAATCCTATGTGGGGAGGCAAGAAGTGGTGGCATAGGGTGACTGCCGCAAACATAGATTTGACATTAAAAGGGAAGTTCTACCTCACAAAGGGTTTTGGGCCAGACGGGAACAATATGCCCCCCCCCCCCCCCCCCCCCCCCCCCCCCCCCCAACCCCCTTTTGTAAGGTGAGCGATGACCATGAACCTTTTTTCCCTCATTTTTACTTTCAGCAGATATTGCTGCACAGTAACAGCCTCTGCAGCAAAACAAATGGCACTCAGTCCATGTCTGTCTGTAAAATGATGAATCAACTGGTTTTGTTTAATTTTCCACTAAACTCATCATTATGGTTCACCTCATTAATCGTTTTCAGCCTCCTGAGATATTTCTCTCACCTTAGCGGCCCAACATTTTTTTCTGAGCTGGTATTACACCCAGCCTGGTAACAAATGCACTGAGCCCACTGAGTGCCAGCAGGCAAAAAAATAGAGGTGATGAAAATCTGTTCTCTGAACTTTGGAAACCATGTTTGCAAACCTTTCAGTAAACTGGATGCTGTATGCTCCTTATCTTTTTCTCATAACTAGTAAAAATGTGTAAAACCTTTAAAATAAATTAATCTTTTTTGCATACTCCCATGCTGGGATTTCATTCATTAGGTTGGAAATATAGCCCCACATAAAGAAATTATGGTTCCTTTGTTTGCTGGTTTTTACAAAATCATGCATGTGGAATCAGCATCATCAAAAGTAAGTGGCATCCAAAGCAAGTTTAAAACATAATAAATGAGGCATACTTTACTTTTATATTATTCAAAAAGTCTAGGAACTTGTATTTAGTAATGTGTTACATCCTGTGTTCTTAGGGTATACATATGACTCAACTGTTATTTAGAAAATCCTAAAATGGGAAAGACAAGGAAACACATCATTCAGCTCAGGCAAGATGTGTGTTGATCACCTTAGGTCAGGAAATGGATGCAATAAAAAACAACTTGCCTATATCTTTAGTTAAGGTGAGTACATACAAGAGCAGAGAAATATGTTCTCACTCCCAGGGCTTCAGAAACAAAATCACAGCGTTCTGTTCTTGCAGCCGCTTCCTGACACATCATCTGGGCAGAACTTTTTTTCTTGTGTGGTGTCTGAAAAACATTATATACAATTGCTGTAGTAGGAGGGAACTACGAAAACTATGAAATGTCTTGGCCATTAAGAACGCTGTTCCTGTTCCTGCCACCTCACGAAGAGTAACATGGGCCTTTAGAAAAAATAATTAATTTGTTTACAACCACTGGAGCTGTGACAGTCGAGTAAACAAACAAAATTTAAAACACAACAACTGATTCAGTAATGACAAGTCAAAAACTGAAGTCCTCCATTTTGTTTATGTGCTTTATACAGTGCTCAGTGATGATCTGGAAAGTGTTACGTCCTACTAGGAAAACCACTGACAGGGTCGTCTCACTCTGGGATGTTCTAGACCAGGGGTGCTCATTACGGACCCGGGAGGAAAAGTACTGGTCGATCGCCAGCGTGATTTTAAAAAAAAATTTTTTCAGCCTTAAAACATCCCCACTTGATTGACATACGGGGAAACCATTCAATGAAATGCCCCAAAACGTGATCAATATGATTAGGTCAGTAACGTTTAAAACGAAAGATAAAAACATTTAGCCTCAAAGCTGCAGCCCATGATTTGGAAAAATTTTCCAAAACCTGGCATCAAGGGGGAGACGCAAGGGAAAGGCCCGGGGGCACTTGACAGTGCACCACTTGGACAGAAACAATTGTCTGTCAAGTTTTCAAAACGCTTTCAAGACTTTTTTTTGGGCTCGAGCCATCGCTAAATTCATGTGCATCCTTTTCAAAGATGCTGGGGTTTGATTCATCGCATCAAAAATTGCAGCACTGTTTCACTTGATCTCTTTTGGAGTGGAAAGGATTTTGACTCTACAAACTGACCAACTGAGTAAGTCGAGACTCGTGGACATTTGGGAAAATTACGAGGAAAAATTTCCCCCCATGGGAAATGTGCTACCTCCTTACGGCATTTTTTGGCTCCACTTTTTTATGTAGCAGCCTTTTTCCCACATGAAGATCATAAGTCCCAAATACCGTTCCACCATGACTGATGAACATTTGGAAACTGCTTGAGGTGGCTGTCAGCAGCCCACTTGCATCCCTGGCTGATTTAATTCAGTGACTCATCAAAGAAACTCAGGTAATTACAAAAAATTTAAATAATTATTTTTCTGTGCGTTTCAATTTGATTTTCAGAAAAAGCAAGGACTCAACATACGTACATACAAAGAATCCTTAAAAATTTGAAAATAGTTTTTATGTTTTGGGGATTTTTTGTAGTGGGAGGTTGTCATTTTTACTTGGTTGTTTTATAAGTAGCCGCTGCTAAAAAGGGGTTGGCCCCCTGTTCTAGACTGTCAGGATTCAGTGCTGCATTGGTGCGCTGCTGAGATGGAAGCTCCATCATTCACCTATCGTGCAGAGAGCTGACAGCCTACTCTGGAGAACCTCACGCTCTTGTTTCACCGACAGGGAAAAAAACCGGGTTCCCCAACAAAGGATGGATTGTAAAAACCGAGACCCCAAACTTTCGAGAGATGACATTTAATCTGAAATCTGTGGCTGGAAAATACTGCATAGCAAACCCCCATTCTAGATGGGTAGACATCATGAAGGAGGGCCTAAAACGTTAAGGAATCAACATGGTGGCCAGGAACGACCAAACCCAAGTCCACTGGTATTGTGAAGTCTGGTGAAGTTGATCAGCTCCACTCACAACAATGTCCCCATTGACAAAGAGCGCGCCCTTTCACCTCTAGAGCCATAGCTTACTAACAAGAGTGAATGTCATCTGTTGTATGACGTCTGTGCTGGCATGTCGCATAGTTGAGGAAATAACAGCAGAGTGGAGCGTTATGAGTGGCAAACATGGGGAAAGCAATCAAATAATTACAGATTCATATCACTTTAAGTTCTGAAGACAATCAATATGTTCATCCCAGTTTGGTTCAGCATCAGCATCCATCATGGTGGGTAGATTTTTATACCTGGATCCAATATAGAACCTCTTACAACTGGAATCCTTCCTCTGTCTCATATTTGTTGTATTCCTTAGGTTAAAAAGTCCATCAGATTAGAAGCTGTAGAAGCATTTTGTTTACTACAGCTAACAAATCAATGTGAAACGATTATTTGTGTTAATCCTAGCTGTTTACTGCTATTGATGCCATCTAGCTTTAGTCCCTACAACTCCCTCTCAGTTATCAAAGGGGTTAGGGTTAAAAATCCTTATTGGCATTACAGCAGTGAAACGCTTTTAATACCTGCTGACCAGCTTTTAATATCTCTCCACTAGTAATTTTGATTATTTATCTTTTGCTAAGTCTTTGGGGTTGGAAGGCCTCCTTGCCATCACCCTGATCTTTAGCTCCCTCCATAGATTCCCAATCAGATTTAAGTGAAGACTCTAGCATGGCCTTACTGTATATTCTTAGCATTTAAAAACATATTTGTTGTAATTGTACAGCTGTAAAGAACGACATGCAACTGTGGTTGTAGGTAAGAGCTACTTACAACCAAAAACAATAACACAAACGTGAATTAAAATTTCTACTGTAGCAAACACCCCCTTAAATACAACAACAAATAAAAAACATTAGAAATGTAACCCCATGCACAACCCAAGCCCCAAATTTTTAATTTATTCTGTTTCACGTGTGGTCTCTCCTGACCAGCCACGCTGCTTGATTATAACATTATAAGAGATGCGTGATCAGCAGTCAAAAGTATAACAGCCTCAGCTACTGTAACACCCATGTGTCTTCCCTTCGACATTTTCATCTCCTATGCAAATACAGACCCAATGGAGCCAGTAATCATTCATCAGGAAACTGTCTCCAAATGGTAACCGCTTCTGTCCCACTCATTCATTATTCATCACCATGGATGGGTCAGGCAGCGAGAGCCTCCTCTAGCGCCTCACACACAGTCAGCCTCGTTCTCCTGTTTATCTGCCTCACTCTGAGCATTGAAATAAGGGAAAAGTCCAATGTTCACTTAAGAAGTGGTCTCCTTAGAGCCAAGGGTGAGGCTGTATAACTTGGCTCGCTTCTCCTCCCCTGGCCCTGATACTCCTCTTCATTATGCACTTAATGAGCAACTCCTGCATACACGACACAGAACACAAGGCGAGTGCACATTTCACAAATAAAAGAGGGAATGCATTTAGAAGCAGCTGCAGGCAGAGTTTCATCACAAATATGACAGGTGATGTGACTCAAAAAACACCCGCATAAACAGGCCGACACATAAACACCTGAGAGGAAACTCATTCACATCTTTTGTATCTCTGCTGCTATCACGTGTGGTTAATTCAAATTACATTGAAGGAGCAAAAGCAACGACCCAACATGTTAACCTAGCGAAGGAAGAAAAATGAGCTTCCTTGAACGCAGCAGCACAGTGCTACTGTCTCTTGCTGCTGTCTCGCCTCGATCCCTGCAGGAATTCTCTGTCTGTGTATTAATAAACACTTCAAAGTGAATACACTCCCTTGAATGTGTTGTGCATCCATTTAGCGGCCCATCTTTCTGTTATGAACCCCCAAAGCAGACTGCATGCAAACCTATCAAAGAAGAATATATGCCAACCTGCTGGCTGTACTCCGTCACCACCGAAGTTAACTATTTGAAGTCTTATTGTGTTTCCATTAAATATGATAAATACATTTTTTTTAAATCACCCTTTTGATGGAAGATTTACATGCAAATTGTTTATCAAAGCAGTTGGGCGGATAAACAATTTGTTTAAAGCTTTAAAACCTTACATTTACATTCCCAATGAGACGCATCCAAACATAATATGGCATCTGTCTGTTGAGCTGAGTTATGTGATGAGCTGAATTTATGGCACATGACTTTTGCCCTTTGGCGACAGCTTCAGCAAGGGATGCCAGAAAATGTTACGTTTTCAGCTGCAACAGTTTTGTGAAGTTTATAGAAAGGGCCTGGGTACATCCCCTCCAGTCTGTCATCATACTTAAATGGAGCATTGTCTAGGCCCTGCAGCTCCCTCAGATAAAACTGCCTGTGGTGCAATTTCCCAAAGACCCCTCAGGGCCCATAATTCTCTTTGTAGGTTGTCTGACAATTTGCTAAACAGTGGAAACGGGGACATGGGAAGACTGAGAAGGGCTGCAGCTTGCAGAATATTCACTGCAGAGGTTCTGCTTTGTAGGCCATTTGGATTTTCTATGTACAGTACCTTGCCTTAAAACTTTCTACCTTGCAATGAAAACATCCCTGTTTTATTCACTGGAATTTAGTTTGATATACCAGTACAATGTGGTACACAATGCTGAAATTAAGAATGAAAAGTGTGGCATTTATACTCTAAGTATTCAGTTGCTTTTATTCTGACATCTCTAAATAAAATCCAGTGTAACCAGTAGTCTTTAGAAGTCACCTAATTATTAAGCAGAGTCCAGCTATGTGTCATTTAATCTTAGTATGAAAGCAGCGGTTCTGTGAATTACTCAGAAGTTTGTTAGAGAACATTAGTAAATAAAGAGCATCTTGAAAAGCATGGAACACAGCAGATGAGTCATGGAGAAAGTAGTGGAGACGTTTCATAATACAAAAATAGAGAGAGAGACAAATGTAAATCGACCACAAACATGGCTGTTTACCTAAACTGGCAAGGTAAAAACAGTATTAAACAGAGAAGCTGCCAAGACATCCATTGTTACTCTGGAGGAGCTGCAAAGTTGCCCAGCTTTGGTGGAGAAACTCACAAATCTGGAGTTTGCGAAAAAGGGGCAAGAAAGTTGTTGTTGAAGGAAAGACCATGAAACAAACCTGTTTACAGTTTGCCACAAGCCATGAAGGGCTCTGCTCAGATAAGATATAGATGGAAAACTAACACTGCACATCACCCTGAACACACTATCCCCATGTTGAAACATGGCAGTGGCAGCATCATGCTGTGGGTTTGTTGTACTTCTGTAGTGCCAGGGTGACTTTAGAGTTGATGGGAAGAAGGATGGCGCTAAAATAAAGGGTAATCCTGGAAGAAAACCTTTTACAGGTTATAAAAGGCTTAAGACTGTGACCGAAGTCCCCCTCTCCAGCAGGACATGAAGCCAGAGCTACAGTGGAATGGTTAAGATCAAAGCAAAAATATTCATGTGTTAGAATGATTTAGTCATACTCCAGACCTAAAACCTACTAAGAATCTGTGGAAGGCTTATATATTGATATTTTTCAGATATTCTCCTTGTAATCTGACTGAAATTCACCTATTTTTGGGAAGAATAGGAAAAATGTCCAGTCTCTCAATGAGCCATCCTTCTTGAGACATTCCCCAAAAGGCCTGCAGCTGGAATCACACTGAAAGGTGATTCTACAAAGTACTGACTCTGGGGAGCTAAATATACAGGGTTAAATAACTGTCAAAAACGAATGCGTAGGTGTCTAAATTTACAAATGTAAGTAAATAAACATGAGTAACTGTAAGATTTCTATTTGAGCCTTGTCAGCTTATACATACATGTGACATAGGATGTTTCATCTCTTAGAATACAAGTTTAGAAGCTACGTATACAAGTTACAACATTGCAACAATACAAATACAAATCACAATTTTACAAGTACGATTCTAAAACCCCTGATGAAACAGTTACATTTCTTACCAGCTGGTGGCAGTAATGCACCTGAAAGTTGTTCGCCAACTAAACAAGAAGAAGAGGAGGAAGCGTGTCTTGTGCTGTTCCCCTGCGAAGATCTGTGTCCTCCTGTGTTGCTCCTGACACAAGGGGAATAAAATAACAAATAAACCTGGTGTCGTGGGTTTTACTGTGTTTATTCCTCTCATCATGAATAATAAGTCCTGTAAATTTGTAGACATTTGCTCTTTAAGTTACAGGGTGGAAACAATATTTGAGACGGCTGAAATATTCTGTGACCCCTTTATAACAAGGGAACAAATTAATTTACCAGCAAGTTTTTTTACTTTATTTATTTTTCTCATCACGGGCAATAGGTGCTTGATAGAGGAATATGTAAAGTACCTGACAAATCTGGTAAAGCTGAAAAAACAACAGACATTATCGGTCAAAAATTAGCTCATAGAAATGTCTTTCATTATTCCAGTAATGTGCTATATTTAATATTAGAATGTGATCTACCGGAATAATAAGAATACACCCCCTTCTTTTCAGGAAGCCTAATTTTTTTATATCCGTAATAAAAGACTTGAATTAAACCTGATGTGTTGGAAAACATTGTTTGGTGGTTGACTGATATCTATCAGGTTAAGGTGAACATGACACAAGTTGGAAAAAACTTTGATTCTCTTGGCGATAAAAAAAAGAAAAAAACACACCATGGTTGGAATAGAACTTCGCAGGGCAACAGCACAAAACCCGCTTCTTCTTTTTCTTCTTGTTTAACGGAGGTTGGCAAACAACTTTCAGGTGAATTACCGCCACCAACTGGTGAGGAGTGTAACAGCTTCATCAGTGGTTGTAGATTCGTACTTTGTGATTTGTACTTGTATTGTTGCAACGTTGTAATACTTGTATTTGTAACTTCTAAACTTGATGAAACATCTGATTTCACATGTATGTATAAGTTGACAACAAGGCAAAAATACAAATCTTAAATTTATTCATGTTTATTTACTAGCATTCACAAATTTAGACACATTATGCTTAAGTTTTTTGACAGTTGTCTTACCCCAGGTAAATACAAATTTATTTTAAATTTATTTTTTACATTTATTTGAAGTAGCCACTAAAATGAGTAAAATGTAAAAATGTATAGCATGATTTCAGGAAGCAACAAAGCTACATTTGTATCTGTCCTTTACATATTCAGGGATTTCTGGACCACCCTTTTAGTTCTTCACAGGTTCATCACATTGCAAACTGACTACGAACTAGGAATGATATAATTCCAGCAAGCATGAGATGCTTTGAATAACAAACATACAGAAAACCAAGCCCTGTAATGATGCTCAGAGTTGCCCCACACTTGTCATGTTGCAGACATGATCACAAGCACACTTTCACATCAAGCCATCTGCAATGCTGCAAACTATCACCCGGTTACTCACAGGGACATAAATTACTTGGAAAAGCCAAATTTATGCAAAAATCTGTTGTGTTGCCTGCAAAGAATGTCATAATTGTGTCTTTGTACATTTATTTTGGGAAGAGCAAGGCAGTCACAGAACCATTTTTTTCTCCAATTTTTTTTCTTCACATTCTTCCCCCACAGAAAACCCATTCGCAACCAACTTGTGACTGACTGTAAGAGTGAAATTGCCTCTTACAATTTGGGATGGAATTGCCGGAGGGATGGCCAGAGGGAACTAAATAACAAATGAGAGGACAGGATGAAAGACACTGCTTTAATGCACCACAACTGATTTGATAATAAAACTCTTGTCCATTTCACAGTAAAGCCAATTATGTCCTGGGTGAGTTCTGCCATCTTGAATGATGAGGGTTTTGTTTTTTTTGCCTCACGATCAAATCTGATGCTAATTCGAAACCAGTGTGTAGTCTGTTATTTAACAATGTAATTTAGGAATGCTTTTCTCCATCCAGTTATTGAGATATAATACAGAATAAAAGAGCAAGTGCTAATGATGTCATTACCTCACCAAATTAGAAGTTGTCAGGAGTTCTGTCTTCATTGAAAACTTTAGTTTAGCTCTGTGGTGAATTTTGCATTTCAGATTAGGCCTGAGGATTCCAAGGTGACATGAAGTATGAGTCAATTCTTCACACAAAGGAAGTAATTAATTAGGATGTCAAATTCAGGGAGCATCTTCACCATCATTTTTCTTCGTAATTGGGGTGTGATTTAGAAATCTGAAAGGTGGCAGATCGCATTTAATAAAGATTGACACCTGTTATTTTTTCATGCCTTCGCCACCCACCGCTGACTTCAGTTTATTAATGGTCATGTCCTTCTGTAAGGTACAACCGCTTTCTCAGAGCTTGCTGTCAAAAGGGTCATGTCCCGACACCGAGCAGCGATTGGTGGGCTGCTGGGTGCCACCCTTCAGGGCAGAGCTGGATGACAGAACGGGCCTGCTCCTGTTCTGGACTGCTCATATCCCGTGAAACAGCTGTCTCTCCCAGAGTGATGACTTCATTTTGACTGCTCCCAATGCCTCCTGAAAGTCTCCGCCATGTTATTGCCCCCTGAAACCAATAACAGCTTTAACATATGTTAGAAGGTCAAATACGGGTGTTTCCACCTTTCACACGGAACATGCTGGCAAGGATCAGACAGCACTAAAAATTGAAGCTGCAGCCTGGTTATTGAAGGAAGAATAATTGCTTTCTGCTCTCTAGCTGAACTTAATTGTATTCTAAAAGTGTGCCAGAGTGAGAGTAATTTAAAACATATAATGTTACTTTAGATTAAAATAGTTTTATCTGCATTCTGGGTTGGTTTTAGATCTAAACCCTTAAAATTGGGCATTATATTTAACGAAAGTCAGACAGGTTTTTGGGTTTTTTAACAAGTTTTTAACAAGCAGGAAACTACGAGCAAATGCTAACATGCTCAGAAAAAAGTAATAATACTGCTCCAATTTTTCAATCTGCTAATGCTACAAAAACATTTATGTGATAGACCAATACAAAATAGTGAATATTTGCACTGGGAGAAAAAAAAAAAAAAAGTTTTACAAATACAAATTTCAAAAGTGTGCTGTGCACTTATAATCCTCCCCCTTTACTTCCCTAAATAAAGTCTAGTGCAACCAATTAAAAGTCACTTAATTAGCGCACTTCACATACATCCTACCCGATTTTGCACCTTATACTGTAGCTGCTAAATTCTGTCTGTATTTAACTTGGTGTTTTATAGTGCGTTTCTTTAAAAACAAATATGTGTGAACAGGAAAGGACAAAAAAGGATTCTTTATTATTTCTGTAATTTAATCTCAGTATAAACAATCAGAGCATTAGAGCAGTTTTATTGTGGTTCCATCAATGCGCTTGACAAGTATAAGAGGCTACGCAGACAAGAGGAAGCAGCAGGACAAGCATGTATTTTGTTTGACTTGCGGCCTGAAACAGTTGTCCGGGAGGTCCATGGGGAGCAAATGGTTGGGGGACCACTACACTGAAAAATTATCCAATGTAACAATAGAGGAGTTGCAGGGATCCACAGAACCGGTCGGTAGAATGAAGTATTTTAGTATTGCAGAAATATGCTGTTTTTGGAAGAGTAGCGAGAAGAACGCCATTGTTGAAAAAAGCCATATTACATTATGTTTGCAATTTGACACAAACCATGTAGTGGACCCAGCAAACAGGAAGAAGGAAATGCTCTGCTCAGATGAGACTGAAATAATTTTGTTTATCACATACCTCCCCTGTTCTCTTACAGAACTGATCCCCTGTAGAGCTACTTCTCTGTTTCCACAGGTGGCTTCACTCCAGGATATCAGCTTGTCCTGTCCAGATCTCTTCTTGACAGCCGATTAGATCTTAGAAGATTCCTTCTGGCATGTTTTGTGTCTGTCCTCTATCCAACCATATTAAACAGTGTACCTGAAACATAAAGACAATACAATACAGATGTATAACTAAGGTCCTTCATGGTGCATCTTTTTACTTCTTTGTAATTAGTGAAAATGCTGCACTTTTACAGCCCCAGTCTGTGTATAACATTAGACATCAAAGATTATTGAGCTCTGTTTTCATAAATTAAAACACTTCAGTCTGAACAAGTAAGCTTTGAAAAAAGCTTTTGGCACAAATCTGGGAGTTTCAAAAACAAAGGAACTGAGTCAAAATGTCAGTTGCTTCTTTAAAATACATATAAATACAATAAAAACCAAAAATGGGTATTATTTCAGGCTAGTGCTTGGTTATTTTTAGCTCTGACAGCTTTCTGGTCTGGACTGCTGCTAACAGTATCAACTACTGTAGCCTAGCAAGTCATCTTGCCGATTAACGTTAATCCGACTGTGCATTTTTACTTAAATTTTGACAACAAATGCAAACAACCCGACAAAAATATTTCAAAACTTACTCGCAAAACTAGAGTTCAGCACCCTTGTCCAAACGTAGGCGGATATCTGGGAAAACAAATACATTTTTATGCGTTTTGGCCTTTCATCCACACATAAACTCCGTTTTACATCACTAAAAACGAATAATTCTGAAAACTCCGGCTAAAGTGGAGATTTGTGGTCTTCTACAGGTCGGTGCATCACTGTCTCCGAAAAATATTGCGGCACTGACGTCAAATGTGCGACCATTGTTTATAGACCCGGCCATATAGTGGAGTAAAAATGAATGATGAACGATTCCCAATCGACACTATCTTGTGTTTTATCAGCTTTATATTCTAAAACTGTGTTTAAAGAAGTTCAATTTCTTTTTCTGTCCACACAAACGAACCTCCTGGCTCCATGTTTTATACATTACAGGAAGTCGTGGTTGTTTTGAAGGACTCTAAATGACTGACATAGGTTTCATTTTTGCAGTACACTGCACCCTATGCGTCTGGAGTGTTTAACACAACGCTCAGAGGCGTATTTCTGTGGGTTGGTGTGGATGGAAACTTTTCTGAAAAACCTCACAAGTGTACGATCTTATTTTTAAAAATGATGTAGGGGAGATATTCCTTTTTTTTATATACCCTGCTACGTGTGTACAAGTTGAGCATGCGCAGCAACAGATTTCAGAAGTTGTGTTCACTGACCTGTAGTTGTAGTGGGAAAAAGGACACCAGTTAAACAAAATACAAATACGTAAAAAATTATTCGTTTGTGTAAAATATTCCGCTGGTGAAACATTTACACACCTCAAATTGGGGATTTTATTGACTTTTAATGTGAAATGGTTGTTTACTGAGAGAGAGGATGCTATGAGTACTTCAGAAAATGTCGATCTACTGGGATTATCTCATAGCCATCTCTTTTACTTTCAAAGAATGGTCCAAAACCAGAAAATATCCAGTGAGCAGCAGTAGTTTAGATCGAACTCACCAAAATCGGACAAATATAGATTTAAAAAGCACTGCCTGGTCCAGTGAGTCTTGGTGTCATCCGTGGCATTCAGACAGTAGGGTCAGAATTTGGTGTAAACATGAAAGCATGACTCTATCTCACTTGGATCATTTTCCAGGATGGTAGTGGTGTTGTCATGGTGTAGAGGATATTTCTTGACACACTTTGGGCCCCTCAATACCAACGGAATGTCAGTGTATGACCACCAGTGGGATAATGCACCATGTCACAATGCTCAAATCATCTCAAACTGGTTACTTAAACATGCAAAAAGATCCAGTAGCCTCCATAGTAGGCAGATCTCAATCCAATAGTGCCTCTGTGATGCAGGGATGATTCGATGGATATGTCGATATAGACCATATTGGCGCAACACATGGTGCAGAGGTACAGCGTCCACCCCATAAACAAAGGCTGTTAGTTATCGACAAAGCCATCCGTGGTTTGGTCCCTGATGTTAGGACCTTTGCTGCACAGAGTGGTAGGTTGCAAATCATTAAGATCTAAACATATACAAAATCAAAAATAATGCCAGTAAAAAATAAATATGCAGGAAACATTTTAGATCTCAACTAATGTATTCAGCTTCTATTCCTTTTTCTTCTGCCAGTGAGCTGAAAGGTAGAACAACAAAGAAAAATGTGAATGGTTTACAGAAAAAAACACCCCGGCCACCTTGTCCATGTTGTATATAAAACCCTGTTTTTTACTTTCGTTTTGATAAAAACATGCAAAGAGATTAATTTCGCAATGAGAGCATTATAAATTAATTTGTGAAACTAAGACACATATTTGCATGCCTGTGACCAAACATAAACAAGTGCAGACTCAACAAATCCAGCACGCACACAGCTGCTAAACTAACTAATCTTCATTTAAGAGTAATTCACAGGAAACAGAGCAGTGTTGTCAGCAGCGCCGTCACAGGACAGAGAATCTTAATCAAACCTGAGCTCTGTCACTTCACTGTTCTTATTTCCTTCACAAAAACATGCTGAATGTGAGGCTGCAGTGTAAATGAAGTGTGTGTGAGTGTGTGGTGAGAGTTCCCTGCCTGTAACAAGAGCAATGGCTCCATCAAAGGCAAAACTAAATAATTATTGTTTGTGTGCAGCAGATTGGGCAGCTTGAAAGGGTTAAGCATGAGTGGATTAAAACGCCGGCACACATCCGTTTTCATACTCTAATCCTCTTAGTGCCCACTCCTAATACGTTTTTATATCTTTCCTATCTCTCACAGAGGTGAAATATCAGATTAGTTGCCAGGCTTTGACTATATCTTATTACAACCTTATCTAACACTGAGTGGTTGTGAGCTTCCAGATGGGTTGGCACTGTGCTGGCCACTGGCCCCTAGCAGTTTCCTAGGAAAATGATAAATCAAGCAACATTTTTAATGAGATGTTACTATGGAGTTTAATGCTAGATCTTTGCATCATATTGTTCTTTTGCAGCCTGTTGTGTTTAGTAAGGTTGCATGAACCGCTGCAGGTCCAGCAGGAAACACCATAGATGCAGTTGAGGCATGTCAAAATGAAACAAATCCCTTCTTTTTCCAGCTGGTGATCACTGTCATAAAAAAATACCATGAATCCCTTATGCTTATTGACTCTGCCAGGCTTAAACTCATTCACACCCATATGCATGCATGTGTGCATGCATCCATGTAATAAACCACACCTATAATAAATGCTATAAACAAATAGTCTATCAACCTAAGACCTAAACTCAATTTCACCACCGCCCCCAGCTAAACTAGATCTCATACTGTTTAAATCAATCATTCTGCTGCAAAAGTTAATGAAACATATGAGAACACAGGAGTAAAATCAATGAAAGTGCTTTTTTCAAAGGGTCTTTGATGCTATTTAACAGAGATCTATACTTCACAAGTAACTCACATGAGCAGGAAGGAGCACAGTGTCACTAGGCATTCTGGCATGATAAACTAATGACTAACTTGTGCAAAGTTATAGTTATAAATCACTCTTAGACACAGAAGCAAGTAGGTGCGATGAAGTAGTTCAACCTATCACTCTCACTAAGGGTTATGAAGTGCTGCTCTAACTGTGTGCAGCTGGACCAAAGCTTAATCAGGTCACCTTTACAGAGAACTTAATTCAAGCTCTGAAAGTAACACCATGCTGAGTCACTCCTCTGTTGTGTAAAAACAGGTATGACCTTCCGCTTCGCAGTGGCCTCTAACTTTATTGGGACTTTCTTAAGGGACCCATAACCTGTCCTATAGTCAGGCATTCAGAAATATGGTTGGGTTTTTTTGTTACATTCAAGCCATAAAAATGAGGTAAAGTCAAAGAAAACAAACTCGGGATGCATTCCAACACAGCACCTTTACTCCCTACACCAATATACTGACACCTTGTAAATTGAGGAGAACCATAAAGTAGCCCTTGAAATTAAATAATAAATGTGTTAATTGACAGGTTAAAGTATATGTCAAATGTGTGGATTCATTTAATTAAATTGAATAAATTGTAATTGTATAAATATTTTGTTCTGCCCAAATCAGAATGTAAAAAGTGTTAGATAAATATGTGGAAGAGCAACTAATGCCTACTGTTAGGTATGTTGGAGGGTCTGTGATGCTGGGGGGCTCCTTCCAAAGAACTTTGGAACATTGTTAGAGAGCATGGTATCATGCATTGTTTGAAAAACCTGGTGGTCTCTGTTGGTAAACTGAAAACAGGTTATCATCAAAACTTTCAGCAGCCTAATGATCAAAATAATTTCTGGCCAAATCAACATCGAAAGGGTTTACCGGACATTAAATGAACCTTCTTGCATGGCCATGTCGGTGCCCAGACCCAAATCCAATTGAAAACCTGTGAGGGGAGCCGTAGATAAAGGAGTAGACGAGAAGACCACGGATTCTGGGTGATGCAGAGACCCTTGAATGATTAACGAATACAGACAATAGATGGATAGGTGCTCAACAATAAGTTAACAAATCTGTACCATTCTTAAAAGTATCCTGTCTCACACAAAACCATCCTGAGGGTCACAAATGGCCCATGCACCACACTTTGGACACCTCTGTTAGGCACAAGCAATGTGCCACTCATGATTTTGTCAAGAGTAGCTATTTCTTAACATGTAATATTTTCCCTACTGAAAAAATGTCTTCACAAAGAAAAGTTGACTTATTCTAAGTTATGCTACTACAATTTAAGATTCATTTATTTCAAAGGATTTAACACATCTTTACTAGAAATGTGCCAAGACACGTGGCTAGCACTGTACAAATTCACAATTAACCACCATCAGCAGCTACACCTACCAGTCTCCAGACACGATGATACAATGCAATACAATAAACCGTTCACCTTTAACTTACAGCATTTAGTCTGCCACCTCTGCTTATGTCTGTGAAGCAATGCACTTTCATATCAGACAGAGAGGGAAGCAGCTAATCCATGGGTTTATGGTAGGAAAAGTTTTTCTCTATCCACCAAAAGAAGATCCTCCTTTTGCAGTCCTGTGCAGCCCAGATATCAGTCAAGAGCAAAGGGAGGAAAAGTACACAGATATGCAATGAATGCGCATCCTAAGGTCTGTAAAGGGCTGTGTAGGCTCCCACAGAAACTATGGAAGGGTTGTTCCACTGTTGTGATTATCGGGCTGAGGTACTGACAGCAATATAAACATGTATTGATGGGGAAGGTTAACAGTGTGGCTGCAGGACAAGCTGGAGGAAGCTGTTTTGCAGCCCCTGTGTTTGAGTAGACTTAATAAGCCGGTCGATGTTAGAAAACAAGGTCCATGAGCTATAGTTGAATTATTTCTGAAAGGTTTTGCTCAAAAAGTATTAAATTAAAAGCCACAGGAGAAAGAAAAAGATGTAATCTAAGAAACAAGGATACAAATGATTTCAAATTGTTTGACAAGTGAGGAGTGCATTTATCCTGTTTGTCATCTGTCAAGGATAAACATGAATGTTTGCTGTTAGTCTCTAATTTGTAGAAAATCAAAAGCTTTTTTGAATCAGAAAATACATCCACGCTATGTTAAAAAGATCACTTTAAAAGGTCCACAATAGAGACAGAGAGACAAAAAAATTGAAATACATTTTTCAAACATTTCAGAGTTACACAGTCAATGGTCAGGTCTGAGGGAGTTTTACCTCCAGTGCTGCCATTCAGAGTTCACTTCCACCACGCATTGATCCTGAACTCCTTCTTGGAAAACACCCAGAGCTCAGGGAGCTGGAGGAAAACTGTTGAGCAGATAATCCAGAGATGTCTCCCTCTGAGAAGAGAACTGCTGACTCCATCTGCATCTCTTAACTTGCAGTGTGCAGTGAAGTTAAGACACAAGAATAAGGAGAAAGAACAACATAGGTGGAATACAAATACCAAAGCTTATAAAAACCCCGGATCATGAAGAATTTTTGAGGGAAGCATAGCATGTGGGCTGGGAACACATCTCCTGGTATCTCCTTCATCCTGTCTCTCTTTCCCTGGCTGCTGGAAGAGGCTATGAGAAAATTGTCCATGAATGAAACGACTGTTGACACAAAGATAATTATTTTTTTGCCCTTGCTCCACTGTACGGGCAGTGGATTATGAAATACTGTGATTTATCCTGAGTCCTCAGGCCACGGTAAACATTAGCTGACACATGGGGAGGAAGGATTCCCCACAGCCTGAGGGCCAGATTGCCTCCTGCCAAAATAAGCTGCACCAAACCACCACACGATAAAACAGATAATGAAGGCAGGAGGTTCTGGAAGGAGCGTTTACCTCAATTATTCAGGTAATAACAACCTTAGCATACCTGCAGGTGGTATTGATTGAAAGCGCACCTAAAAGAGTGTTTAGCTGAAACAAGAACTGAAGATGTTAAACCCGAGATTAGCATTTATGAATATAACCTTGGGACTTTTCTGAATGGCTTTCTTCATGATTATCTAACCATTAATCATTATTCAGTGAATTCTAATCAGAGAGTCAAATGTAAATTACTGGAATATATGCTCACTGCCCACTTTATTAGGCACACCTTACTAATGACAGTGTTGGATCCCCATTTAACTTTAGAACAGATTTTTTTCTTCATCACATAGGTTCAATAATGTGTCTTAAAAATTCCTGTCAGAGACTCTGGTCCATATTGACATGAAAGCATCACACAGTTGCTGCAGATTCATCAGCTCCACGTCCAGGATGAGAATCCCATTTCACCACAACCTGCTTTACTGGATTGAGATCAGGTGAATATGGAAGCCATTGGAGAACAATAAACTCATTGCCATGTTCAAGGAAGTTTAGGATAATTTGACCATTGTGAGATGGTGCTTTATCCTGCCCGAGGGAGCCATCAGAAAAAGGCACACTGTTGTCATAAAGGGATGCACATGGTCAGCAACAATACTCAGGTAGGCGGAAAATATCCCAAAACCATTACCAGCATTGATGCAAAGCTAGATGGATTATAGTTTATGCCATATTCTGACCCTCCGAATGCCGCAGCTGAAACCAAGAGACTCATCAAGGCAAGGAACATCTTTCCAGTCTTTTACTGTCTAGTTTTGGTGAGCCTGTGTGAACTGTAGCCTCAGCTCCCCGTTCTTTTCTGCTACTGTAGCCCAGCTGCATCAAAGTTTGATTTGTTTTGTGTTCTGAGATTTTACTCTGCAAACCTTTGTTGTAACAAGGAGTTATTTGAGCTGCTGTTGCCTTTCTATCATCTAGAACCCTGGTCCCCAGAGCCTCTACCCTGCATGTTTTAGGTTTTTCACTACCATGCCACAGACCTGGCTTAAATGAATGGGTGATTATTAGCACTTGATGGCATGCTGAAGCGGTAATGCTATCATTTCAATCAGGCGTGGTGGAGCAGAGACACATCTAAAACATGAAGGACTTTGGGCTCAACCAGGGTTGGGAAACACTGATCTAGAACCTGTCTGCCCATTCTCCTCTGACATCTAACATTCACAGGGCCCAATCGGCCATACAGCTGAGGTGTACCTAATGTACCTAATGAAGTCATCCCTCGAGCAAGTTAGCAACACTACCTCCGAACCATGCTGTATCATAGTGAAGCAGATGAAGAGCGTAAAAAGCTTCTCAAATTAAATGTTTGGGCCATTACATGTTTGGGCAATCTTTGACAAGAGGCTCCACTGTTTATATCTATGGTAGTATCCTTCCACCAGTTAATCAGTGCAAATATTAAACATAAGCTCCAACCAGTGGTTTGCTTCCTTCCTAGAGGTAAGCAAGGTTACATTTACTTTAAATAAAACAACAACAAAGAGGAAACCCCCTCTATTGTTTTAATAAAGGTTGAAACTATATTTGTGAAAATAGGAAATTGCATTGACTTCACTTCAGATTAATGCAGTGAGCAACAGATCTGTGCAAATTAACAAGTGACCTCACACATTATCTCCATTACAAGCTACAAAGAGGATGTGACAGCAAGTCAATAAGCATCCGTTTACTAAATTTTTGAAATGTTACACAAATTTCTGAGCCACTAATAAGCAAAGGTGTCTACCCCCATTCATTCCTCTACATATACAGTATCTTTCGAAAACATTCATAACTCAGTGTATTATCTTGGGGTTTTATGTGACAGGCCGGCTTAAAGTAGAACATAGTAGTGAAGAGGAAGGAAAATTATAAATGCTTTTAATTATTACAAATAAAAATCTAAGACTTTTGCCAGGTTCAGCCTCCCTAACTCAACGATTAGAACCATATATCACTGCAGTTATATCTACAAGGTTTTTCAGGTATGTGGCCACCTAATTTGTTCAGTGGCGCCCCCAGAAATATTTCATAGGTGCGGCCACATGGGGTCATTAAAAATCTCGGGTGGGCACATTCGGCTTATGATGATTCTCACTTCTTTGTTTACATCTGTACATTACTCACAAACCAGCCACGGTCCTAGTGGCGAGCTTGAAAACTGCATTACAGTCCTGCCTTCAGAACATAGCTTTACATTGTCATAAAATGCATAATAAAGGCGAATAAACCAGATAACGTGTGCTACATTCTGAGTCATAAAACCAAACAGGTTTATATGAAACAACATGCAAAGTTCCTCTCAAGTAAACTTATAAACAATATAAAACATGACATACCTGGCTTCACTTGCTAACTTCTGCAAACATACAGTGGGTCTCTCACAGGTGGAAATGCAGCAAGCTGTCAGCATGAGAGCTAAAATACTACATTGATGCAAGGTGTAAATTTACATATAGACTGTTTGCATCCGTTTCAAAGAGAACATATTAGACCCAGTAACATAACTCACCATTTTCAGACAGAAAAGACAAAACAAAATACTTTGACTCACAAGCTGGATCGGAACTTGCTGTGGCCCTTTGCTTGGCGAACTCTGTCGTATACAGATTACTGGGCTCACCCTCCTCACGGTATTACATGTTTACGGGTCGATCGCTCAAACGGCAACAATTTAAAGAGGTAGAACAGCGATTCATTACACTACAATTAGAAACAAGTAACTTAAAACGTCATAAGCAGGACAGACTCTAACCATCATTTGATGCTGCATTCACTGGTAATCGGAAAAGGCAGGTGTGTCCGCTGACACATAGACAACTCAGCTTCGGTTGTTGAACCCAATTCAGTTCAGTTTTCAATTCAGTTTTATTTATATAGCGCCAATTCACAACACGTTCTCTCAAGGCACTTCACAAAAGTCAGGTACATACATTCCAATTAGTCCTAACCATTGAACAGTGCAGTCAGAGTTAGTTATTTATTCAAATTGGATCAAAAGTTTTTCTGTCTAAGGAAACCCAGCAGATTGCATCCAGGCCGTGGCTCGCAGCATTCCCTCCTCCCGGATGAGCATGTAGAGACAGTGGACAGACACTGGCGTTGACTTTGCAGCAATCCCTCATACTGAGCATTCATGTAGCGACAGTGGAGAGGAAAAACTCCCTTTTAACAGGAAGAAACTGCCAGCAGAACCAGGCTCAGTGTGAGCGGCCATCTGCCACGACCGACTGGGGGTTAGAGAGAACAGAGCAGAGACACAAAGAGAAACAAAGAAGCACTGATCCACGAGTACTTTCTATGGAAGGAAAAGTAAATGTTAATGGATGTAGCTCCTTTAGTCGTTTCACCTAGAAAGAAAAGAACATATAAACTCTGAGCCAGTTTTCAAGGTTAGAGTCTGAAAGAGAGCACATATAATTAGTTACAGTAAAAGCTCAGTCAATCGCCATGTCTAGGAGAGAGAAAGGGTTAAACACTCAAAGACAGGGCCATGTGGATCATCGGTAGAGGGTGAGCATTAAGTTGTTGCCAGCCTATAGCAGCATAACTACACAGAAAGTTTCAGTTCAGATTATTTAGTTAAACAGAGCTTATATTCAACAATGTCGTCTCAAGGCACCCCACAAAGGGTCCCACTGATGGTCATTGTTATACTAAAAACCACAAGGATTGGGATACCTCTCTCTGTCAGATTGATTATAACCATTAGAAAAGAGAAGGGGTCATACAGGTAGCAGAAATGGAGGGTGTGTTTGCACCTCAACCATAACTGAGCCGGTTTAGGCTAAACCTGACTCCCCCTTACTCCACCCAACAGGGAGGGAGGAAGGCTCCCTCCCTGATAAACTAAGCCACTCTAACTATGAGCTTTATCTAAAAGGAAAGTTTTAAGCCTAGCCTTAAAAGTAGACAGGGTGTCCGCCTCACGGACTAAAACTGGGAGCTGGTTCCACAGGAGAGGAGCCTGATAACTAAAGGATCTGCCTCCCATTCTACTTCTAGAGACTCTAGGAACCACCAGTAAACCTGCAGTCTGAGAACGAAGTGCCTTTTTAGGAACGTATGGAACAATCATATCTCTGATGTATGATGGAGCATGATCATTAAGGGCTTTATATGTGAGGAGGAGAATTTTAAATTCTATTTTGGATTTAACAGGGAGCCAATGAAGGGAAGCTAAAATAGGAGAAATATGATCTCTCTTTTTCATCAGAACTCTTGCTGCAGCATTTTGGATCAGCTGAAGGCTTTTAACTGCATTTTGTGGACATCCTGATAGTAAAGAATTACAATAGTCCAGTTTCGAAATAACAAATGCATGGACTAGTTTTTCAGCGTCACTCCTGGACAGGATATTTCTAATTTTGGCAATGTTCCAGAGGTGAAAGAAGGAAATCCTAGAAACGTGTTTAATATGGGATTTAAATGACATGTCCTGGTCAAAAGTAACACCAAGGTTTTTTACTTTATTACCGGAGGTCAATCTAATGCAATCCAGGTTAAGTGACTGACTAAGCAGTTTCTTTTTTAAGCCACCCACAGTTTACAACATCGGGGAGGGGGTATTGGGGTGGCCGTGGTTATTCAGGGGGACTGTGGCCACCTCTGGCCCCCCCTAGGGGCACCCTGGCTTTGTACATTTGCTAAATTTTTATCCTTTTTTCTTTGCAAAACAGCTCAGTCAAATTGGATAGAGATTATCTGTGGACATCAATTTTACAATCTTGGCACAAACTGGATTTAGGTCTTGTGCCTTTCTTAAACATGATTCAAATCATTGTATTGTAGCTCTGGCTTTGTTTTTAGACACTGTTACAATCCAATGCTGTAGACCTAACCTTTTAGTTTCTTTTTGTCTTATGTTTTTGAACATGTTTTACATTTTTAAATATCAGTGTTGTTCAGGTAATTTAACCAAAAGTCAGCTGGAACCGGGTTCTTCCTGTATGTGCTTGATCTGTCACCATCTAACAAAAATACTGTGACTGAGACTAAATTCATGACTGTGTGACTCACTTGACACAGCAAAGAAAATTACAAATATGCTGCTGGCTTTTTATCAAACAGGTATATTTTCTGATGAATCAGATCAGTTAAATGGTGATGATTTCTGAACCCTACACCTAACAGCAGCATGCCGTAAAAACCGTATGTGCCAGATTGCTCCCAGAAAGAGTGAGGAAAGGATGCCGACTCTTATTGCAAGCTGAGGCTTAGTTCTATTTGGAAAAGATTACAAATGTTAATATGTTTATTTTAAAATATAATGGGCCTTCACTGGATCAAAAAATTGATGTGTGTGGTGTTAATATACAATCTGCTTACCCCAGACCACTCTGTACCAAATGCACAATTAAAGTTTGCTAAACAGCATGATGTGCCTTTCAAGTCCCATCTCCTTAATCGCTCATTGCACAGGGGGATTTGAGTCTCCCAAGGAAGTCAATCCTCCCCTATCCCTGCGTTTTCTGCTGCTAAAATATCTGTAAAAGGAGCCGCCAACCTCCTGTAGCACCTCACGCCACCTTTAACGCCAAAGGCTTTGAAGACAGCTAATTTCCATACTAATTTCTTTCTTTTCTCCCCCCTCACTGTAATTCCAGACCAGGAACGAGGTAAGAAGACATGTGTCTCTTGATCTAATGGCAGAGGGCTAATTGCATTCTGGGACACATGCCTGGAATTCAAAATATTCGACCCAAAATAAAAAAGCATGTTGTGCAAGCGAACCATGCGCAACATGGAGACAATTAATAACTATCCTTCAGGGGAGGAAATGTGGGCTGTCCAAGCCTCCCAGAAGACTGCATGGCTGCTTTCATTGATATCTATGGCCAGATAGAGACAGGCCTGCCATCCCCATGCAGCTTGACCCCACTGGGGTCCACTGTGACTGAACTGTTATGAGGCCAACTTAGCTGGCCTGCTCCAATCATAGGAGTACAAACAAGCTCCCAACCACTCTGAATGCTAAGCCAGATCAGTCTTGGGGGTGGTTTGTCAGGTTTTGCAGGGATAACATAGCATGAGATTATTTTCTCCCTCCACTGCTCATGCTCACTGACTCTCTCCCTCTATTTCTATCTCTGTGTCTGTTATTTTGAATTCATATCTCTGAGGAGAAGAATGCCTCTTTTGACATATGCTGTCACGCACACACACACACACTCGCATACATATGCAGCGGCATAGACACAAACGTGTGCTTACACCCACTCACACACGCTCTTACGTCCTATCTACCCACAACACAAGCAGCCAAAGCATTCAAGGTCTCCATTTATATGGTTCAGCCGTGAAATTAAGATGAGGTGTTGACAAGCTAATGTTGAAATAACTAGAGCCACTAATTTGCAGCCAGCCTTATGGAGCCTGTGTCATCAAATGTTCCTGAGGCCCGGTATTAAGGTGATGAAGTGTAGCATTTTAAACTGGCACAATCATAGGGCAAAGTCCTCATTACCACCAATGCACCAGTGGCACATTATGAAAAGCAATAAACATGACCCTCCCTCAAGCTCCTGCATCTATCACACAGGCGACATATGGGTTCCCACAGGGGTAGCTGTGCTTACTTGCCCTGGGTTTGCTAACAACGCTGTCACAGTTGGAGTAAAAACCTGCTTTTTCACCAGCATGAAGTCAACTTTTGTTAGAGTGAGGCTACAACGATCTCGATTAGGCCTTACTGTAAGTAAAATATGTGCATCTGTTGTTCTAGGTGTGTTGGGAAACAAGAGAAAGGCACCAGCAGGCAGAGAGGAAGGGGAGAGTGTGTGTGTATTTGTGTGCTCGTGTAGAGGGTTATTGCCATTAGTGAATCTAACCTCGTTGTCTCTCTTTTTTTATACAGTGTACAGCCCATTCAGGCTAGTCAGGATTTAGAGCATTACCATGGCTAAACCAGATACAGCCGCTTAAAACATTTTGGATATTAGATTAGATGGAGAGATTAGAGGAGGAAAAATCCCAACAATATGTTTTCATCTTCTTGACTCGCCAGGTTAAAAATACAAAGCTTTACTGGCCACGTTTACTTAAAACTGACAAATGTCACAGCCCACAGGGGCCTGCAAAAATATTCAAAGTTCTTGAGCTTTTCCACAGTTGTCACTTTACAACCACAAACCTCAACATATTTTCATTGGTTTTTAGGAGATAGACCAATGCAAAGTGGTAAAGAATTGCAAAAAAAGAACGAGGAAAAAAACAAAAATGGAAAATAAAGAAAAAAGGGAAAAAGAAGAGAAAATCGAGAGGGGAAAAAGAGGGGAAAACACAGTGAAAGGAAAAGGATGCATGGGTTTAACAAATAAAAATCCAAAAAGTGTGGCGCACATTTAAATGTATCCCCCTTTATTCTAATAAAACACACTGCGACTGCCTGCAAAAGTCACCTATAAGTTTAATAAGAAGTAAACCTGAGCCCACCTGTGTCTAATTTAATCTAAGTATAAATACAGCTGTTCTGCAAGCACCATAAAGACCAAGGAGACCAACAAACAAGTCAAGGATAAAGTTGTGGAGAGATGAAAGCAGGGTTAGGTTGTAAAACAGTATTTGGTACATGCTTTAAACATCTCAGAAAAATGATAATATCATATTCAAAAATGGGAACAGTATGAGTATTGCAAAACAGCAAATCTACCAAAATATGGATCAACCTAAAATGACAAAGACAGCATTAATCGTCTATCTGTGGTGTATAACTAACTGTGCATATAACCCTGAACATGTCATGTCACCATGAAACATGGCTGTGGCAGTATCGTGCTTTGGGGATGCTTTATATTAGCATGCACCGGGAAGCTGCTCAGAGTTGATTTGGCCCAGTCAAAGCTCAGATAGAAATCCAAAGAAAAATGTGTGTCAAGACCTGAAAATCAAATCCCTCTATTCAGTATGGTGAGTTAAGCTATTCTGCAAAGAAGAATGGCCAACGAAAAATTTCAGCCTCTAGATGTAGAGACACATCCCCAAGACTTGCAGCAAAAGCTGTTCTATGTACTAACTCAGTGGGCCCAGTTATAGGTGCTTTGTAACAAGCTTCACATTTTCATCTGTAAAAAGATATTAGAACCATGTATAATTTTCCTTCCACTTCACAAGTACACGCTACTTTGTGTTGGTCTATCAGATCAAATCCAAATAAAATACACTGAAGTTTATGGTTGAGATGTGACAAAAAATGAACGAGATCATGGAGTATTAATATAATGTGTCACAAGCTATACAACATGGAGTAAACATGCATTGATTCAAAGGCACAGTGAGAGGAGGTGACAACGCCTACTATCACAGTTCTGCTCCAAGAGGGTGAATAAGGTACATCGACACACTAATTTGTCTTGATGAGAAAGCAGCTGTAAACACCCCCACGGGGGCCGGCAAGATAAGTGCCATGTTGTTCAGATGGTATCAGTTGGCAACAATATCCCACCCAGACACCAAACTGCATTTTCAGGTGTTCCATTCACCATGTTGCGCCTATAAATCAGAGTTGACACTGAATAAACACATCACAAAGCTAATTGACCTGACCAGAAAACAGAAACTTGTGGGTTTATGGGTCCATTGTATTGTGTATTCAGTCTTTATATTGTTGTTTCTCTTTCTTATCTTTGCATTTTCAGCATTTTTAGGCTTTTCTTTCTGTCTTCAGCTTTTTTTTGCTCTTTGGAAGGGGCTCAGGGCGCCTAACAAAGACACCTGATTTTCCACACTAGTGTAATCAGATCAAAAATGAAATTTTGAACACAGCACTGTGCCTTTGATTACATGCATTGTGTTGGATGCTATAGAAATGTGCAAATGATGTTAAATATCAAAGATTTTCAAGTCAAGCGTTTAAAAACATACTGCTAAAAACATTTGCAGTCAACGTATCAAACTCGTTCTAAACTGAGCAGCGTCAAAGCTGTTTTTTATTTCATTTCTATTTTTGCCTAAAACATTACCACCATAACCTGTCTGTTTTCCAAACTCAGAGATGTATAAGTTAACACTTTTCCCAGGTCAAACTTTACCATGGAAACATGGAATGAGTTAAAAATGCATTAAATAGGCCCTTTTGTTTATTTGGGAGAAATTTGTCTGTATGTATCAACTCATAAACTGGAAGTAATTTCAATTTTTGTTTTTTATTTCAATAAGATTCAAGAGGCCAGTAACAGTCCATGGAAGAAGCATACATAACTGTATTTCATTGGGATTTTATCAGATAGATTAACACAAAGCAGCACATAAAATAAAATAAAAAATTTAACGTTTGGGTGTGCATTTGTATTTGGCCCCTCTACTCTGACATCCCTGTATGAAATTCAGTGCAAGATATTGCCTTCAGAACCACTGAACTGGTAAACATAATCCACCTGTGACTAATTTAATCTCACTATAAATGTAGCTGTTCTGTGAAGGCCTCAATGAACCTTTAGTGAACCAACAGCATCATGAAGACCAAGGATGAACAGAGCAGACATGAACACAGCAGGCAGGTCAGGGAAAAAGTTGTTTAGAAGTTTAAATCGGGATTAGGTTATAAAACAATATGCCGAGTGTGACACAACTGCGGACCTACCAAAACATGTTCATCCATCTAAATTTACCAGCAGAGCTGGGACAGCCGGTAACTGTGGATGAGATGGAGGAATCCACAGCTCAGGTGGGATTATGTGTTGAAAGCTAACACCCATCACCCTCAACACTCCACATCTCCAATGTGAAACATGGTGGTGGCAGCATATCACTGCAGTAGTGATTGTTTTTATTCAACAGAGAGATGGAAGCTGTTCAGAGCCTATAGGAAAACCTGCAAAAGGGCCACAAAGACTAGAGATGGTTCATTGTCCAGTAAGACAAAATCTCTAATATTATCTCCTATTAGAGCTGGTTTAGATCATAGATTATTCTTGTGTTAGATTGGCATAGTCAAAGTATTAAACCTAAATCCAGTTAAGAATCTGCAGCAAGAGTTTAAAAATTGATCTTCAAAGATACTCTCCATTCTCAGTCTGATGGAGCTCAAGCAATTATTCATTATATTCTGTTGGTGTATTCCATAAATGTACTAAAATATATTAATGTTTGTGAATGTTATAAGACAAAATATGAAAATGTTCAAGACATATGAATACTTGTGCAAGACACTGGTTATAAGTGTCCAACAGTATTTCAACAGTATTTCATTTGTTTGACCGTGTAAAAAATTAATAAAATAAAATGTGTTAACATTGAGTTTGCATTTCTTAAATGAAACAACCTTATCCAACAATAACTGTTCTTTTGTAACAATAATATTAATTACAAAATAATGCAGTTTTACATCACTTAATAAAGAACTCAATCTAATAAGCGTTTTGGCTTTAAACTGTTTATTTTATATGAATTCAGAGTGAAACACTTGGTTTTTTGTCTATAAATATGAAAGGACTGTGCGCAAAGTCTGCTAATTGCCACCTAACAACATAAATTGCTAAACCAATTATGCATGAATAAAATAGGATTCTTTTAAATATATTTCAATTCTTTGGCAAATGGGTCATTGGGCCACAAATTATTAATTGTTTAAAAATCAAATCAACAAACTGCATAATAAATTAGCTCTGCTTTTGATGATCAGTAACCCCACCATCCATGTAACTTCAAACAACCACGTTCAACAATTCATTCGTTTGCATATGTATGCAACAAGGACTGCGGCCATAGTAAACATGTGACCATCTGCATCCATTTTCTGACAGAAAAAAGGTGAGGTGCCTCATTTCATTAAACCTGAGCAAGACAAATGAAGGAAATGTTTTACATTTCACCAGAAAACATCAGATCAGATATGAGAAAATGAACAGAAGTTCTTGAGGACTGTGGAAAACCAAGCATGTGTGATTAGGATTTATCAGAGACGTTTTGTTTCATGCTAACACATCGGTTTTTGAAACTGCCAGGATGTTTTTATTTTGTGGTCTCTGGGAGAAATTACCTTAGTCTTTTAAATTTTAGGATTATTTTTACTTTATTTAATCAGCAAAGACCCATTGAGATTTACACATGCAGACACCTTCATTTGTACTTTACTCCCATGTCCCTCATTTGTTTATTGTTTGATCACATTTATGGACTCAAGAAACCTCGCCTGGTTCAGGCAATTATCTTAAAGATACCATACAGCTGCAATTTATTTTATCAACATATGTACACTGACTATAAATACACAGGTCGGTAATGAAAGGTTTATCTTCTTGTGGGATTTCACAAAATATAGTGATTTAAAAGAACTTTGAAACCTTAAAACTTTGTGTATTGGAGTTCCCCTTAATAAATTTCAACAAAGATTTTAAAGAGTTCAAGCTGCATTTCAGTTTCCCTTGTATGACCCAAAGTTTGAATTCAATGACTACCAAGCCATGATGGGTACCGCCGTGGTCATCTTAAGAGCTTAGTTGGCAGGAATGGTGGCAACAGGATAGGCTTTTACTGCAGCTGCATGCACCTTGGGGCTAACTGGTAGGATTGAGTATATTATAGATCTGTCTGCATGGGAATCATTTCTGAAAAACGTAGCGGGCGATGGAGCAGTTTTGGCAGAAAACACAGTTTGACCATAACTCAGACTTTTGAGTTATGGCTCAAAAGTTTGAGCCATAACCTTTGAGCCATGTTTTGGCAACTTGGCTTAAAATGATCTCTGAAGATCTTTGAAAATGAATCTGGACATCCCAGTCTGCTCTGGTTCTCTTCACTCAACACTCTATTGTGTTTTTTGTTGCTAAATTGTCCTGAAATCTATCCAGCTTTTCCAAATGCACCTCAACAGTTATGCAGCAGCCATAGTGTACAAGTACACAACTCTGAAGGAGTTTAATTTTAAAAATTAAATAAGGAAAAAACGACAGTAAAAATTATGTATTAAAGAGAACCCTTATTAATTGCTTTTTGCCTTATGTGATGTCACCAGAGGCATGTGCATATAGAAGCATACTTTTACACAATTCAAGACCATATTCTATTAAAACAACATTATTTTGAACACAAGCATTTAAATAGATTGGAAAGGCTGTATTAACAGCCCTTTTTCTGATTTTAAACACAACAGGGATGTATTTTATCCCCTCTGTTATTTTCCATTCATACAAATGTATATACAAGTAAATACTAAATAAGGACTGGTAAGACTGCTGGCCATGTGGGTTTGAAGAAATGTTTTGGTTACCTTGCATGGGTTGGCCAGTAGAAGACGTGAAGAAGTGTATGAAATGACACATCAAGTATATCAACACCCACACAGAGAAATAAAGTATATCTAAAGTGAATTTGATTGATTTTATAGAAAGGTCTGGCTCTAAAACACCAGGGATGAATTTTGGAAAACTGTTTTGCAGCATACATTATGCAGGCTTGAAATAAATTTCCCTCTTAAAAACATTTTATTTGGAGTGTTGAGCTGGGCCTCACCAAAACAATACTAAGTCTGCAAGGATAGGATGTTTTCGCTTTGTACCTATTATGGGTAGATAATACAGTTGTAGTGGTATTATTTGTGGTGATGGGGAGGAGCAGGAATGGTACCAGCTTGCATTAATAGACAGCCCAGGTGTATTCTCCCTTCTTCAGCTCACCCATTTTTGACATTTCAGTGATTCCAAGAGACTCTAGACTCTTATATGAACAGTGGGAGTTTGATGCATTATAAAATAACAAAATGTAGTGGGGGGCTTATTCCATTCTGATCTAAAATTCTTGAGAAGATAGTTGCTAATCAAATATGTGAGCATTTACACAGCAATGATCTTCCTAGGGTCTCTAGAAGTAGAATGGGAGGCAGATCCTTTAGTTATCAGGCTCCTCTCCTGTGGATCCAGCTCCCAATTTTAGTCCGTGAGGCAGACACCCTGTCTACTTTTAAGGCTAGGCTTAAAACTTTCCTTTTTGATAAAGCTTATAGTTAGAGTGGCTTAGGTTATCCTGAGTCATTCTCTCTGCTACATTCTCATACTACTCTCCAATTTTGCATTATTTGCTGTTATTTCAGCTTTTAACTTTGTTCTCTCTCTTTTCTCTTCCTAGAAGCTACACCTGGCCTGATTCTGTGTCTACCTGTGACACCTTTCTGGAGAGGGGCATCGTCCGAGCTTTTGCTGGCAACAACTTAATGCTCGCCCTCTACCGATGATCCACATGGCCCTGTCTTTTAGTGTTTAACCCTTTCTCTCTCCTAGACATAGCTACTGACTGAGCTTTTACTTTAACTAATTATATATGCTCTCATTCAGACTCTAAACTTGAAAACTGGCTCAGAGTTTATCTGTTTTTTCTTCGTAGATGAACCCACTAAAGGAGCGACATCCATTAACATTTTACTTTTCCTTCCCATTGAAAGTACTCCTAGATCACTGCTGCTGTGTTCTTTTTCTGTCTCTGCTCTGTTCTCTCAAACCGCCGGTCAGTCGTGGCAGATGGCTGCTCACACTGAGTCTGGTTCTGCTGGAGTTTCTTCCTGTTAAAAGGGAGTTTTTCCTCTCCACTGTCGCTACATGCATGCTCAGTATGAGGTATTGCTGCAAAGTCAACCCCAGTGACTGTCCACTGTCTCTACATGCTCATCCGGGAGGAGTGAATGCTGCAAGTCACTGACTGGATGCAATCTGCTGGGTTTCCTTAGATAGAAAAACCTTTAAACCAAAATAACTGAATCTGACTGCACTGTTCGATAGTTAGGAATAATTGGAATGTATGTACCTGGCTTCAAATCTGTATGATTCGATTGAATTGACTTTTAAAGATACAGTACAGACCAAAAGTTTGGACACACCTTCTCATTCAAAGAGGTGTCCTTATTTTCATGACTATGAATATCGTAGCTTCACACTGAAGGCATCAAAACTATGAATTAACACATGTGGAATTATATACCAAACAAAAAAGTGTGAAACAACTGAAAATATGTCTTATATTCTAGGTTCTTCAAAGTAGCCACCTTTTGCTTTGATTACTGCTACGCACACTCTTGGCATTCTGTTGATGAGCTTCAAGAGGTAGTCACCTGAAATGGTTTTCACTTCACAGGTGTGCCCTGTCAGGTTTAATAAGTGGGATTTCAAGCCTTATAAATGGGGTTGGGGCCATCAGTTGTGTTGTACAGGAGGTGGATACAGTACACAGCTGATAGTCCTACTGAATAGACTGTTAGAATTTGTATTATGGCAAGAAAAAAGCAGCTAAGTAAAGAAAAACAAGTGGCCATCATTACTTTAAGAAATGAAGAAATCACAGTTTAACAGCAGCTCAGATTAGAGAACAGGTCAATGCCACACAGAGTTCTAGCAGCAGACACATCTCTAGAACAACTGTTAAGAGGAGACTGTGTGAATCAGGCCTTCATGGTAAAATAACTGCTAGGAAAACACTGCTGAGGACAGGCAACAAGCAGTTAGTTAGCAGTTAGCAGTTTAGTTGGACCATCATTTATTTTTCAATAGGACAATGACTCCAAACACACCTCCAGGCTGTGTAAGGGCTATTTGACCAAGAGGGAGAGTGATGGGGTGCTGCGCCAGATGACCTGGCCTCCACAGTCACCGGACCTGAACCAAATCGAGATGGTTTGGGGTGAGCTGGACCGCAGAGTGAAGGCAAAAGGCCCAACTAGTGCTAAGCATCTCTGGGAACTCCTTCAAGACTGTTGGAAAACCATTTCAGGTGACTACCTCTTGAAGCTCATCAACAGAATGCCAAGAGTGTGCATAGCAGTAATCAAAGCAAAAGGTGGCTACTTTGAAGAACCTAGAATATAAGACATATTTTCAGTTGTTTCACACTTTTTTGTTCAGTATATAATTCCACATGTGTTAATTCATAGTTTTGATGCCTTCAGTGTGAAGCTACAATATTCATAGTCATGAAAATAAGGACAACTCTTTGAATGAGAAGGTGTGTCACAACTTTTGGTCTGTACTGTACATTTTAGCCCATTTAAAAGTTACCCACCTTTCACACAATGCAACAGGAAACAACACTCTCCAATTATTTTTACCTCTGCCTTCCTCCCTCCCTGTTGGATGGAGTAAGGGGGAGTCAGGTTTAGCCTAAACCAGCTCAGTTATGGTTGAGGTGCAAACACACGTTCCATTTCTGCTACCTGGACAACCCCTTCTCTTTTCCAATGGTTATAATCAGTCTGACGGTACCCCCAATCCTTGTGGTTTTTAGTATAACAATGGCCACCAGAAGGCTCTACATGGACAAACTTTATCAGTTATTATTTTACTTAGTACCCCTACACATAGCCCATTCTAAAATGGCCAAACTCTAACACTCAGTAAATTATTCTAACCTCCCCAACAACCCCGCACTATTCCAAACCCTTTGTGAAGTGCCTTGGGATGACATGTGTTATGAATTGGCGCTATATAAATAAAACTGAATTGAATTGAATTGAATTGTCTTTAACTAGAGCCCCATAGATTAAGCCTGTCAGTTTCTTTTCCTATGCCTCTGACAAGGGAGGCTCAGGAAGAATACTTTTAAGTAGCTGTTTGTGCTAGGACCATAATAATAACATCATCTTCAGCTGCAGCCAAAATAACCATGACCATCTTTCCTATTTAGAATCAATGTGCCTCAGTCTCTGCTGTTTAACACCAGCTCCGCTAAGTCCATGTCTTTTGCATGGGCCAAGATCCAGAGCAGCGCAGTACTCAGAGGCGATAACGCCAGCATCTGTTGGAGAAGCTTGGATATTCCTTTCCAAGTGAGCAGCAGGGACAGACTACAGACGTGTGCCATTCCTTGGCAGCAAAGAGAGAGAGAGAAAGACTGATATGAAACAGAATCAGCCATTCTCTGTGTACTTTCAGCAGCACTGGTTTAAGCTTCCCACCACAAACGCTTCAAACATGCTCAAAACTGATGTGAAGGTTTTGAAATTCCCATGGACTTCAATAACATAGCTCTGCCTTCTGTCTTCAAGTTTTACAATAAAACCTCTGCAAAGCTTTAAATCATACTCGCTGCAGTTCTGGGTGTGTCAGAAGAAAACATATGGGGGATATTTTTCATTTTCGATTTAAAAAATATCCTATAATGCTTGATACCTTTTAATTTAAATGCAAACACATTGATGAACATTAGATAGTGACACACGATAACACTGTTCAGATATTTTCTGCACACATCAACTGAATGATGCATGTGTTAATAAAAGAAAGCTTAAAAGAAGTCGCAGATTTCTCTTTTTCCATTAATTTGACAGTATAGTTTGTATATTGATGCACATTACTGACAACTATGTCATTTGCATTCATTTTGCATTCATTTGCAATAATTATCACTTTGAAACTTGAATTAGCACACAATTATGTAATATGTTCTCAGTGAAGGAGAACGTATTGTTTTTGAAAAACAGAAATGAGACAACTACATATTATGGCTGAAAGCTTCAGAGCTCTATGTACTGACAGTTTAATGAAACATCCAAACAGAGCTGCTGGGTTGTCAATGGCCCATCATTCATTGTGTAAAGTTTAAAGATTTTAACATAGATGTAAAATCAATAAAAGACACAAAGAAATGCCAGCACCAGTAAATATATGAGGTGGTTTGCCGCCGAAATGAAATACAGCATTTCTCTGAAGGAAAAAAGAAAAAACATTGGGGCTAAATTACTGCTGTAGTTTATGAGCGGCCCTGCTGCTCGGGGCAGTGCTGTTCTCTGCATTCAAACTCGACTGGAGGAGGAAAAAACACCTGCAACATTTTTTAACCCTCTTGGTCCTCATCATGTACTCTGGCTCTCCAATTTACAGACTTGTTTGGTTAATTGGACAAATAATTTAAAAAAACACACTCACGCAAGCCTATATGCCCATTTCTTGTCAACAGTTGCTCTTGCATGCAACCTTCTTATTACAAGCAGAAAGCCTCTGCACCATAATTTCAGGCTGAGGGAAACACAAAGTGTACAGTGTGCTCTGGAGTACACATGGCCACCAGAAAGCCCTGAGGAAAAGAAAAATCCCCCGCCACTGCCTACGGTTGTTTAACTCGCTGACATTAAGAATTTATGAGCTTAAAGATTCAACTGGCACTCTCCTTGTGCGACTTGCAACATATCTTGGAAAGTGTTGCAGCAGAGCAAACAAGTTGCTTTGTTGATACTTGCCTGTTTGTCAAGATATGGCTGCGTAACGCAAGAATTCGAGACAAGAGAGAAGAGAGAAAAGGACTACTTCCTTAAGGAAAAATTGCTGGTTTACTGTCTACATCCGTTACTATATTTGTTGATGGTGAGTAATATTGTTGAGTTTTATGTAAAATATTCATAAACATTGAACTTTTTCACATTTTGATATCTCAAGAACTAATAATGTCAGTGGATTTTATTCGAATTTTATGTTTTAGACCATGACCAAAAAAAGCCTATTTATGAAGGACAATGATGCATGGTTTTTCAAATTTTTTCATAAATAAAAATCTGAAGTGTTGCATGCTATTAAATTTAACCCCTTTTCTCCAATATGCCTAAATAAAGCCCTGTGCAACCAGTTTTCTTCAAAAGTCACAGGATTAGTAAATAGAGTCAAACTGTGTGTGATGTAATAAGCTGTTCTGCAAAGGCTAAAGATGTTTGTTAAAGATCATTAGTGAACAAACAGCATCATGAAGCTGAAGGAAAACAGCAGACATGTCGGGGGTAAAGCAGGGCTTGGTTATAAAACAACATAACGCTTTAAACATCTCAGAGAGCTCTGTTCAATCCATCATAGGAAGTGTAAATAGTAACATAACCACAAACCTACGAAGACATGGCCGTCCACCTAAACTGACAAGTCAGGCAGGGTGAGCTCTGGAGGAGCTGCATAGATCAATGGCTCAGGTAGGGTAATCTGTCGACAAGACAACTAGTACAACTAGTAGTCAAGCTCTCCACGGGTCTGACCTGAATAGGTGATAGAAAAAAACCTTTTATTGAAAGAAAACAATAAAATGTCCTTTGAGCAGTTTGCCTTAAGCCATCTAAGGAACACAGCACACATGTGGAGAAGGTGCTCTGATCAGATGAGTCTAAAATTTACCTTTTTAGCTATGTGTGGCAGAAAACTAACTCTAAAGTCAATGACTCCACCGTGAAACATGATGGTGGCGACATCATGCAGTGGGGATGCTTTTCTTCTGTAGGGAAGCTAGTCAGAGTTGATGGAGTCTGGTTAGAGCTAAATACAGTACAATTTGGAAGAAAACCTGTGTGAGGTTGCAATGGGCATTTAGTCTGGAGCAGAGGTTTACCTTCCAGCAGGACAACCAGAGCTACAATGAGTTCCAGTCATCCAACTGAGCATTTATGTCGCATCTTGTAAGCTGATGTTTACAGGCACTTTCCATTCAGCTTGACTGAACAGAAGATATGCAAAGCTGCTGGAGACAAACTTCAGTATTTGCAGTGGCAATTGCAGCAAAAGGCGGTTCCATAAAGTACGGACTCAAGAGGACTGAATACAAATCCCTGCCATACTTTTCAGATTTCTAAACAGGTATTATTTTGGCTTTTACTTCACAGTAATGCACTACTTTGTGCTGGCACCTGTCACATGAAATCCAAAAAATAAAAAATACATTAATAAACAAAATAGATGGATGTTTTTGATTTGCAGATAGTCTTCGGTGTTTTTTGTAATCAAGGTCTATACTATTGATAACAGTGCCATAAATATATCTTACCCTCACGTTTTTAATGCACTAACTCAGTTTAAACTTCTAAGATAAAAAATGTATAAACAAACATCTTCATTTTCCTGAAAAATTATATAATTTTCACTTTGCTCAATCACGATTGATTAGGAGTGATTGGATGTGGCTCAGAGCTTAAATTCTCATCATGAACAGAATGTTAATTGTGGTCTAAATGCAGACTTCTCTTCCTATAGAGAAAGAGAATTGATATGCTGGTGTGCTTCATTATTATTCTTGAGGAGCGCTGTTGTTTTTCTTCTGGGAGAAGGAGTCTGGGGGGCAAAATGGACAACCTGGACTAACAGAACCGAGCGGACGCTAGGTGTCACCCTTGTGACTTTGAAATCTGTCTGCCTCCCGACAGGATCCAGCAGACTGGTTGCAGGAGGGAGAAAGGTGCGTGTGTGTGCGTGACAGAAAGAAAGTGAAAGAGACCGGCTGTTAGGGAGTGTCGCCTATATCTGAATGAGAAAAGTGAGATTTCAAGGAGAGAGGATGACAGTCTGCAGTATGAGCAGAACCTCATATTGAGTTCCCTTATTTCCTCATTGCCACGGTGCGGTTTTCTCTCTTGAGTGAGTTGGCGTGTGGAGCGGTGGTGGTTGTTCACATCACAAGGAGCCGTAGCTATAACGTCGGCCTGAATTACACGGAGATAAGAGAGAAGGGCCGCTTTGAATAATGGCCTAATTGATGTGTTGTTCCTTTTATTATGATGATGAGCTGCAGACTGTAGGTCAGCACCCTCCTCTTTATTAACTTAATAACAAGCGTTTGCATATACTGAATGAAGCATATTTATTTTTATATGATAGAAGCTAATTAAAGCTTTAATGAAACAGGTTGTAGGTTCACTGTATATTATCCAAAAGCAGGAAAATGTTTGGAGTGGTGCTCAAATGCCTTATTGGTTGGAAAATCTTTCTGCTTTGTTGTTTGTAAATATTTCTTCCCAACATGGAAACTTAAGCCATATCTATTATTCGGTGATTATATTGGAATTTGCTCCGTATTTCACCAAGTACATATTAAGTTTAGATGTACATTAAGCACCAGGTGACCATGTCAGACTGTAGATGTTTACATATAGTTGCAATCAACAGGCTCATACTTGACTTTGAAAATCAGAAGGAAGGAAGTTTATTCTGTCCAGAGTGTTTTTTTCAATCACGTTTAACTGGAAAAACCAACATCAAACACTATAAGGCCTCAGGCATTCTCAATCCATCAGATGCATTGAAAAAAACACTTACGGATGAGAGGTGACAAGTCTTAAAACAAGAAATTTTACCCTCTTGTGATGCATATAGTATCCCCAACAAAGCCGGCCCAAGGCATAGAGAAATATGCAGCTGCTTTAGTTCCCCCAGAGGAGCAGAGACCCCCAAGTATGCTTGATCCAAAATATAATTTTTTACACTTTCAGATTTGTAGTTTTGTTTGAGGATGAACCTATTTTTAAATGAAAATTTATCTGAACTGTATAAAGTAGTCAAAATTCAGCAATTAAAATGTTTGTGAAATTTAATAGAATTTAAATTCTTTAAATTAAAAATAAATTAGATTGAAAAGAAAAGTGTAGTTGTTATTATGCATTTTTTACAATACATTTTTACAGCTTTATTGTTTTGTTGGTCTTGAAGAAATCAATGTCTCATAGTGTAATAATTTCTGTGCCTCAATAACATTTCATGCAGACTGTAACTTCAATATTATTCAAAAATAAACGTCAATTTTACATGGAAACACATCTTCCAGAACCTCAAAACGTAATTTAACCTCTTATTGGTGCATTTAATTTCACCATCAGAGCCAGTCCAAGACTAAATAAAACAAACTAAGCCGATGCTTGGATCCTCCGTGCCAGCAAGGGGCGCCACCCAACACTTGAATTTTCACAGAAAACAAATCTCAAAACTTTAAATTTGTTGTTAAATTTATCAGGAATAAGCATAAGTTTGAAGTGTTATGTATATAGCAAAACCTAAAAAATGTATATTGAAAAATTTACTAAACTATTTTACAATGTCACGTCGCTACACTTCTAACACAGAACATAGATCGGAAAACTTGAAATGTGTAGTCTTGTTTGTTATGAACGAACCAACCTTTAAATTCCCTTTCAAGGTTTATGAAAAGCAAATTTATTTTTATTATTTAAAATTTCACTTTTTATTATTCAACAGTTTACAAATGTGATATTTATCATGATGCAGAGGAAAATGTTCACAGTTTAATAGGTATGTTAACAGTCATAATTTAATGTCTTTATCTTGGTTTCTGTGCAGGAGTAACGCTTGATTTAGATCTGTAATTAAGTGACATTTTTCTGTGATTGCTTGTAAGTTCAACCAATTAGGCGGGCATCCCCTTCCTGACACTGGACATGACTGCCAGAATGCAGTTTATGTACAGGTTTATAATAAATATTAAAAAGTGGTTACTTTGAGAGCCAAGAAAAACACATTCTGTGACAGGGTAAAATCATTGTTGTCTTACTAGTACACCATGCAATTTAGGGTTTGCATGAATAACATGGAAACAATCAAGCTTGGATTATATAAAAACCTTAATTTTGGTACTATGGTGGCTGGAGGAATAGGTCATGATTATTTAGGTGAGGTTCTAGTGAAAGGTTATAAGTAGTTAATATCTTGCCCGGAATAGATAACTGTCTTGACGCCATTACTTGTATGAATCCCAGAGACTGAGGCTAACTGCTAGCCAGGGAGGAAGCAGGACCAAAGTGAACTTCTAAAATCTTGGAACAACTCCAGTCACAAAAACGTCAAAGCGGTTTATACAAACATCATTTTCTGAATGTAAAGCTGTTGTCATGTTTGCATTGAACAGTTATTACAAAGAAGTGGACGATTATTTAAACAATAAAGAGAGGTGGGGGAGGGTGGTGTCTCAAGCATTCTTCCTCTGTGAAAAGCTTACTGAAGTTTGAAATATGTAAAACATTTGATAGGATAGGAAGACAGCAAAAAAATCAAGAAAATAGTGCTTCATCAAACTCCCCCTGAAGTGTCGTTTTTTAGCATCACTGTACCTTTATATCAGACATTTACTCTTGTCAAAAATGCTTTACGTGTTCCGTTCACAGTCCATGTTTCACATAGGAAGCTCATTTCTGCTACACTGTGTCCAACCTCCATTTACCCGGTTAATAATAATTAGTTACTGTGTAAATATCCACCCAATGCAGGCAGAATATCAACTGCTTATAACTTTTAGAGGAACCTCACTTAACAAATCCTGAACTATTAATTTAATCAAAATATTGGATATTGGCTCTAATCACCATGACCCAGATTTGTATTGTTCTCTGGTTCTGCAGATACCACCTGCTCTGCTCATGATTGACAAACCTTAAAAATCTGAACACCGGGCAAAACCCTCCTGGTGAAGCTGTGGTGAGAAATATGACTAGAAGTAGATTTAATGTCTATTTGTAGAAGAGAAAAACTAGCACAATTCTGAAAAGTTACCCCTCATAACCTCCTCTCCTCTTCTGCGCCTCTGCTGCATGAAGAACACTGTTTCTCTTTTTTCCTCTCCTGTGGCCCCCATGAGAGCCCTCTCAGAGATCACCTCCCCCACCCCCCAAGACCCTTGCTTTTGGAAGCAGCCACAACGACCGTCTGATACCGTGTTTAACGTGTACACCATAATTGCCTGTAGAGTCTTCCATCTGCAGAACAGGTAGTTGGCCGCGTTTCATTGCTGTACTTCGCTCCACCCACCAGCAGCTCCGGCCCTCCTGAGTAACCCCTGATTGGCTGAGGGGATTGCGGGTCCTGCGACTGAGCGCTCCGCTCGGAGCTCCGAGTCTGCCAGTTTGCACCAGCGAAGCGAGAGGAGCGCTTGTTGGAGTCAACTAGACAGCCTATTGGCAACGAGTGATGATTTCTTTTTTTCATCCCTCCCTGCCTCAGTCAGGCTAGATGTAGGCTGCTGTGCTTCAGTTTCTCTGCAGCTACACATAAATTGCGTTTTGAACGTACTGTAAGCTCTGGCATCGCTTCATCCCAACTGACTGCATTTTCATTGGATTTTCTTTTTCTTTTTGTGCGCCTGGACTACTGACTGGGATCTGTTGTAGCCTTTCCAAGTGAGATGCGAGGGAATTAATTAGGAAGTGAAAGCTTGACGACTTGCGGAGGGGGTTGGAAGAGAGACTAAATCTGATGGAAATGAAAAGGTAATCGGGAGTTTGAGTGATGTGATGAGACATTCCTGCAACTGCACCCCTTTTACGCAAAAATATATCCGGACTTTTGAATTTTTTTATTAGCTGCGCTTCTCAAGAGGATTTATTTTATCAATGCTTGTAATAAAAAAAAAAAACTCATTATTTTATCCAAAAAAGGACGACCTGAATATCGACCCCTGTCAGGTCGGGGCGGTGAAATTCACACAGACTTTTCAGGTCCATCACTCCATCTGCGCGGAAGATAAAGATTTCTGCGGACTTCAGTCTCTGCAGCATTTCTCCTCCCTTTTGCGCTCTTAAAAAATGGACACTTTAACATATGAATCGTGCGTAAGATCAGTTTTATCCTTGTTGAGAGCTGCACGGATTTCCACAGCTAAATCCCAACTGTGAGAAGATTCAGCATGTTTTTACTATTCTGTCGCCCTCAGTGTTTCTCTCGCTGCAGCAGACCGGAGGATGTGCTCTGCCTGAGAAGAATCAAGTAGGCACTTGTTAGAATTAGAGCTCTTTGACGGCATATATTCAATCAAACTTATTTTTTTAATGAGATGATTCATTTGCGCGTTTTTTCCTCCAATTTTGACGCGCATCCTTGTGCGTAATTCTCCAGAAAAACTCAACAGGTTCAACAGATAGCCCCGGAGATGGAATTAATACAACTAACCGCCGTTTTCCTTTTATTCTGGGTCGGAACTGAGGCTGTTATCAACCTGAAATATGGAATAAACGAGGAGATAAAGCCCGGGTCGGTGATTGGGAACGTTACGAGGGACGCGCTCAAGCAGGGCTTTCAGATTGCGCCGCAGCCTCCTTACTTGAGGGTTATTTCCAATTCAGAACCGCGATGGGTGGAACTCAGCCCGGCCGGGATTCTTACAACCCAGATGAAGATAGATCGGGATGTAGTTTGCAGGCAGAACCCGAAGTGCATTATTTCCCTAGAAGTGATGTCGAACTCCATGGAGATCTGCGTAAT
Organism: Crenichthys baileyi; assembly: GCA_036173005.1. Taxonomy (NCBI): domain Eukaryota; kingdom Metazoa; phylum Chordata; class Actinopteri; order Cyprinodontiformes; family Goodeidae; genus Crenichthys; species Crenichthys baileyi. The sequence continues at coordinate 249,367 of JAHHUM010000632.1, forward strand.
CAAAGTTGAAATCGAGGATTTGAACGACAACGCGCCCCGGTTCCCAACCAGTCACATTGACATAGAAATTTCTGAGAACGCATCCCCTGGTACCAGGTTTCCCCTAGAGGGTGCGAGCGACCCGGACTCGGGGATCTTTGGAGTGCAGTCCTATTCCATTACCCCAAACGAGCTTTTCGGACTAGAAATAAAAACCAGAGGGGACGGATCCAAGATCGCAGAGCTTGTTGTGCAGAAATCTTTAGACAGAGAGACGCAGTCTCACTATTCCTATGAAATCAGCGCAGAGGATGGAGGAGACCCCCCAAAGATAGGCGCGGTCCAGTTAAACATTAGGGTGATAGATTCTAATGACAACAACCCAGTTTTTGACGAGCCAGTTTACACGGTGAATGTGATGGAGAATTCCCCCGTTAACACATTAGTCATAGACCTGAACGCCACGGATCCTGACGAGGGCACTAATGGAGAGGTTGTGTACTCGTTCAACAGTTACGTCACCGAGAAAACGAGGGAGGCTTTCAAAATTGACCCCAGGACTGGGATCATCACTGTCAACGGCGTGTTGGATTACGAGACCACGCAAATCTACGAGATCGACGTCCAGGCCAAAGATCTGGGTCCCAACTCCATCCCGGCTCACTGCAAAGTCACAGTGAACGTGATGGACACGAACGACAACCCACCTGTGATCAGCCTACTCTCGCTGAACACAGAGATGGTGGAAGTGAGTGAGAACGCACAGCGTGGGTATGTGATTGCACTGGTGAGGGTGTCAGATAAGGACTCAGGGGCCAACGGGAAAGTGAAATGCACCCTGCAGGGCAACGTTCCCTTCAGGCTGCAAGAGTATGAGAGCTTCTCCACCATATTGGTTGATGGGAGGCTGGACAGAGAGCAGAAGGACACCTTCAACCTGACCATTCAGGCAGAGGACAGTGGCATCCCGCAGTTACGTGCCACCAAATCTCTGGTGGTCAAAGTCACAGATGAGAATGACAATCCGCCCCACTTCCTAAAGCCACACTATCAAGAGATGGTGATGGAGAACAACCTCCCAGGTTCCTGTCTGCTGGCAGTGTCAGCAGAGGACCCAGACCTGGGCATGAATGGCACAGTCTCATACTCCATTGTCCCTGGTGAGATCAAGCACATGGATGTAAACACATATGTGAGCATAAACCCATCAGGCCGCATCTACTCCATGAGATCATTTGATCATGAATACACCAGGACTTTTGATTTCAAAGTTCTGGCAAGAGACAACGGCAACCCATCCTTGTCCAGTAATGCCACAGTTCGTATTGTGGTGCTGGACGTCAACGACAACACGCCTGTGATGACAAACCCTCCGCTGGTCAATGGGACAGCGGAGGTCTCCATCCCGAGGAACGCCGGGGTGGGGTACATGGTGACCCAGGTGAAAGCTGATGACTACGATGAGGGGGAGAACGGGCGACTGACCTACACCATCTCAGAGGGCGACAGGGCCTTCTTTGAAATCGACCAGGTGAATGGAGAAGTACGCTCCACCAGGATGTTTGGGGAGAACGCCAAATCCACCTATGAGATCACAGTGGTAGCAAGGGACCACGGCAAGCCCTCCCTCTCTGCCTCAGCCTACATTGTGGTGTACCTTTCCCCAGACCTGAACGCCCAGGAGACCATCGGACCCGTCAACCTGTCTCTCATATTCATCATCGCCTTGGGCTCCATTGCGGCCATCCTCTTCATCACCATGATCTTTGTGGCCGTCAAGTGCAAGAGGGACAACAAGGAGATCCGGACATACAACTGCAGGTACTGAATGAACACAAAAAATGTGAAGGTCAGGGTTCCTACAAATGTTATATTTCAAAATTCATTGCTTTTTTAGACCTAAATTTCATAGTTCAGCCAGTGGCGGTTCTGGCATATATGAGGCCCTGGGCAACCCCATCCTTCTGCCCCAGTTTTTATTCTTTTCTCAATTTAAGATGGTCCTGATGCCACAAAAGCATTATAAAAGCTCTTTGTTGTGTTCTCACAAATACAACAAATGTTTAAAAAAATTAAAACCGTGATTTAAAGAATCTCTGTTTGGTGTAGATTAATCAAGTTCAGGTTTGATCTGTTTATATACTGTATACGTTGAGCTCGAGATGATCAAATTAAATCCATTTTCCTTAAAAACAGTAAATTAAGTCTTTAGATTGATCAAAAGCTGTAAATCAGAAACCTACTTCAGCGTCGTTACACAATTACCTGGTGGTGGGGCATATAAAAAAAAAATCCACCACTTTTTTAAGCAATTTTTATAACATAAAACATGGACATTTTAGGTCAAAATGTTCCTCAACTTTCTGGAAAAACAACCCAGTTCAAGAACCACAGGAAAAGAGGCTTTAGAGGCCAAAGACAGAGTAAAATTGCCATTATCAATGTAAAAGTCTTTTATTTTTCAAAAATTAAGAATATTTAAGAGAATATAACAAGGAATGATGTCAGAACGTTTTATTTTTTTTACATGCATACCCAACTGTGTAAATTATAAAATCTAATTGGCAACTTTTCTAGACTTTTTTGAGTTTATTAAAACATTCTTGACATTTGAGTTAAAAACAACATTTACGTAGTTGGGTTTTATTATCAATAACACTCAGTTATTAATTTGGCATATGGACACCTTTTAAAATCTGTGCCACTACAACTTGTCAAATATGGCTTAACATGGCTTGGATTGCCCTGCATTAACTTCATATACTTTAAATCACAGCTGGACATGTGAGGTATCCTTTTCTTTTATGAAAGAATGATTTCTAGACCCAGTTCAGGAATGACAGGTCCAGTATAAAATTCTTATGTAAGAGGCTGTAGGAACGAGTGTTCATTCAAAGCTGTCCTCAAAGTATAAATCAATGTAAAAAGTCCTTTATTTTTCAGAAACTGATTTTTTTTAAATCCTTTATATAATTTTGTACTTTTCCAGACTGCGTAGGAACCCTGGAATGTGTGTGTGTGTGTGTGTGTGTGAATGCGACCGTGCCAGTTGACAGTGCATTGCTTTTTTATCATGCAGCATGTAGAGGCCCTGTAAGTGAGGACTGCAGATCGTTTCTCCCCCCTCCTCTCCCCTCTCTCTCTCTCTCCTCTCAGCTCCACAGCTGAAGTAGACCAAAATGAACCCGACTGCTTTAAATCAGACACATTCTGCTGAGGCCCACTGTTCTGCATTAAGGCAAACGGTGATTGATGGATTTAATCCTTCCATTGTAACCAATTGACTCATAAATACAATGGTTCGACTGCCATGTTCAATTTGCGGATGTGTTGCCGGACAATTAATGTCCCGCTGCCTCAATGGCAGTCCCGGACATTTATTATTTAACGTCCACCGTGGCTGATTGGCTGTTATCAGCTTTAATCTGCTGTGATTACGGACAGTCCTCCAGGATCACTCAGATTCCCCTCTGTTTTCATCAAGGCAGATCAGAAGGAACTATTCTAAAATAAATGTAGAAGATTAGACTTGTGCTTTAGAAGATATTATCAGTTACATCAGTGTCATGGACTGTTACAAGGCAGGTTTATGAATAAAATCAGCTTTCCCCCTTTTTTCATGCATTTATGGTAATACTGTTTTCTTCATCAATCTGAGCATCAGCTCTGGCTTTGATTTCCCTTCATGTGCCACATTACCACTGTAAAATTTACATATAGATTGGATTTGTGAATTTAACCTAAAGCTATAATCATATTTTGTTTGACGTAATTTTGTTGATTTGAGGTTCACCTCATTATTTTTAAAAGAAGGAAAGATACAGAAAAATGACCACAATCATAATCAGATTTTATATTTCTACTGTACTGATCTAAGGTTTTTCTTTTTTACAAATGTTTTCAACTGCCTAGATTAGATATGGAAATTAAGTACCTCTTGACTGAAAGCATCAGAAATGATTGCTGCTCCACATTTGAAAGTTGACCCGGAGAAGTCATATTTCCGGTCTGACTAAAAATACTTTTCCAGATGTAATTTTGAATTAGCTTTGATTTAAAATAGACAAAAAAATCTGTGAAGTTACAGCTTGATTAAAAAAACATTTGCTTTTATTTAAATGTCACTCATACATTTTGTGCACAGAAGACACAGTGACAGACAAACAACAAATCCGAAACTCAAAACTGCTCCCACTACTTTCCTCCCTCCCATTGTGAGCCCGTCTCCCTGCTGGGAGCTTTAATCAGCGCTGATGTGTTCTGCTTCTCAGTCACCACCTCGCATATGAGGAGCAGTTATCTCCAATGTATTGCTTGTCCTCTGTCAGTCTGTCTTGCTCTGAAGTTCTCTCCTCCAAGATTTCAATTTGGGCACAAGGCAGAGAGAACAACATGTGAAAACGATTGAGAAAAAAAGCAGAGATGCTGTATTTTCTTCCATATTCTTCCCTCTGAATCATAAAGGAGCTGATTAAGAGTATGTGCTTGTATCAAGATGCAAACGAAAAGACAAACAAAAAAGTGATGGCCCTGGTGATGCATTTGGGCAAAAAACAAAGACCCATGTGGCTTTGTAGAATAAAGAAATGTAGAAAAAGTGACAGGAACAGAGATTGCAATTTCACCAATATCTCTATCCTTGTTATGGACTTGATTTAGGATCAATCCAATCGAGTTAGATTTTACCTTCCAGAGTTTGAGTCAGTAGAGATAGTAAAATAAAATTAGCAAAAAACACCAGTCCTGTAGAGGATGTAGTCATCACTAGACTACTTAACATCTGTTTTTCTGCGGAAAAACTGCAATGCTGTGCAAAGAGCAGACATTTCCCCTAATGTGAGCTTCCTTTGATAAAGCATAGCTTTGCTGCTCATTTGCTCTTATTAAAGTCAAAGTACTCAGCTTCAGTTTGCAGAAGTCACAGAGAGCCGCCGAACAAATTTGAATCTGCAGTTCTCTTGCTTTTCTATATTGCTTGTGGGCCTGCTTGCTGATGAAAGAAAAAAAATGGAATCAGTGAATGTTCTGTGCTTTGAATATGATTGCATACACCGGTAGTGCTTCTCAGGTTCAGTGTTCTCCTTTTGTTTTGCTTCTGTGGTTTTGGCATGTTTGCATATTCAGCTTGTTTGTGACATGTTGATTGTTGAGCATGCAAATGCAAACAAACATCCATGATGGCTCCACTGCAGGTCAGGTGTGGTGGGTCACCTCTGTGTGCAGTTCCACACTCGTACAGAGGCTATGAGCAGGGCCGGATTTCAGGAGGAGGTGGGCACATGGGATAGAGCCAGTTTTGGTGCCATATCCACACAGGTTGCTTTTATTCTATTTTATTCATGCTAATTACAATACATTGATAGGTACACCTCAAATTAAGGGTTTTTAGGGGTGCTGGTCATTTTGCCTCTTTGTTATTTTTGTACTTTTGCAGTTTTTCTCATTTCGTATCTGAGTTTTTTGGGTAAGAAATCTGCCAACCAGTTTAAAGTAATACTTATGTTATATTGTAAGGAGAATAGTTTGTATGACAGCAACACATTTTAACTGTCAGCAGGAGGTCAGACAGTTACTTTGATTTGATCAGGGCTCAAAAATGTTCCACATTTTGTATCTGGCCCCAAAAAGGATTCAGAACTGAAATAGGTAGAAAGAAATATAATAAAAAAAACAGAAAACTATATAAAGTTAAATTAAATTATATGAAAGTGTTTTATGACCATTTATCTACAAAACTATGAAAGGTTCTAAAACAAAACACAAAGAACTGTACAGGCCATGCTTTACAGATATGCAACAGAAGTTGGACAGAAAAGAATATTGTTATGAAGCAGTGGTACAATTTTGCAAAGTGGCACCATGACTCTGAGCCTTTATAGGTCTTATCCACACTAAATTAGTTTTACTGAAACCTTTGTACTTGTCCTTTCTAAAAGGCTTTAATAAAGATGACACCAGTCTTGGAATGTCTTCATCTATACACAAATAGACCCCAACTGTTGTAAAATCATGTTTTTTTTTTTTCAAGTAGTTGCAGGTCGGTTAACTTTAAAATAAAAAGTCCAACAAAATCAAAACACCTCACACTAACATGGGTTTAGAAGTCCTTAGAAGTTAGAAGTTGAAATTTGTAAATTAAGGTGTTTGTAATGTTTGGAGTGCAATAATTCTTGCCTAATATATTCCAAGTGTTATGAACATGCATTTCACATGCTACTGTAATATTTAGCCAGTTGGACAGAGTCTCACTGTAGCAGATGCTCACAATAGACACAAATGACATCTCCCAAAATGCTATCATCACCATTTTTACCAGAATTCACTGTATTTTTTTATATTGTGCAGCTCTAGTATATATGTATATACTGTATTTCTATGGCCCTCAGAACTGTGAGGTTTGGGATTTCTGCCTCAGTTTACTGGTGCACTTACTGGTGCTTCTGTCACACTATTGCAATTCAGTAGCATATAAAACACAATGCCTCCAGTAAACAATGCTCCAGCATCAAATTAAGAGGCATTTAACACTGAAGTATATATAATTTATTAAATAAAACAGGCTTCCACGAAGCACACGCACCATGTATACCGCAGATGTGCCATTACAACTACTACTCAGAGATTGCAGCAATAAGCCAACAAAAACCTTACTTAATCTGATGCAAAGTTATGCGAACGCTCTATCTGTGCTAGTGAAAATTTACTAACCTTGGGAAGCTTGAAAAAGAAAGTGAAACTGATGTCATAAACTATTTTCTGATTAATTTGGCAAATTAATTATCTGACTACTTGGGAGTACTCATAGATTATTGAGTTTATATTCCAAAATGGTCAACTGATTTATTAACATGTAAAAAATATGAGCAGGTGACAAAACAGCAAAAGTAACATACCTCGTCCTGACACAGCACCCCACAGTGCATATCCTTACTCTTGATATCAATACACATGCACTAATAAAAACGAATAAGCGCCTAAAAAGCAACACACATATTTCAAAGACGTCTTGATGTTCCACAAAATCCATTTACTTTCCTCATGTTTCTTAATACGCCAAACAAAACATGACAAGAAAAAAGCACTGAAACAGCAACTTCAAGTCCGGCCCTGGCCATGAGCTTCCGTCCGGCACTCAGCATGACAGGCTCAACGCTCTTTGACTGTGTGGGCTTGGTTGGGGAAGACAGAGCACTGCTTTATTGAGTCTGTTCAGTTTCTTCTACTTGCGCAGGGTGGCGGAGTACTCCTACGGCAACCAGAAAAAATCCAGCAAGAAGAAGAAGCTGAGCAAGAACGACATCCGCCTGGTGCCACGAGACGTCGAGGAGACAGACAAGATGAATGTGGTGAGTTGCTCATCTCTCACCTCTTCGCTCAACTACTTCGACTACCACCAGCAGAGCCTGCCGCTGGGCTGCAGGCGCTCCGAGAGCACCTTCCTCAACGTGGAGAACCAGAACTCACGCAATGCAGCCCCCAACCATGGCTATCAGCACTCGTTCACAGGGCAGGGTCACCAGCAGCCAGACCTCATCATCAACGGCATGCCACTGCCAGAGGTGAGATACAATCCAATGTGCTATGTCCTTGATCTCCTAGCCCTTGGTCTCCTAGGTCAAACTAAATCCTAACAAAGCAAACCTCTTTCAACACATCCTAAGGTATAGAGATATTTGGCATTCCACCAAAGTATATAATGTTAGTGAAATTTGCTGCTGATGGAAAAGCTGAGCTATTTGAACTGGCAATGTGTCAGTTGAGTGGAATCCTTCAAGGCATTTCAAGGTGCCCAAACGCTGGAGCTGACCTGTGATGAGAACGCTTTGCCAAGCACAATTTGGAGGCCTGACAAAGTGGATTATTTGGCCTCTCTCACTTTCTTTCTTTCTTTCTTTCTTTCTTTCTTTCTTTCTTTCTTTCTTTCTTTCTTTCTTTCTTTCTTTCTTTCTTTCTTTCTTTCTTTCTTTCTTTCTTTCTTTCTCTCTTTCTCCCTGTTTGGATGTGTGCTGAGCCACGAACAAGAGTTTGTGCACCTGCCAGATGTATTGACTCGGCTAATCAGCTCCACCACACATCATTTCAGGGGCTAACAGAAAGAGTAATCATTGCTTGAATCTGTATGTCATCGGATTGGCTGCAGCGTTTGCTGCATGGCTGCTCTGTACGCCGAGCCGTCGAATTGCCCCGACGTACCACACATTGCTCCGGCAGAGCAGTGAAGGTCTGACTTGAAAGGCTATTCAAGCTGACAAGTGTATGCCGTGCCACTGATCTTTAGTTTATGGATTTCTGTATGTATGAACTCTTCTATTGGATTCTCTTGGCAATCTACCTCCTTCTGTTCTTGACCCACTTCTCTCATGGGGGACAGGGACATTTATGTGTATCTATGGAAGAAAGAAAGTGCATCAGTCTATGTGTTTTTATGAGTTTGTGTGTCATGCTTACTCATATAAAAAGCTCTACCACACACACACATACACATCTTCCTGAAATTGATGAGTCCAATCTCCGTTTGACATTCAGTGTGGGGAGAGTGGAGTGTGTTGGCTTGGGTGTGGGGGTCTTAAAACAAGAAACACAGGATGGATATTGATATATTGAGCGGATGATCCAGAGAGAGCCAGGCAGTATTGGCCACTGAGGGGTCAATGAGACCTACTTACAGGCATGCTGATTTACTGGGACTGTCTCAGCTGCTCTGTGTGAGCGTGTGTGTTGAAATAACACAGGTGGAAGGACAGAGAAAGTGTTATTGGGGTATTGTTGTGTGTTGCTATGTGGTGCAATGTGTTATATACATATACAGTATGTCCTGGCAGCTTTGGGGAAACAGCAAAGTGGGTCAGGCTATCCTGCAGTGTCGGTGGCAGATTTGCTTTAAAAAAGAAGGGAAATTTCCACCTGTTGTGCATGTGATTTTATTAAGTAATAGAATGGCCCACTGTATCTCATCCAGGAAGCAAATAGGAACATTTTTAAGAGGCATAGATGACAAGCATAAACTGTAGAAAACTAAAGGGGCGGAAGGAAACAAGGGAAATAGGCTCTGTTCACCCCAATTCATACCCAAGCATTGCTGTTTTGTCCCTTATGTCTTCCATGTCATACTTTTAGACACCCATTTCCTACTCAGTTGTAGAAATATTATAGTAGCTGCATAAAATTGGGACAATAAATGTTGTAAAGTGGAAAAATTGTACTCATTATGTAATTTAATTGTATATTACTTTCAAAAAATGTTTATACTTCCATATTTTGATTTATTTTGGTTTTATTCCCAATTTAAGCCATTTCACTGTAATAAAATAAGGCAGATTGGGGTTCCTGATCAAACAAAATAACTCTTGCTGGTAAATACTGTATATTATTTGGAGGCATAAAACCGTATTTTACTAACAGTAAAGTACCAAAGCAGGGAGCTAAATTTTTCTCAACAAAGACGTTGTTTGTGAAACGTCCAAAACAACAAAGCGAATGGGTGCAATGACCAGCACGGATGTAAACGGCAAGCAAAACAGAACTGTGATTATGTGTTTTTGTGGGTCATTGCCTCTGTTTCACAGCCAAGGAACTAAATAGTAAACAAAAGTATAAAAAATGTCTTACAATGTCGCACGTCTGTGGCTGAAGCATTCAATAAAACTGCAGTAGACTCAGGATTCGGGCTCCAGTTATTTGTTTGGGGCTAATGAAAAAGAGGAGAGGAAGACAAATAGGAGAGGAGATTGATTTTGATGATTCATTATGCAAAGCTCGGAGTTGTCTTGATGGAGCGGCGAGAGGGCAGATAGACAGATAAGGAGGGTGAATCTCAAGTCTTAGTGCCAGGTGTCCATGTTTTCTCATTTTCTAAGGGCCAGTTGATTGGCTTGATAGAGGCGGGAGCTGTTTAGCATGCAGCTTCCACCTCTCTCCTTCTTACACTTGATGTTGACAAACATCTCTTTGACCCAGTCTGTGCACATTTTATCTGGACTTAGAAGAGCAACTATGTGTGTGCGAGATCGGCAAAGTAGGGAAGAGTGGCAGCTAGAGCACGCCTTAGCCTCCAACAGAGTAACCTTGCACAGCACCAATTGACATTGTTTTCCCTCCTTACCATTGTGACATTTGCAAGAGACAGAAGCCATCCAGTATGTACAGATGCAGCTCTTAAATAAAAAATGGGTTTAGTTTAATTGCAATTCCATTTATAGAACAAACAAACTGCAGTGGAATGACTGATAATTGCTTTGCTGCAACGAGCAGGCTCGGGCTTGAAACCACTTAACCCATATCCCCCTGACTGGTTAGGACACGTCAAGTGGCTGTGTGGTTGTGATTAGAGAGTGTGCTTTATCCCCTAAAAAATATTGTCATTCCGAGGGCAACCTTAATATTACACATGATTCATTTATCAACGTTAGAGAAGTTTTTTTTCCCAAAAGGCAGCTCAAATTTATTTAGTCATCGCTGGAGATGGACCGAGTTCTGTGGCTGATTTTTGAAACGGATTTTAGCCAATTACGCACAGTTAGCATTACTACAGCAACTGTCTCCTTCCCCTTTCGAGAAGTGGTTCCACCACCATTGGGGGTCACAAATCAACAAGTGCAAAGACCTGAGATCCACTTCAGAAATCAAATTAGAAGTGCAGTTTCCTTTTAAATCGCTGCTAACAACCAGTTTTGGACCAATGCTTCCTCAGGAAATCCTCTGATTTAATTTTTTAACATCTCAGTGACACTAGTAAGTAGTCTTCTTTATTCGGTAAGAGCTTCTACACTGAAGAGTGTTCCTGCCATTGTGACATGGTTGTGTTTACATGCAATAACTGGGCTGTTTTTTTTAAAGAATGGAGCTCTTTTGTGTTTGTTTTTTACCTGAATTAGATTTTTTTTTTAAGGGCCAATAAAGCTAAAAATCAGCCGGTTCCGGTCTCTGAACGATTTCTCTACTTTCAAGTCCTCACAGCATGGACAGTTGTGATTTGTTTATATAGTAAATAACAGTAAATAAGAGTTCTGATCTGTTTAGTTTATGTGGTCCAGCAAGCATCCTGCTTATTTTAGGGCAGCTGGAGTTGTTCTTTTCCTCTTAAAGACACCCAGACACGGCAGGCTCAACTTGGCCAAGATAGCAGTGACAGGTCTCCCAGAAGACTTCATCCCTGCAGTTGCATTGTATGTAATGCATTGTCAGTTGTGACAACGAAAGCCTGTAGATGCCTCCTTAAACATGACTATCCATTGTGTTTAAAAGCATCAGCTGTGAGATGTTTGTGAGACCTGACTGTGGTAGCACTAATATGAATGCTCACAGGAGAATAAAGCTGTCTTCCATGGCTTAATTATAGTGAATCACTTGGTGGGGGGAGACAATTATACAGTAAAGGAATGGCCTTTGGCTAGAATGTGTTTTTGAATTTGTAATGCGCAGTAAGGCTTCTCACACCTGTGAATCCTGATAATGAGCAGAGCAGGAAAATGAGTGATCTTACCTTGTCAATTAGCATGATTCAGGTAAAAGAATGATGATTTTTCCTTTTAGAGGGATGATAAATCAATCTGAAAGAGACAGCAGGGGAATTTTAAAAAAGGTGGTTGGAGATCGCCCTGCGTGGTGCAAGATGTTTAGTATTCAGCTGAGACTAAATCCCACAAGGAAAAGTTATCTGATAACTGAAGCATTCTTCCTCCAGATGCTCACTGTGTTGCTCTTTTTGGTTCTGTCTCATGAGTTTTAATGAATTTGAACGGTAGTTTCAACTTCAAACAGAAATCAGTAACATACATTACTCAAACCAGTCAAAAACAGCTAGAATACATAAAGAAAAGTGAAATAAATCATGCAACATAGCTGCACTAGCCTTTTTTTTTTCCTTCCCTGTAAGTAAGAAGATGTTTTTGGTATTTACGTGGGAGGAACAACAGGGAGTGGCTCCGTCAAGGCAGAGTATCCCTCTTTGTTGCTTCACATCGGGACAATATGCACAGGGGCATCCAAACTTCTCATATTGAGCATGCAAAATATGTGTCATGCTGTCAGTGCATGCTACACATCTGTTAAAGTGCCAATCTCCCCCTACACACTCACTCATGAATACACATCCATTATTTTTCTTTTGTATTATTTGAAATAGGGGCTGGGGCATTAGCATATATGTATATATATATATATATATTATATATATATATATATAGGCGACTTAGAAATCTCACAGAAGCAGGTGAAAAAACTTTTCTCTTAATGTGCTAAATTCTTTTTTGTTAGAAAAAGTTGACATATCCACAGCTCTTACTGTTGTATTTATACACCATGAACTTTTTCCAATCAAACAAAACCAAAAATGTAACTTTTTTTGCAGAAAAAATAATACTTGTAGGCATCATGTGGGGCACCACCTTGTGAGGCGCAGTGTTATTATTATTATTATTACAAGGATGCGTGTTTTTCTCAACAGGGAAGCTGGTTAGACTTAATGGGAATATTGATGGAGCTAAATACAGGGCAACAGTGGAAAAAAACCTGTTATGGGCTACAAAAGCCTTGAGTTTGGGGTGGAAGTTTACCTTCCCCTAGGGGGACCCCAAACATACAACCAGAGTGAAGGTTCATACCAAAGGGTATTCATGATTTATAGTGGCCTAATCAAAGTCCAGACCAATCTGATTGAGTTTAGGTGTTTATGCAAAGAAAAAATAGCAAAACGTTCAGCGTGTAGATGTGGAAAGCTGGTACAAATGCAGATTTTTATTTGTATTTTATAGAAAATGTGTCATTTCATCCTTCAACTTCCTGTTATGCGCTGCTTTGTGTTGGTCTATCAAATTAAATCCCAATAAAACACATTGAAGTTTGTAATTCTGTCATTACACAGTGTAAAAACATTGAAGAGGTATAAATAATTTATACTGGTCTCTCCGCAGCTGTTTAATTTTACAACAAAAAAACACATTAACACTGTGAATCCTCTCAGCAATCGGGACAGTCGAGCAGATTTTGACGATTTATTCCAGCTTCTCTTTCATTTCATCTTTGCAGACTGATTCTTGCAAAATGCTTTAGCTTTGTTTGTTTATTTGCTGTCTTCAGCAAGCTGTGATTGACATAAAGTGGAGGACATCACTGCTGGCTGAAAGTGTAACTGGGAAAAAAACAACACAGATAGCAGAGAAGCAGAAATTGACAGCAGAGCCCCTTTTTCTCTCATCTTGTCTCATCTCTCTTGTTACGGATGAATGCTTGCACAGGCATTTAGAAATCCTTTAAAAATGTATATGTTTATCAGCTTTATGTATTAAAATACGCAGGTATACCAACTCTACACAAGCTCCTTATATAGTCTTTGATCTTTTATAGCATGTATTTAATATATATTTTAACATTTTGAAGGCTCAGGAGGTGTATATCGCACTCTTTAAAGTCTCCTCCTTCTCGAAGCAGTTGGCAAATAATCTTTCATCTCCAGAAGCTTCAGATGAGCGCTGATTTAGCGGCAGACGAACTTGTTAATTATTTAGAGAGGTCATTTGTAAGGCAGCAATTTCAGAAAACGCTCCGCTTTTCAAGTGTCACTGTTTATAAGGTGAAATGAAGCTCTCTGTCAGAAGCAAATTAGCAGAGTGACAGTGATGGACCCCGCATCATCCGCCGGTGGCTCCTCCTATCGTGTTTAAGGCACAGTAAGGGCGTGGCTAAGGGTCACTGAGTGACATTACTCAACGAGATGGTTTTCAGCTCCCTGGCAAGCAGCGATGGTTTAACACTCGGTTAGGTTTTATAGCCCTGACCCCAACCCGCGAACACCCGCATCACTGCATGTCATCCCCGATGCTGCAGAGGTACAACAAACTGACATAACAACCGCAGGCAGCCAGTCAGGAGCAGCCAGGCCCGTTGGGTTGCCACCCTCTTGTTAGGATCAGAGCATCCATCCAGAAGAGCTTAACAGTCAAAACACATGAGTGACAGCGCCTGACGTACGGACGTCACCGTGAGTGTCCTTAACTGCATATGACTCGTACAGATTGTACGGAGGGAGAGCGAAGTAAGGAAAACGCCAAGTCCTGGCAAATTGCAGGGAGAGAGACGTGGAAGGAGAGGAGCGTAAAGCGAGATCTATTTATAGAATGGCAATGATTTTTCTCAACCTGTGTTCCTGCTGCCTGAAACGTGTTATTTCTCTCTGTAAAATGCAGTGTTCGTATGAGGGCAAGATTAATTTCCACAAATCATGGTAACCTTTACAGAAAGCAATCTTGTCTCTTTTCTGTTGCATGTGTAGGATGTTCATTTGGCTTAAGAATATACAGGAGGCCAACATTATTCATACCACTGGAAGAATTAGGTTTAAAGTCATTTTAATTGTACATATTTTTTTCCTGACTGGAAGTAATATTAATCTATTAATGGACCAGCCACAGTCTGATAGAGGATCTGTGGAGAGAACTAAACATTAAGGTGACGCCAAGGAGGCCTTCCAACCTCAAAGACTTGGAGCTCATCACCAAAGATAAATCATCAAAATACCAGTAAAAACATGCAAAAATCTGGTCAGCTAATATTATAAAGAACAGTCTGATTGCTGCAATGCAATTACTGTTCCTCTGTTACATACAATGCCCCGAAAAAAATACACTGAGGTTTGGGTTTGCAGCGTGATAAACACTTAATGTACATATCCAGCCTTGCTCCTTTTCTATGAGAAATATTGGAAGTCATGGACAAAAATATCAGATGTCTAAAACTGCTGCAACAGAAAACATCGGGAGGCATGTTTTTTGAAAAGTTAAATCAGATCAGCTTTGCTTATCCTCCTTCCTCTTGAGATCATTTTACTTCATTTAAGAAACAACTTTTTCAACAAAATAGGGGAAAACACACTTTAAATTACTTTTAAAAGCTCTATCAAAGAGGCAGAATTAGCTTTCTTGTAAACCCATTAAACGTCAAATGAAGGGGGATTTTTGCGCAGTCAAAAATAGCAACATAATGGCTGCAGCCATCCAGCAATTTATGTTTGCAGGGTCTTTATTGGATGCGAATCTAAATGCAAGAAAGGGTGTAATGGCATTGGACTTATAGGTTGATGGGTCCACCCGCAAATGAGAAAAGGCTAAATGGAGTGAAGGAAATGGACGTAGTGATGATGTTTATCGCTGGGGAAGGGGGACATCATTACGTACCTTGTTAAGCCCTGCAAGCAATGCTGCGTGGATGTAATTACCCATTTAAATTAGTTTCTTGCAGCGTTGTTTTTTTTTTTATTTCTCAAATTAAACTCTCCAACACAAACACACCGCATTTGCTCCTCTTTAATGGAGATCCCTCAGTGTTGAAGTCCCAACACGGAGGAGGAAAAACACATCATCAACACAGATTTATTGAGGTATGCTGGAGTGCTCATATGCAGCCTCTTGTACGTTTAGCAGCAAAATCCGTCAGAGTTCAGCAGTGTGCCATAAAGCTAAGATGGGTTAGCCTCATTTCTGTTGGAATTTTCAGGAAAACCTTTGACAATCAAAGACTTCAGGAGAATAAAAAAGAACATGCCCCCATTTTTCATTCATGCAAATGTTGCTGCTGTCGTGAAAATGCCTGTATTTACATTATTGGAGCATAGAAAAGGTCAGCTTATACTTACAGAAACACAAACTTCAAGTTATGACCTGGAAGAAAATCTCATTTCAATGTGAGCTTAGTCCACTAGCAGCAATCCTTTCCTTTGCTCTTAGAAGCTAGTGCATGTTCACTATCAGGAAACGATACAAAACTCAGACATCTTGATATATTTTATTCTTACTGTGCATGAGAGTCTTTAGAGAAACATTTTTTTTTTCCTTTTCTGTAACACAACAACCAAAATGAACAAAGAAAGTAAACAAAGTGAGTAAAAAGTAATTAAAGTTCACTCATAATGACAATTATGTTTGCCCACAACTAATTTTCTCCAAATGTGCAGGGAAAAAAAGTATTAATTAGGATCCATGGATATCAGAGTTATAATTGTGTTTCTGTGTCTGGTCTTCATTATACGACTTGTAGCCACGTTATTGTTGGGAGATTTCCCAGGGCTTAGTCCCGAGAGCCACTGCTCCGCACATTTGGATGGCAGGGGAAAACGGGGGAGGGAGGCAGTTTAACTTAACAATACTCGCTGTGAACTGAAACTTTTTCCTCTGCTCTGACACCAGGGAGGAGTGACCTTTCCAAGTGTCCTGTTTTTATTATTTTTTTGCCTTGCTTAAAACAAAGCAGAAGTAGGAGCATGTTCATTAACATTTCTTCCATCAGATTAAAAAGAAAATTTTTTGCATGCTAATTGCAGATACGGGAAGGGGTTTTAAAAGTGACTGTGTTGCTGGGGTTCAATCCGGTATTCATGGGGCAATTTTTCCCACATTTATTTGCAACTGTGTTTTAGGCATGGGTTTCTGTACCACACGTGTCGTGATCCTCTGTCAAACTGAAACATTAAATACAAATGAATAAAAAATCAGCTTTAGCAATTAAAAGATTGATTATGATCATTTTTTTGTGCAAAGTTGTCAAAGTGGTAGATCAATTGCTCCCTTGCACATCACATTGCTATAGGAATAGTATTTATCAATTTAGTTCTTTCCATACATAAGATGTATTTTCACCATTAATGTCTCTTTCTTTTATTGTTAGTTTTTTTAGAAAACGTAAAATTGAAAACGTTGCAGACAAACAAATTTAAAACGCCCCAATGGTCTATGAACCTGGGGGTTTGAAAAAACAAACAAATGCCCAAATAAAAATTTGAACTTCATGACTTTTACTGGATGCAAAAACAAAACTCATTGCAATAATCATTGCAACAGTAGGAAATCTTAATGCATGTGGTATGAATAAAAAAGGGAACAACATTATTCAAAATGTATTGCCAGAACTGCTACTGTTCTTTTTCCTAAACAGTAGCAATTGCCTCTGACAAAACAATCCACCTCCAACAAAAATGGCGTAAAAAAAAGGTCAAAGGGAGTTCCAAAAAAATTTCTTTCCGTTTTTATCTAAGGGGCCCCGTTTTTTAAGATAAAAATTAAAAACTGATACATCTAGATTTTATTAAAATACAGCAAGTAACTGGTTATTGCTGGTTCTATGGCTGTACTTACGTTGTACATAAGACTCTGTATATGTCTTGTATGTCTGGGTTCCTCCTCCTTTGCAGTAATTATAACACCAGGGGGAACTCAATCCAACGGGAAACAAAAGAATTATCTCTTTGTCACATGTCTACCTTTTTAAGGAATTTAAAGAGGGCAGAGCAGACAAAAGGGAGCAAACATCATTGTGTTGCTCTCACAAATGCAGCATTATACCTTTTTGTGGGTTTTTCCCCGCTCTACTGTTTTTCCCCTTCTTTCATTTACAATTCATCATTCCTTTTTTTTTTGACATAAACCTGGGTTTCTTAGGGAATCATTATGGGCGTTTGGCGCAAGGTTTTGGCAGGCCGGCCGCTGTAGCTGCAGTATCAGGCGCCTCAGAGGCATGCAGCCGTATGGCTTGAGGAGCAGCAGGGTAGCGGAATTGCGCATTGTTCATCCACAGAACTGAGGCAGAGCATGTAATGAGCTGTAGCATTTTCACCCAAGCTGCCTAATGGGCTATGACCGAATGTAGGCCTCTCAGAGCCCCCTCGCTCCCTCTGCCCTGTGTGGCCAGTGTCTCGGGCCTCCCCTTTCTTTTCACCCATTCTCCCATTCTTCTTCGGCCCGATCAGCGTGAGCCATTCCTTCACCCCTGTTATCCTGCTCCTTTATCTCTGCTCCGTCTCCATTGTCCCCCCAGTCTCGGGAGATGGTGGGACCCCTAATGTGTTCAGTGTGTGGCTCCTTTTCTCATTCATGATGTCTGCAAACCTCTCAGAGCTAAGTCTGATTCAGCCTGACATAAATCAGAATAGCTCATTGATGGAGCCCCGAATGCGGTGTGATTACATTAAAAACCCAAACACTGAATACAAATAAAAGTTCAGTGGAGAATTTGCTGATGTTAGTTGTAGGGGATTTGTTGCTGGAACTCAGCTCATTTTTCCATCAAAGGCTGCTTTGCATTTTGATTATCTAGTTTTCCTGAAAGCAATTCAGGTGGGCCTGATTCACTCAGGTTTGTTTTCTTGGGATTAGGGCTTTTACAAAGTGCCGAGCCGTATTATTTACACCCATATCTAGTTTCCACAGAGGCGGGGAACCAATTCTTTGCTTAAGTAATACCGGGTCGAGTTGCAAAGACAAGAATGTGGGCTAGGCAATAGATTGCATATACTCCAGCGTGAGTGTAGAAGTAGAAAACACTACAAATTATATTAGTGATGATTGCCCTGTGGGGGGATTGATAACAACCTTACCCACGTCTCTGTCCTCTTTGTGATCACAGAACAATTTGGGGTCTTTAGTTGTCTAAGGGACATCACTTCTTTACTTTCGCCTCACGTTCGTGTTTTGACGTATCAACGCACAGGCAGCCAAATAAACGAATGAACAGCCCTTGGCCTTTGAGTGTGTTTAACTGGGTACAAAGGGCACCATATTCCCCAGAAACCACCTCATCTCCAGATTAGCTGTACCCAGCTCAGGCTGGTGGAAGTTAGATGGTAAGAGAAACAGCATGTCTGGACGTGTTACGGCGAAGATTGCTCATAATGCCTTTGCTTTAATAACGCAGGCTGACTCCACCGTTGCGTAGGTCTGCAGAAAGGTCGCTAACGAGCCCAGCTCATGATGCTTTCATCTTGTTCAGGGGCATCAAAGAAGACTGTAATGCTTCAACATTTATAATGCATACACATACATACATTCATGCACCCACAAAGAGAGGGTTCTTCTATGAATGGCACCCGGGGAAGCCCCTTCTTTTGTGAATCCTCCTTCCCACCAGAATCCCCCCACCCCTTAACACAACAAATACACACACACTTACACACAATGCAGGGGCAGCGCTCACTACCTATTGTCTGGGCATACAAATAACTAAAAGAAAGCTCATTCAGGGAGCAACTGATACATTTATTTAATTTTGAGTACTCATGTCGCCCCCCCAAACTCTGCCTCCCAAGACGTTGAGCCATGATATTTCATTAATGAAAAAACAAACTTCTAGGTGCAGAGATGAGATTTGTGCTTCATAAAATCTAAGACTATTTGAATAAAACATCTGTGAAATTCACAATTCTCATCTGTTTATGATGTTTATGTAAAGATTTGCTAGAAGAATGAGGTTCTCAAGTTTAGCACGACACGGCTTTGGGAATTAAAAAAGGAAGGTCACACCAATAACATGCCTGTCATTTTGTTACTGCAAAGATGTGTGATTTATCTTTTTGTTTAGTTTTTCCTGAGCCTTGTACTTAGCTATACAGCAGCTTTAAATCGAAAACACTTGAAATTAAATTGGGTTCAATGCTCTTTTTTTCCCCAAAATGTCAAACAGTTCTTTATATTACGAAAGCATGTTTTTCCCCCTTTATATATTTGTTCCAGACAGAGATAATCCTTTTCTAGCTTTATTTTCTATCAGTCTCGGGCCAAAACACTGTTAATTCTGTTTAAATGTTAATATATGGCTTCCTTCTTTGTTTATTCGAGATAGGACAACAGTTAAAATACCAGTGGTGTTGGTAGGGGTGGGGGGGGGGCATGGGAGCAGTGTTCTGACTTTTTATTTGTTCACTACCCAGTAATGATTATTTTAGCCTCTAAGCCCCAGATTTGGCCTTGTTTTGCTGTGGGAAGCAGCATCAGCAGGGACAGAGCAGCCTTGCCCTCGCTGAGAAGCTTGTCTGCGGCTAAGCTGGTTGGCAACGGGAGTCAGGTACCCAACATGGAGGACGTTCCGAGTACAGTCGCAAGAGGTCAGCAGGAGAGTCATGGGGTTAGAGCGATGGTATATGCGTGTGTGAGGATGGATCTGGGTTTTGCTACAGTTCCTTTGTGAAATCATGTGGCAGCTGAGTGTGAAGACGTTCTAATAATAGACCTTCATCGTTCGCCTTGTATGTAGGGCTGGTAACAAGCCAGTTGCCAGCTTGCATGAGCAACTGCAGAAAGCTGACTTTTGGTTTAATTTGGAGGACTAGCTATAATCCAGACTAAATCCCCTAAAGATAAAGTCCCCCACCCCTCATCCCACCACCATTGGATTATGGGAGTGTCTTTAAAAGGATAAGGACATGCTTATCGCTGCTTCCCTCAACACTTGTCTGGGTCCTCAGATGACGGGGGTGGACAGGCCGTCATCACCCTATGTGACCAGGGTTGTTATGAGTGAGAGAGATTAGTCATCTGACAACTGTAGATCAATGATAATCACACTTTATGGTTTTTAAACCCCAACAGTCGCAAACACTTATGGATGGTAGTATATGCCTAAGCTCCCATCCTGTGAATTTTATCAGCAGGCTTCATCTTACTGAACAAAAACACATGGATTAGATTATCGACAGCGCTTAGTGGGTTAGGTTTGTGTAAAACCTAATTATTTTAACACCTGCATTTGAGAACTGTTAACACAAGGTTTTTGAATGTTTGGTTGTTTGCAAAAAAACAGGAATTTGATGTTGCTCTGATATCAGAAAACCTCTTTAACATGTACCAGAATTAGGCAATTGAAACCTACAGTCACAAAAATAATTTAACAGTATAACATTCAGAACAAACCCAAGGCATAAGCAAACTAAACAGCGTGTTCAGGGTCTCCACACCATCAAGGGGTCCTCACGAGTGCCAGAATTGTCACGGAAATTAGATCAACAAATGTGCAATTTTCATCTTCTACGTAACATCAAACTTTCTGTGTGAATACTGACATTTAGTCAAAAAATGGTTAAATGGTGAATTGCTTTTCTAATTTTATTTGTGTTACCTGTTTATATATGTTTATATATATATTTATATATATATATTTATTAACTCTTGTGGCTTACCAATCCCCCACAATTGTCAAGTCAGCAGTCTTCCCATGATTGTGTAGACCATAATGTGGCCAGACCACAACATCTCTGTAAGTAAAAATATTTTTCATTGGTCTTAAGGGATATTATATTTTTTTGAGAAAATTAATGTCGGGTTTTCATTAACTTTACGCTTTCATCATCTAAAATAGAGAAGAATAAACACTGTGTGTATCAAGTTTATATAATACACAAATTTAACTTTATTTAATTACTGAAATAAGTTACCTTTTTAATGATATTCTACTTTATCATTAGATATTATCTGAGCTATAGTGAGTGATGGTAATTGGAAGATTTACAAGCAAGGGCTCTGACAACCAATAAAATATCAAAAGTATTATTTTTATATTTACACGGGTGCTGTTGGTGGTTTTAAAGATTTTTTTCTGAATTTATTATCCTCACATAAATAGTTTCAGGAATGTTGGCATATTTATTGGCTTTTCATTCAACCCAGGCATATATGTAGGAACATCTCAGCTCTTATGGCCAGAGCTTGGTCCCAGAAATAATCTGGCACTTACTTCTCCTGAAAACATGCTCATTTTACACTTTTCTGTGCCAAACAGAGAAGAAAAACCTTGTAATTAGTCACTTTATAAAGCATTTTTTCAGATGACTGATCTTTTATTGCCAAGATAAAATAAACTAACAGCTAATGGCAAGAGATGACCTGTGTAGCAGTCAAAAATATGTAAAAAAATCCAAAAGCATCATACATTTATTGAGGTAGAGTAAAATCAACTGGCGAGCATTGAGCTGTCAAGCATCTTATGTGGCAGACAGATCAGTTTGTATTACTCTGTGCTAAAGAAGTGTTGTTGGGAGTGCTGGGAGTTTGGGAAGGGCTGTTGTGTTGCAGCACAGACCAATTGAGCTTACAGATGTGTTGTTTGAGATGCTATATTTAAGTGTGAGGTTGTTACTTATCTCATCGGGGCGTGATGGTGGAGAGATGAGGGAGCAGAGCGAGCTCCTGGTGGACTCCAGGCTGCGAACCCTGAGCTCCCTGCTCAGGAGCAAACTGGTAGTTGCGAAGAGAGAAGGAGAGAGTGAAGCCACATGGGAGAAGCATAGAAATAGAAGCACCTCAATGTGTGCGCTTGTTTACCTTCACACAACGTTTTTGACTTAGCTCATTAACCCGTGCACCTGGGTGGATCAGAGCATCTACAGCTCTCTGTCCCCCCTCCCTCTCTTTTTCCATGTCTCTCAAAATGAATTGCGTTGACGAAAAGCGGCCATAAATGCTTTTAAATCAAACTAACAGATGCAACATATGTGGAAGGGGGGGGGGGGCATCTATCGCACCTCAAAAGCAGTGAATCGATTTTAGCTGATACCAGTTAACACATAAACCCTGTAGCACTTTCCTCAAATCTAATCACGGATCCATTTAAACTGTGTTAGCTGGGAGTCCGCTTGCCGCTGAGAGGGGTTCTCACTTTCTAATATTTTTGAGAGCATTGGTTAAAAAAATGAGGTGAGTGCAGCAGAGGTAGAGCGGCATCTCCGAATAGGAAGGGGCTGTTCATCCGAGCTCCCCACCCTCTCCTCCCATTACCCATGCAACCCGCATCCTCTCTAAATTGTTTTGCATGACCTTTGCTACAGTAGCTCTAATTATTACCATCACACAGGCCCTGTAAGGCACACAGCTAATTATACCGGATTTATCTGAAGGGACGTCGGTGCCATTCTTCATAGGCATGTCTTGGCTACCGTCATTCCGGGTGATCTAAACCAGGAATAAGGTTAATTTGGATAATACAGTAATTGTAATTAGAGTCACAATAATTACAAGCGTACTTTAATAGCAACGAAGACAAGTCCATTAGTAAAAGGGATCCTAATGAACTTGTTACACGTACGCAATACCTTATGTAATTGAGAAGAATGGTATTGCCAAAAAGCAGTGAGGGTGAGCAATACTGTGCAATGTTCATGATAGCCTTATTACGGAGCCAGATTGTTTCTGTTTCCTCCCTGTTGCTCACAATCGGTGCTTGACATCGGCAACTGAAAGATGTTCAAAGGCATTGATTATCTGTTAACGTAGGTACCAGGACCTTTCGTCGCCGCGTCTCCTAAAGAGTTGCAACTAGAGGAAGCAATATTTTTTTCAAAGCTGCAACATGAATGGAGAGGGGCAGTTGGAGCCGTCTTTTGGCTGGCGGGCAACTCGTGTAATGAGCCTAAGAGGGTTCCAATTATTCCACTTGCGATCAAAAAGGAGATGGAGATTACTTCTCTTGCCTCTTTTGCTCTTCTTACTTTGACATTTTACACAGTAACATCTTTTGATAGGGGCTGGGGGGAGAAAGAGGAGAGAGAACGACTGCTGGTGAGAGTCTGATAGTCTTGAACAGGCTCCAGCAGCGGAGACCTTTCTGGAAGTGACAAGGCAATGCTTTTGCACATATATTTTTTTTATTTTTTAGCAGTTTTTCTAAACAAAATACTTTTTTTAGTCAGGGTTTACTCAAGCTTTTAAAAGTCTTAAATTTAATCATCTAAGTTTTAGGTCTTGAAAATGTCTAGATCTCCCATCATAGGTCTTAAGTTTAATGTAGTTATGTCTTAAATCTGGTTAACTATTGGCCTTTTTTTCAGTCAATTATTATTTTTTTAAATAAATGACCATCATTGTGTTGGACCAGTGGCTAAGGACTTCATATTTTCTTACATTGCAGCAGCAAACAATGCCATCAGAAGGAATTTATCACTCATTAAGCCTTTTCTCACATAAATAGTCAATCTGCTCCCGAAACTGTATTATGGTCGTTTGTTTGGGAGATTAACGTCTAAACATTTTTGCAACCTTATTGTCCTTTAGCTCATTCTTGAGAGGGTAGATTTTTAATGTGGTCTGGCTTTAAAAATTCCGATTACATTTGTTGGCTGCAACCTTTTGTCAAACCCCCTTGGTTGTGCTATGTAAAGGGTGTTTAATTAAGGTAACTGATGTGTAAAAGCAACTGATTTACATGCCAGAGTTAAAAACATACCGTGGCTTGCCAAAGCTATGTCATCAAGCTAATCTGACAAGAGGTCAGTAATCAGAGAAGCAGCCAAGAGGCCCATGGTGACTCTGAAGGAGTTGCAGAAAACTATAACTCTTGTGGAAACTGTTAACAAGAAAGTTATTAGTCATGCGCTCCACAAATCTGGTGTTTTTGGAGGACTGGCAAGAAAGACTTGTTGAAAGAAAGCTCTTATTGAAAGTTTGTCACAAGACATATTTTGGACCGAGCAAACATATAAAAAGTGCTTACATCACACGAGACCAGAATTTACCATACTGATCTACATGCGAAATGCTACGTGTGACAGAGGACAGTGAAGATAGTCAGGGTTGATGTGAAGGAGGATAGAGCTAAATATGGAACAATCCTGAAAGAAAACCTGTCAAAGGCTGCAAAAAACTGGAGCGGAGGTCCGCCGTCCAAAAACAGCCAGAGCTACAAAGGAATGGTTTAGATCAAAGCATGTTCATGTGTTGGAATGGCCCAGTCAAAGTCTAGACCAAGATCCTACAGAGAATCTGTGGTAGAACTTGACATTTGATGTTTACAGACGCTTTCCTTCCAATCCGACTGAGCTTGAACTACTTTACACAAGAAAGGGTAAAAATTTCAATGTCTAGATGTGGCAAAGTTGGTAGGGACATACCTTAAAATGCTTGCAGTTGTAATCACATTGAATGATGGTTCATAAAGTATTAAATCAGGATCTCTAAATAGAGCAAACCAGATATTATTTTCCTTACACTTTTCAGTTATCCACTAGTTTGTGTTGGTCTTCACATAAAATCCCAGTAAAATAAATTGGAAGGTGTAGTTGAAACTTGGCAAAATATGGAAAAGCTCAAGCGCTACAAACACTTTTGGTAGGAACTGTATTTTGCTAAAGTTATATGTAGCCTACTTAAGTTGCTAATTGAAGTATATGTTATTAAGCGAAATAGTAAGTTATTTTACTGAAGTTCCTAAATGTTAAATGATGATGACTTTAAAGGGTCTTAAAAGTGTTAAATTTTAGAGCAACGCAACACAGAGAGGATGTGACTGGCGCCTTTAGCTGGAACAGACTATGGTGGCTGATCGCCACCATATTTTCCACAAAGCAATCATGACTTGTGTGGAGGCATTTTGGCTTTTTACTCACTAACTGCAGTTGTTTTCTGCTGCTGCTGTTGTTTAACTGTGTAAATTATCTTCTTTAGAACAACAAAAGGAAAGTTAAATTATTAAATAGATTACATTTATTTTTTCAGTGCCTTTACCAGATTGCAAGCAAAAGCACATTAGATGCCTTGGGGTAACCAAAATGATTTTTCCATTGTAGGACGTCAGGACGTTATGAAAAAACAGAAGACAAATAATATTATGTAGCACAGCACTGAAACAAAGAGAACTCCAGCAATCTGCATCTGCACAGATAAACATCCACCTCTAAGATATGTTCTTCGTAGATAACAGCTTAGTCTGAGTGTTTGCAGCACACAAGCAGACTATTACGCAAAGTAGGGCTTTGATAAGCACCAGAAATTACTACATGTTGTTTACGGAGTCAGAACAAAAGGATTCTGGGTTTTCATTTCAAGAAATCAAGCCATGGATAGGGAGATGCGGGATCTAAAATGCATGTGAATTGGATGGAGTTGACTCTATAATATAGTCGTAATTAGGCAGAAACAGAATATCATCTCATGTGTGTGTTTGTGTGTAAGTGAGAAGTAAAGTGGCCAGGATTTGAGAATGCAGTGCCTCGCTTTCCCCTGTGGATCCACTGCAGGGGTGCGAGGCGGAGATCAGCCGTCTGTTGCTGTGTTCTGTGACCCTGTGTATCCCCCCACAGTGAAAAACAGTGTTTGCCCCCAAAGACAACCCTGATACAAATTAAATTAAATGAAGTCTGTGCAGATAATCCCTGTGTTTCAGCTGCCGAATACCCCCCACCCTCCCTCACGAACGAGTGCATCTGGACCCCTATCTGCTGGCCGAGTTCTCAAGCTGCCAGACTCCCAGTCCCTCATGGAGGCAGCAGCCAGCTTCCCTTCAGACTCGTGGCCCCGCTGCGACTTTATGTGTGTGTTTGTGTATGTGAATGAGTGTTTTACTGTAAATTTCTGCCGTTCTGAATCACACAGCTTGTTCCATTTCATTTCCTTTGGGTGTGTGCGAATGCATTTCTTCCAAAACTGTATATTTTTGTTTATGTAGGGTTATGCATGTCACAGTATTTTTTTCTCCCATTTGTTTTGATGTTTTTGTTTACAGTTACTTATATAAAAGATGTTTAAGACACAAGATACTGCTGAATCAAAAAGCATCAGCTGCCGTTTTGTTGCCCTTAACACAGTCTGTCGCAGTCCTGCTAATAAGCCTCGATTTACAGATGCAGCAGAGATCTGCACGCAGCTAATACTCTCCTGTCAATTCCAGCACTGACAGCTGCCTTAAAAGGACCATCCTTAATATCAAAACCAGATGTGTTCGAACATGAAGCACCAACAAATGGGATCAAAAAGACATGGAAGGTATTCTGACAAGAAGTGAACCAAGAAGCTTTGTGGAGGAAAAATTACTCCTTAGATGTAGAATTTTCATTTGATGGACTATTATGGGGTTTGTCTCTACCAGCTTTGCACATCTAGAGTGTGCAATGCTTTCCCATCATTCTTTGCAAAACAGCTAAAGCTCAGTCAGACTGGATGAGGAACATCTGGAAACATCAGTTTCCATGTTCTGACACAGATTCTCAATTGGATTTAGGTCTGGACTTTGACTGGGTCATTAGAACACATGGATATGCATTAAATATTTAGGTGTTTCCCTTTTCTAGCACAGCTTATTCAAATTGTGGAATTGCCTCCTCAGCATGTTATTAAGTTCTGCAGAGGCCTGGCCAGGTTTGGTGAAGCAGGAAAACATCTATAACATCCAGGACATGACCCTTGAAGACCTGCATTGGACATCACTAATCAAAATCATTATATTGTAGGTCTAGCTGTTTGTGTAGGGCCACTGCTCTGCTGGAAGGTGAAGTTTTTTGCAGCCTCTAACAGGATTTCTTCCAGATCGTCCTTCATTTAGCCCCATCCAACTTCCCATCAATTACCACCAGCTTACCTTTCCCTGATGTAGAAAAGCATACCCACAGCATGATGCTGCCACCACCATGTCTCAATGTGCCGATGTTCAGGGTGTTAAGGGTGATAGGGTACAGAGTTGAACAACAGTAATTCTATATATATAGTTTTTTGCATGTAGGCTCAAAAGATTAATTTTGATCTTACCCTACCTTCTTCCACATGTCTAAAGTGATTCCTACATGTCTTGTAGGAAATTGCAAATGGGACTTATTGCTTTCTTTCAACAATCTTGCCACTTTTTTATTTTATTTGTGTCCCACCAGGGCTGTGGATCTCTGGAGCTCCCCCAGAGTAACCATGGGCTTCTTGGCTGCTTCTCTGCTTGTCTATTGATTTTCTCTAACTAACCTGTGAAGCCTCTATGGAAGAAATGTTTTTTTACTGAGACAAAATTACACACTATCGTTTTGTAATTAGCCAGTTGTTTGCATTAGGTTTTATTTGTGGATATCAGTGACAATGAACACTTAACCAAATGTGGAAAACATTTTACGTCCATAATACGTGCTTTTTGGTGTTGGTCTATCACACAATAAAATACATTGTAGCTTTTGGTTGTTATGTGACAAAACTAGGACTATCTTTCACATTTTAGCAGCTGGTTTACAAATACATTTATGGTTAGGGGTAACCAGAAGAGGATGAATCATTTTTTATAAGCCTGATTAGAAGTGTGTATGTTTGTGTGCATGTGTGTGGTCACAGTTTGTGCATTTATGTGTGTAGGCAGTCCGAGCACCTGCACACATGCCCTTTGAAAAGCTCCATCACCCCCCATCCAGCCAACACGCAGTGTAAACACGGTTTGTTTGAGCGAGTGGCCTGAGGTTGCTAGATTAATGAACGCTAATGAAGATCCACTCGTATCCTAGGTGCTGCCTCCCTGTTTGCTGGAGTGGCTGTGATGTGGTGGTGTGTCTGGAGGCGGTGACTCATTCCCTTTACCCAGTGTCAGATTAAGGCATGTCAATAAACAGACCCACTCAATCCATCTCCGAGTGACTGCATCCGTTCACACAGCCTCCCAGTCTGTAATGAGCTGCTGCAAATCTCCATCAAACTAAAATGTCTGGAAAGATGCCTTGTCACAGTGAGTAAGAGAAAGAAAAGACAGGGAGGGAGGGCAGGGGAGACAGGGAGACTACAGCTGCGCCGATGTGAGTGGCAGCCACCTTTAAGCTGCCAAGAGAAATTCCTGCACTCCATCCTCCACGCTGCAGAAGACGAGTCGATTCACGCAGCTCACGGAGGCACACATTTCTTTTGTTCTTGCTGAGTTTATTAAAAATGTATTCTTTGCTTACTGATTTCCAAAGTGAGTAAAAGCAATGCTGTTTATTCAGTCACTGCCCTCATGTAAGCATTTAAGAGAAATGTGTTTACATAATCTGTAGTGTTTCTGAGTGTTTATTTTTTAGGCCCAGCCCAGGGGAGGCAGGAGAAACCGTTGGGAATATCTTCTGCTCTAATTTAACATCCCCTTCAACACTGTGGGTGATGTAGGCCACAACTCAAAGGAGAAATTGCTATCTAGTGATTCCCTCAGAAAAAAATGACTGCTAAGAATATGTTTGTAATGCCTATTACCAGGGGGGAGCGGAAACCACAAAATCTACCTGGATTAGACAGTCTCCTCAGTGTTTCTGAAGTCTGTTCAGAAAAATCACCACGTAGCTCTCATGTGGCGCCATATACGCACATTAACGGATTTTGGGATGAGAGGAGTGTGCAAACTTTTCAATCTGACATCCAAATTAAAGAAAATCCCTCAAGACTTGCCTGGAGGGGAAGTTCCCCACTATTTGAGTTTGATTGAGCTCCCCAGGCTTTTAGAAAAGTAAGCCGATTTCTTTTAGGAAATAGCACAGATAGTCATTTTCCTCACCCCCTGCTTTTCTCTCTGTTAAACCATGAACTATAATGACGTGGAGGTGCAGAAGGTTTCTTTCTGACTTGTAAAAAGGATGAGTCTAAGAGCACATGCAGACCTGAGCACTGAACAGGTGTTAAGTGAAACTCTATCCTCCCTGATTGAAGCAGTACACCCCTATTCACTCTAATGGACACTGTAACTCTGTTTAAAGGGCTTAAAAGCACCAGCCTTGTGTCGACACAAAAAGACAAAACAAAACACCAGTATGATAGGAATTACAGGGAGGAAGTGGGCTTTTTATTCTCCGAATGAAAGCTTGGGCCCCAATAAAAAAAGTTAAAAACACAAGATTGGGGGTATAAAACATCTATAGACTCCATGTTACCTGTTTTCATGAATCTAAACTTGAGCTTTATGATAAATAAATGTGAAAGAATCTTGTAGGATTTTAGACCCCCTAAATTGGACCGAACCAACTCTGAACCTGCGGTTTTTAAGTTCCCACCGCTGTCACTTAAACTTGATGTAAAACAAACGTTATCTGGAAGATGAAGAATTTCACTGAGACACACATGCGTTAAAGTTCTGGCAAAACAAAGTCAATCCACCCAGGTGGGGAATGTATAATTCACACCCTGGACGCCACCAACAATTTGAAACACATTGGGCCCAAGCAGTGATTCCCCTCTGAGACAGCAGCTCCAACTTTAAGCTTCTTCAGCGTCAGCCGTCTCCACTGAAATGCAGACGTCTGCAAACGGGTGCTATTATTTTAAATCTTTTCATCATTCTGAGAGGGAGGGAAATACCTTTGACGTTGAGAAACTCATGAATAATGAATGCTGTTTCTATCAATGTATGTATAATTAATCACATCTCCTACTAACTGGACTTCTGTGGAGCCTGTGGTCCTGAGCGACGTGGAGACTGATCTGCACTTTTTGTGCTCAGCGGTGAAAGGCAGTCGAGTGATATGCTTATTTGAACGTGGGTGGTTGATGCACAGGTGGTGCAAAACAGCAGCATCATGGAACAGCAGCTGATTGTTTTTGGTCTGAATGGGAAACTATTTCCTCAGTTTTCACGGGTTAAGTGGTGAAGAATGAGGAGGAAACACAAGAAGGAAACACTGTTGTGTTTCAGGCTTCATTGTTTTGCAGAAAACGTGTTATTTAATGTGCTCACACAATGCTGAACACTGGCGGTCAGGGACACGTTTGACCTCATGACAGCTTTTAGTTGTGTTTTTTTTTTTTTTCATTAGCTCACAAAGAGTGCAGCAAAAGCAACGGTGAAGTGAGGAAATCTTTTTAAAACCTCTTGACAGAATCACTCACTTCCATTGCGTGATTGATTTCCCAATGAGCTACTGGGTTTGGGGTGAACTTATGGGTGATGAAGTGAAATGATGCAGAGAATGTGGCAGGTTATTCGTCACACGTGTACCCTTCTGTCACAATTGATTGTGTATAATTTGAGTTTGCACGGGAGCCAGTTGATATTAAATGGTAACAACTCTCTGTATTCATCATGCTGGGCTTCTTTTAGAAGGGAGAAATAGAAAATGTAATCCCATCCACAGCTATAGCTATGCCTCAGGCACTCTTTCACCCTTTTTACCACTGATCCTCCCTCTGGGGCTCTGCCCTCTCTAAAGGAAGAGGGAAATCTATAATCTAGCAGATGGCAGAGGTCTATGGGAAATCTTATAATCAAGTTGAAGGTGTTGATATTGGTCACTGAAGGTGAGAGTGCAAAAGGTCTGCGATAGCCCAAGAGCATTCCTCCTTTCTCAGGTGAACAAAACACGAGTCTACTCTGAACAGGTGCATTCATCATCTGCGTCTTGTCCGTGGGTGTCACGCCAACTGAATCGGAGCTGCTTAGAGCCACGGCTGGGTGCAGACCCAGAGGCGAGGACGTCAGGCGCCAGCACAGACTTGTGAGTCAGGGATTGTTGGAACGGTGCTTTTGTGCCAAATAGGAAACAGAAAGCATGTGTGTGCAAGAAAGCCGATGTGCAGGAGGCTCAAAGCAAAGCTTTTTTTTCCTTGGCACAGTGTATGGTATAAAAAAGTTACCTGAAAGTCCAACCACTTACAATATACCCTCCATCTGCACTGCGGAATTACATGAAAAGATACTTGTATAAAATGCTACTTTCTTGCACTAGGCATGAGTTGGTAGCAGATTTTAACAGTATCAGAACCTTGATTAAACCTTGATTAAAAACAGTGTAAGCACTGCAACTATATCCTCATCGCAATATCAATGTATTCCATATTAATGTAGCAAAGGACTGATAGTTGGCTATTACATTCCAGAAGTCAGACATTCATATTGTAAATACCGGTAATATATGTTTGGCCTGTTGAATGGAGACACCTGACACAGATCATGATCACTTCCATGATGCTAATAACCCAGTCAGACTATTGAAGTGGCAAAGAAGTTACAGCAGCTTGTGTCGTCATCTCAAAATTCAACCATAATTTTGCCATAGCATCATCTTGTAATATTGTGCAGCCCTTCAGTTGATGGCATTAAATGGTAAACAGCTTGGCCTTGTATAGCTCTTTATCAAGTCCCCAGAGACCCCAAAGCACTTTACACAACAATCAGTCATCCACCCATTCACACACTGACAGAAGTGAGGCTGCCATACAATCAGCGCCACCAAACCCTCTGACCACCATCAGCAGGCAAGGCGGGTGAAGTTTCTTGCCCAAGGACAGACAGAGTAGGGGTTCAAACAGGCAACCCGTTGGTTACAGGAAGAACCCCTACCACCATCGCCATGGTCGCCCCATTAAGACAAAGAAATCTAAGCAGAAATTAATAATATAACCTAACTGCTTTTATTTTAAACAGAAAAGCATACAATTATTATACTTTTGCAAAACACTATCTAAGGGTTGTCCAATCAGGCTTTTCCAGGTTTGCTGATTAAAATATGACAGACTCAGATTGTTTTAAGCACCGGAAGTCCAATTTACGGTTGATTTTTACAGTTACAGTAATTGTTATATACTTTTCTTGTTATTTTTTTTCTTGTTATTTTCATACATAGGGGTAAGCAAAAAATACGCTTTGGTAAAATTTTGTTTTCACTTTTAAAATTTTTTTTACTTTTGTGGTAGGATACAATCTGTAATTGTGACTGTTCGCCATGTGCTTTTTTTTAAAGTGTGGCACTGGGACATCAACAACAAAGGGCATTAAGTGGGATATTTCCTTCCTCGGCAGAGAGGAGTCTGAGACACAACCTAGTGCTGCTTAAATACAAAATCTAGCAGACAAATTTCATCTGACAGTCTTAATTGATTCGGTCTCGTCTGTTCTGTATGTTTAGAGCTTGCATTTGTGCGTGGCAGTGAGAGCTTTCTTTTTTCCACAAGCAGCATGGCTGGATGTTCTTTGTCAGCTAAATTGATGACATTAAAGAGTTGCCTCCATGGCAGACATGAGGGAACCAGTTTTTCATCCATATGCTCAGTGTTGCTATCCCTCCATACCCTCCTCCCTCCATCTATTAAATGCAATTTATCTCAAATGTTAACTTAACTTAAAGGATTTATTGTTAGTTTTGTGGTTGTGGCAGGGTTAGAACATCTGTAAATAAATAAATGTCAGTCCTGTTGGTATTTTGTTCCCGTTTTGAAATAGAGAAGAAAAATTGTTTCATAGCTTGCTTCTGGTTTAAATCTGGTGTTCAATCAGCTGAAATGGTACAGAGAGTAAACCAGCTGTGTCACATTTTTTTCTTCCTTTTCTCTCCTATCGCTGTGACATCTGCTGAACTTGTCGGGTGTTTACTGGTGGAACAACTGGTGTCTTCACCCCCTCGCTGCCCTCCCTCTTCTATCGGATGCTCCCACCCGTGCCCCCATACAATGAATACACTTGCATCCAGACTGCTGAAGCAATTGTCACACTGGGAGGAAGGCAAATCAAATCTTATGGCAGCAACTAGGCGAGGAGATTGCTTTTCCTCTCAGTCGCAGGAAAGCGAGTCCAGCACTCCCTCTGGTTCTGATGGAGGGAGAGAGGAAAAGTGGAAAGCTACTGGACTACACCAACTCTCCTGTTGGGCAGGCTGCACCCATTTCCCCCCCTCCTATCTCTTTCCACTTCTTTCCCCCACTCGCCCTGACACTACCTATCAGTCACTGTTTGACACAGGGGACTACATTCCTGCCTCCAATTGTTTGGACGAAACGGAACAATAATTAGGGGAATAGAGTGGCGCTGGCCGCTGAACTGGGGCTGCTCAAATCACAACAACACATTGTCCAACCTGATTAAGCAGCCATTTGTGGCATCCTTGCTGTAGGTAAGCAGTCCTCGCGCTCTTGCGTGAAACTTGACCTCTCTGCAAGACATATTGCCATGTCCTCCAGCTTGAGGTTGTTCAGAACTGTGAGGGAGAACATTACATTTCTTTACAGGAAGCCTGGACTAATGCATCTGATTCTTCCTCACAATAGGCCCTCTTGAGTGACTCATCAATGCCCAAGGTTATGCCCTCCCATGATGATTTATTGTTTATTTCCCTTTGACAATTTAATAAACAGAGAAAATAGGCCACATTCTTTGATTAATGGGGAAATGCAGTTTGGAAGAATAGCTGAAGTGGAAGTTATGGGGAAGCAAACGGCAAAGAGCTTCCTCAAAGCACCTATTGTCAGGGTTCAGAGGCAGGGCTGGATTAGTATTGACTTTAAATGTTTTCCAGGTCTGGATAACTATGGCGAAAGAAAATAGAATATTGAAAATATTGTAATTCCAGTCTTTATTACCTATTATGTTGTGTACATCTGTATCCGTCCAAACTTCCCTTTTTACCTTTTTCTTTTCTTCTTTCTTCCTTTCTTTTTATATTTCTTCTTTCTTTCCTCACTTCTGTCTTTTCTTTTGTTGTTCATTCTTTCCTTCATCTCTTTCTGTCTTCCCTTCAGTTCTTTCCTTGTTTATTTCTTTGCTTCTTTTGTCCTTCCTTCTTTCACTTTGTCTTTCATTCATGCTTCCTACTTTCTTTCCATCCTTTTCTTTAGCCCTTCCTTCTGCCCTTCTTTCCATCCTTTCATATTTCCTTTCACCTTTTCCTTTGCAGTTTGTTTTCCTGCCCTTCCCCCATCCATGTTTTCTTCCTATTTGGCCATTTTTCTTCACTACCTTCCATCCTTGCTGTCTTGTTTCCTTCTTCCTTTCTTTCTGTTCTTTATTTGTTTTCCTTTTTCATTTTTATCCATCCTTCTCTCATTGCTTTACTTTTTCTGTTTTTCCTTGGTTCATTCTTTCCTTCCTTTTTCCTGAACCTTTCTAATGAAGTACATGTCTAGGAATGCACTGAGATCTCTTCTAATTGAAGTCAGGAACAGTATAGGATTTGGACATGAATAACATGTAGAAACCATTCATGTGCTCCAATAAAGGAGACCTTTTACTTTAAGAACACCGTGAAAGAGAAAGTATTATAGAAAGCATAGTCCCATTTCAGGACAAGGACAAGTTTTGAGAGTGGGGTGGGGGGTCGTGGGGGTGGCTTGAGTGGTTGATGCATGCTGCTGTCCTCTGCGGGCCATTCTCACCCTAAACATGCCAACAATACCAATTACAGGCTGTCGGCTGAGTGACAATAACAAGAAATTTTCTATCTGGTCTTTTAAATGAAGTTTTCCTCTTGTTACTCATGCCTTGCATTTCCATTAGTCTCTCAGTGGATGTGCAGCCACTGTGGCAGATGAGGCAGTTTAATTTTTGTGTGCTAGAATCAAAGCAGAGCACAAGTGCGACACAAAACATTATGCATACACTCTGCAGTGCATAATTTCTGTATTATACAAACTTCAACCCATATATGCTGCGATACCCACACGTAAATGTGTTGCCATTCATGGTTCTGCCATGGGATACATGTTTAATAAACCAACCCATGCAGGTGCACTTGAAAATCTTGCTTTTGTTTATTAATTAATTAAAGAAGAATTTGACTTGCATTCTGCTGCCACCAGTGTTAACTTTGATATTTAATGGAGTCAAGCCGAATGGGAACAGGAGTCAGGGGTAATACAAATGAACAAACACTGTGTGCCCTAGATTATTTGATACTACTAAAATGTTAATTACATTCCTTTTCATGAATTATCCTCTATTGTAATAACTTAGAGTTTAATTAGGGGTAAATGGTAGAAAGGAGAAATAACCTTCAATATGATGCATTATGATTAAATAAACAACCTGAGTCCATCTGTTAGCTTATCTTATGATTTATAGCAGATTGGAGGACATTGAAAGACTGATTCACCTCTAAAGCACAATTTTCAAACAAGGCCCCTACTGAATCAGCCAATCACATGACAGCAACTCACATTTAGGCTTAGATGTGGTGAAGGCGGATTGCTGATGGTCCACCCAAGCATCAGAATGGTAAAGAAAGGAGATTTAACTGGCTTTAAATGTGGCATGGTTGTTAATGCCTTAAGGGGTGGTCTAAGCATTTCAGAAATTGCTGATCTAAAGGGATTTTTACACAAAACCATCTCTTGGGTCTACAGAGAATTGTTTGAAAAAGAGAAAATATCCACAAAGCTAAAATTGTGTGGACAAAATGCTTTTCTTAGAGGAGAATAGGCTGGTTTATATGAAGGGCTGAAGCAGCAGACGATCACACCAGGTACCACCCATGTCAGTTAAATTCTGCTCAGGGTCACAAAAAATGAATGATAACAGAAAACTTTCCTCGGTCCAATTAGTTTGCAACATTTAGATGGCAGGGTCAGAATTTGCCGTGAACAACATGAAAGCATGGATACATCCTGACTTGTATAGTTCAGGCAGCTGAAGGTGGTGGTGTAATAGTGTGTAAAATAGTTTCCTGTCATACCTTGGCCCCACTAGTACCAACTGAGCATAGTTTAAATAAAACAGCCCTCCTGACTGTTGTTCTGACCATCTCCATCCCTTTATGACCACAGTTAAGCATCTTCTGATGGATACTTCCAGCACGATAATGGACCATACCACTGAGCTCAAATCATCTCAAACTAATTTCTTGAACATGACAATGGTTTCACAGTTCCCAAATGGTTTCCACTGTCACCAGATCTCAATCTAATAAATCAACTGTAGGATGTGTTGGATTAGGAGATTTGCATCCAGAATGTGGTGCTGACAAATCTACAGAAATTCTGTGATGCTATCTTGTTGATATGGACCAAAAACTCAGAGGAATGTTGTTAAATTTAGGCCGTCTGGGCAGTTCTCAAGGCAAAAGGAGTCCAACTTTGTATGTGTCAAATTGTAATTAGACATATAGTGTGGCACAGGGTTACTTAGTTTGTAAAACACTAGCAACTCATAACGTACTTCCAAAACAACCTTTAAGATAGTGGCTAACGTGGTTTTCTATAGTCATCTAATAGATGGTTATTACAGGGTATAAATCAAAGATTCTATGAAAATATGAGCCTTTGACTGATTTTTGAAGCATTGGGTCCTGGATGCTTTAAAATGATACGTTTTTAACTTTCTGTTGCAGTTAGCTTCTGTGCTAATCCTAGCTTGCACCTAAGCAAACAACAAACATGGAGATTCAGTAATCCTTGTCTGTAACAGTGTGACTGTTTCCATGTTTTGTTAGCATCTTTGCTAATAAACAAAATACACTGCTTTGCACTGCTGATTTATATTTATATCTAAAGTTTCTGTTGATGTAAGTTAAGCTAGTCACCACATGTCACTGCTAATGCTAATATACAGGCAGAATTTAAAAAAAGATTTAGCACTAGCACTATCTAGTTACTCTTAAAACTTAAGAGTAACTTAAAGACTTGGATTTGGTATGAATTGGTCAAAATTTTACCTCATGAAATGTTTATCTATCTGCTTGAGTATTTATTTTTTCTTTAAATGACATTAATCTGGGCTGGAACCAAGTAGCAATGCAAAGTCTCAAATTGTTGAAATCAGTTACCATCTAACAAGGCCAGTGTTTGCACAGTCCTACCCCATTTCAGTCCAAATGTGTTTTGTCACTGCATATGACAGCTGCACAGGCCCGCTGCTGCCTCAACAGCAGGCCTGCGTCAAATAGTTGGCCCACTTGATAATCAGCAACTGTGCTCCAGCGGCAGCATTAACCTCTCTTAACATTAGAAAGGAGGTTTTTTTTCTTTCACCAAGGCTTTGATGCTGGTACGCTACACGTTCCTCGGAAATCAGCCATTTACTCAGAGGCTTAATCAGGATACAGTATCTCCACTGTGGAATTTTAAGTGAAGACTGTTTTCTTTCTGCAGAAACACCTGCATCGTATCCAACTTTGTCTGAAGAGTCATATCTTGGCCAGATGCAGAACGGGGAAAGTCCTTGGAAAGATCTTTGATATGCCACTGCTCTTTGACGTCTCACCTAGTGTCAGTAGATGTTTGACAGATGTGAAGGGGCTACCAGCACAAAGTATTTTCACTCCTCTTGTCATAGATTCTGCTAACTAAATAAATGTTGAAAAAAATGACCAAATGGATCCCTTTGAACTGTGTTCTTTAATGTGGGTCAAAAATCAATTGCATGCATATTCTGAAAGCCTTTTCATCTGCAATTGCGGAGTTAAGATTCCCCTGGTACACTCTTAATTTCATCTACTACGCTATTATTTATTTATTTATTTAATATTTCAACATTATTATCTTCTCAAACATGGGAAAAGCAAGGTGTTCAGAGAGAGAGAGAGAGAGGAAAAAAGGGGGAACCTTTCTTTTTCTTCTTCTATCTGCATGATAGTCTGTCCTCCCTAATGACTCCATTTTAAAGACAGCGGGCTGACCGGCAGTTTGGGGAGGGAGCATGGGATCGAGAACGGGGAGGGCAAAGAGGAGAAGAGAGGCTGCGCTCGCTGCAGCACTCTTCTCCGCTCCTCTCAGCTCTCAGTCAGCCTCTCTGTGTGTGTGCTTTGAAAGAGAATAGGAATCAGCCCTTTGAAAGCCGAGGCTGCTCACCAGGGCCTTTGTGTAAAATAACATTTCTACTGAAAGCCAATTACTGCTAACATTATTTTGGTTGCTTCCATTATTAAAAGTACCTCTCTCTGTTGCCCCCATCATCCCTCCACCATGACCCCCTCCCTCTTCATCACTCTCTTGCAGACGGAGAATTATTCCATTGATTCCAGTTATGTGAACAGCAGAGCCCACCTCATTAAAAGGTATGTCTTGATTAGGAATTGTTACCAGCACCTCATTACCATTGTTATCTGTAATTGTTTTATCTTAATGAGAGCACCAGCCATGGTTGGTGCAGCTTGCATGTGTACCTGCATGTTTTTTACTCTGTGTAATTGAAAAGGGGAGGATAAGATTTTTGGATAAATAATATTACTTTGTAAAGCATTTAGTAGAGCACTGTAGAAACAAATCTTTATAAAGTATGTTCAGATAAATTTGTTTAAGAAAGATACCTTTCATATCTAAGAATAAACTTATTCCACTTATCAGCAGCACATGTTGGCTATTTAAATCAACTAATGAGTTACTGCAAGGGTTTTCAAACTTCATGTTCAAAATCTGCTTTCTGCTTAAAGTCAAAGGCCCAGAACAACTAGCGAGGAGTAAATTCCTTTTATGACATTTGTTTCTAGTTAACAAGCAAAAGAAATAATAAATAATTAATTTGTGACAGTAAAGAGCAGTGACCACTCTGTAAGAAATCTTAACTTAAAGTTGATAAACGTAATTACTTTTTATGCCTCAATAAAGTAGGATCTTTTTACCACAACGTTATATAAAATAAATAAACTGCAAAAATAAACTGTAACATGAAAATATATGCGGTAAGACTTAAAGATACCCAGAAACAGTTAAAAAACACAGCCACCTTGTATGACCCTGCCGTGTCAGGGTTCCTTCGCAGCCTGGAAAAGGAGGGAACTTGATTTGAGTGTTTTCCATGTCTGGTTAAGTTTGGAAAAAGGAAAGAGGGGATTGAAAAGATCTGGATGTTGAGTCTGGAGAAATTACTTTTACATGGAAAATGTGTAGGAAACCTGCCCAGTCTGTCTTCGATGAATTGCCTATTCAGAGGGCTATACTCATTTTATTTATTTCCAAAATATTGAAATACATTTTTCCCAAAAAAATTTTGTTTTGTTTGTTTTTTCAGAAATCCATGACTTCCATGTTTTACAAAGTTAACACATTCTTGTAAGTTTAAAATAAGGATCTGTTTATGTGTAAAATTTCAACAGTTCAACTGAAAAATAACCCAAATTTATAGGGATTAATAAAAATGTTTTATGTTATGTGTATCCTTTAGATATGAACTTATTTTTCATACTACATTTTATTATTGCATGGCAACAATAATTTTGTTTTTTTGCTCTAACTCATACAGCGACCAATATTTTACCCCCTGTGCAGTTTCTGGACAGCCTCACTGTGTTTTAAAAAGCTACTGTAATGTTCTTCACCTAAACACACATAGCTTTATATTTTATTTCTAAAGGACTATCTGATTCAGCGTATAAAGTTAGAAAAAGTCTTCTGCTGAGGATCTTTACTGGGGAAATACAGAATAAAGTTAGCTCTCTCCGTGTTGATGCGCTTTGGAGATAATACGGCTCTGAACGTGTTCTCTTTAGAGCTTCCACTAATCGTGTGTAGACAAAAAATCAAAGTAAGGCTTGTTCTCCTGTTTGATAATTTAAGTACTTTACTTTTTATGGTATAATTATTAATGATTAGTGTTAAAGCCACATGCTGCACTGCCCTCAGGTCTCTCCCAGATGGTTGTTGATTTTAGGGAGAGCCGAGCCTCAAAGGGCGGACAGAAAGAAAAGAAAAGAAAAGCTAAAAGGACACATGAAATAAAAGATAGGAGGAAATAGGAAAGCAGGAAAGTAGGGC
This sequence comes from Crenichthys baileyi, assembly GCA_036173005.1. Lineage (NCBI taxonomy): Eukaryota > Metazoa > Chordata > Actinopteri > Cyprinodontiformes > Goodeidae > Crenichthys > Crenichthys baileyi. The sequence goes on from JAHHUM010000632.1 coordinate 289,242, forward strand.
ACAAACAAGGGAAGAAGGGATTCCAAATGGAAGGAAAGAATGAAAGACAGAAGAGATGACAAAGTGACACAAGGAAGCAAGGGAGGAAGGTAATTCAAGAAAGGAAGGAGAGAAGGGAGGCAAGGAGGGATAACCCAAGAAATGAAAGAAATAGGATTGCATAGGAAATAAAGCCTAGAATTTTTTTTTCATATTCTTTTTTTATTTTTCCGTTCTTATCCAATGCTATAAAATACTACAATCTAATGCCATGCTTTTCCAGACTGTGTAGGGAACCTGTTTACTGCTTTCTCACTATGGACATGAGTGTAAGAGTTACACTGATATTTATATAGTTGGAAAAGTTGAGATTTTTTTTCTAGAAAAGCCGGAGTAAAGCAGCACCTCAACACTTTTTAAAAGGTTTCTCCCCAGCTGTTCAAGGCAACATTTTCATGAATAGTATACACTTAAGGTCTCCTTGTGTGAAGAATCAAAGAATAAATGTTTTTCTTTGCACGTTGTTGTTCAGCCCACTTGATGCAGGATACTTGATAGGGTTGCAGGAATTCAGCGTCACGGTTTTGATGGGGGTCATATTGAAATTCCCTCCAGCCACAGAAGGATTTATAACTATTCCTGCTACAGCTCATGGTTTTACCTGCAGTAAAACAATCAAGCCTTTCTTTTGTCTGAAACTATGCAGCGCTTTTGAAAACCCATTAAGGTAACAACCACACCCCCAACCCCCCCCGCCCCCCCCCCCCCCCCCCCCCCCCCCTTCACCCGCCTTCTAAAAAAGATTTCTTGCATTAATATAAACAAAGAGCATTCAAGTGTGGGCCTCTGCAGGATACTACAAAGAAATCCCCTCAGGAGCCAGGGAGCCTATGGTCTGGGACAGGTGCAATTACAGTGATAACATCAGAAAGCCGGCATTACCTCCGCTGCGGTCCTCTTTCCCAGCTTGGAAAATGTGCAGCTTAGGCCAAGGAATTCAGCCACCTTATTCTGTCCTTCACTTCATCCTGTTCCAACTTTTACTTTACCGCACCTTTTTGTTTACTCTGCTTTTTCCACAAACCAGTCTTATTTTCTTTCTCCTGCAAGAAACTTGTCTTTTCCAGTTTAGTGTTGTTTGTAAAGTAGAAGTTGATCCAGTGGGAAGCAAATCAAACGAGGGAAAATCACGCTGTTACTGTGCAGCTGTTGATTGTGCCCCTACACCCCACCATCTTTATTGACTGTGAGCCCCAAACAAGACAGATGCTCTGTTTGTGTGCTTCCAGCGCCTTTCTTCATCCATCTCCCTTCCAGGAATTCCTGATTACTGCAGTATTTGTTTGATTGTAGTGAGTGAGTGCCTCCTGTTTGTTCGTTGTGATGTCCTTGAAGTCAGTGCATCCATCCAAAATGTCCCTGTCTAAATCAATGCATACTTGCTTTGTGAGGTTAAAAAATGTGTACTTAATCCATAAAAGCTCTCAAAAGATTTGCACTTCCTTCTTATCTTGTGGTTACTGCAAACATAAGCCAGACAGAGACTTTTCTTTTGAAGGTGTAGTGTTTAAAGGCAATTTAAACACACAATAAATTACTATTATTCAGGTTTGAATCCATGGAAATGCATCATGTTTAGGAATGCAGCCATCAGAGATTTGTGGGCAGTTACTAACCTCCACTTTCTGTAATGCTTTGAACTGCTCATACAGATTTTACCAGATTTGTATTTCTCCATTAAGAACTATGAAAAAAGGGTTCAAAGTATTTATTTCTAGCCTTCAGGGGAGTGATCATTAATTATTTTTATCAGGAGAGTTTGTGTCCTGTCTTAAAACAGGGTTTTACCTATTAAATAAAAGACCAAAATAACTGCATTTTAAATTGTCTTTAGCATCTTATGTTTGTAATTACTTCAGGTCAGATTGGATCTTTGCCACTTATAACTCATATTTGTAATTTCATTTGTGCCATGCTATTTCATCTTTTCCTGCTTTCATTTTGTAACCATGTGCTTGAATCAGCCTCCACACCTAAGAGTGTTACTAGCAAGGCCCAGTATATGTTAAAACCTCCTGTTATCTACTAGAATTAGCTCTGGGTCAATTTTTTCCTTCATCAGTTCAATGAAACTTTTGGAGGGCGTGTACATTGACGTCTTGCGGAAGATGTTTCCTTTTCAGACCTTAAGAAGTCAGGTACGAAACAACCAAAATTCAAATTTGCAAGGAGCAAAATTACCAGCATCCATAATCTAAATATAAGCAGCCTGAATGTTTATCTGTGCATCTCTTACCAAAATACATGTTGTTTGTGGGGAAAATAGGAGATTAAAGATAGACAGCTTGTCATAAACCATGAGGAACCAAGAGACAAAGAACACCATGTTAGAAAAGGTGATGTGACAGTTAATCAACATTTCCCTTTTCTCCCTCCTGGCCCCCATGTAGCACATCAACGTTCAAGGACCTGGAGGGCAACAGTCTGAAGGACAGCGGCCATGAGGAGAGCGACCAGACCGACAGCGAACATGACGTCCAGAGAGGACACTATGTTGATACAGCTGTCAATGACATGCTGAACATGACCGTCCCCCCTAATGTTTGCCAGCTGCCAGACCAAGGTAAGGAAACCTTTGCTTGTTTTTTTGTGTGCAGGCTGTGTATGTTAAGAGGTTTGGAGGATGTTTTTTCCACTTTCAAGATAGGACCAATATGGATTTGTGTGTTCGTGTGTGCCTGAGTCCGTTTTAACACAACCAGTGTATCTTTGAAGATCCATTATGCCCACTACAGGAATCAGCTCTGCATGAATAACATCACCGTGTTTTTTTTTGGTCTTTGATGTCCTGCTCTCTTAACTAATGTGAGGGATCTCTGACAGATAAGGCCACCCTTTGATACCAGCTTAGGCAAGTTTATTGACTGATAGTAGCCAAGTCGGCCCTCGAAGCTAGGGCGACTTTAAACGTGCTTGAATGGCAGCAATTAGGCTCACAACGGTACAAGGTGGAAATCTACATATCTTCACTTGTGTTCTCATCCATTATTCAGTGGGATCATTTAGCAGGTAATTAATGTTGATGTTTCATTTCTGATCGGCTGTTTAAAAAGAGACATCTACTCTGTTAGCAGGAGTCAGGCAACGGGGTTGTGTTCTTAAATACATTCTTGTATACTGCCATTCAGATCGAGGAAGAGAGGGGGTCAGTAAGAGGAGAATAGCAGGATAACGCTGTTTCAGGATGTTACTATGTGCACATGAGGGTATTTACTGAGCTCAAAGGAAACCGCATACACAGGTGCCATGGTTCACCAGACAACACGTGTGAAAATTGTCAAACAATGGGAGATTACCTCAAAATTAGCAGTTTGATCCATAATTAGGATGAATAAAATGCATGTTATCCTAAAAGCAATAACTGGAGATATCCCTCTGTTTATCTGTATCTTATATTTTCTCATCTTGTGAAAAGTTTGGGGTTTCTCTTCCTGTCTAACTTCAAACTAGTTTTGGTTCACTTTTTACTAACACTGCCCTAGAAAAGGCTGTCTAGTTACTCGCTACTTTATTCTCTTGCTTCTTCAGTTCATATAAGGCAGAAGGTTTTAATGAGCCAAAGCTAGGGTACAGGAATCCTGCTTAAAAATATGCATCAAGAATGAACATGATGTGATTTATTTGAATTATTTAGCTATCTATTTTTACCAGTAGCCTGTTAAGTATGTGGGCGTGGCTTGAAATGCAGTAATAAATGTCTGCAGGCTCATCCTGGCACATTTACCCAACCAGATGCTTCACTTGGAGCGGTTTTGCTGTTTATGTTGTTTGACTGGGGAATAATAACATCATACAACCTTCATTTTATGTTCATTGAGAACTGAGCTATACAAATGCATCTGTCTTTCTTGCCGGCAGCTCTCGTTTTTTTTATTATTGTTGCTTTTTTAAACAACTTGGCTGAGAAATGCGAATGCAGGTGTATGGGGTCAGGATGAAAGGTGACCATTAGAACCAAATTGTCCCGGGTGTTTGCCCGCTGGCGGCAGACTATAATAAGCATTGAAAAGTGAATTGACTATCTATTGGTTGCCAGCTGTAATTACTTCACATCTTGCGAAAAAAATTCTCATGCCTCCAAAGAATGCAAACTGACAGGTCTTCTGGTAGTAGGATCTCATTATTGGAGACAATTAGAAATGATGTACATGAAGAATATTACAAGGGGGAGAGCTCTCTGAGGCGGTGCGTTTTTCATTAACACCACCAATGATTGTATCTATTTCAGCAAAATGGAAACGTGTCTCCTGAATGTCTAATGCAGCACAACATTGCTGGTAAACAGAACAAGAGGCTATTTCACAGTGCTGTCCATTCTTTTGACCAGAGCAAAATAGATGATAACAGAGTATCTGTGTGGAATTACAATGTGTTCCCCTCTTATTGGCTTTCTCTTCTCTTCCTCCCTTCCTCTTTCATCAGAGTCACTTTTCCTCCAGCATTTCTCTTTAGTAAAGACAATATGGAGAAATTATGGAGAAATTTGGAATTAGATATATTTTCCTGGTATGGATGAGTCTGGAGAAATTAATTACTCATTCCAGGATCTATTGTTTGAAAGTTGTATATAATTCATCCATCCATCTGTCCATCCACACACCCCTGTCCATCTGTCCAAGAAAAACTAATAAATAAATTTATGGATGAGATCCATAAATTTATTTATTAGTTTTTCCATTCATACATCTAAACGTCATTTGTTCATCTGTCTGTCCATCTATCAGTCTTTTTATACGTCTGTCTGTCTGTCTGTCTGTCTGTCCATCATCCCTCCAACCGTCCATCACATCAATCCTTCTATTTGTCCATCTGTTAATCAACCCATCAGTGGATGGGTAGATTTCCATCCTTCCTTCCTTCCTTCTTTCCTTACAGTCTCTGATTTTTGATGGTTCTATATTCAATCCCTGACAACTGCAGAAATATCTATTTAAATTCCGACTGAAAATTATGGAAATTTGAGTCCATAAATGTCTGGAATTTCTGCATGAGAAATGTGTAGGAACCCTGTAAAAAATGTCTTCCTTGGATCTTTTTTCCCATTGTTTTGGATGTCAGTCAGCTACAGTGGTCACACCAGAGGGGGCTGTTCATAGTTGTTAAATGATTTGCCCAAAAATGACAAGCAGAAATGTAATGACATGGTGAATGAAATTGTCCCCTGTTTCCATCTCAATGGTCTAATTACACAGTTAAAGGGCAATGTAGGCTGACAGTGATGGGCAGATGATGCACAGTTGAAGCCGTCTCTCCTGGTTTATGAGCCTTTTACATGATCAGAATTTCTCCAGAGCTCCTCAGGAAAACGCCGTGGCTGTGTCATTTCCCTGCTGCTTTTTTACCCCTCCGTACTAACCGACTCGAGCATGAAGGTGGAAAAACAACATTTGAGGTTTATAGAAGATGAGAGGTGCAGTGGTAACGCATTATGTGATGATGTGTTTTTACTTGGAGATCATCTGTTTTAATTGACAAAAAATCGACACTTTTCTGTTGTGTGAATGCAGGGAGATTTATAGAAAACCAACAGGGATCTACGCTAAACACCCCCCTGTTTAGATGTCTTCTGGGAGTAAATCTGCTGTGTAGTGTGCTGTGCCTCTCCTGCCAGCCAATGCAGAAAACAAGTTGAGAGACTGCAGTTGCCAAAGGACTATACTAGCTAAGGATAGCAACACCTTCTTTTTGTGTGCCTGTGTTTGATTTTTATTGTTCTGTTTCCTTGTGTTGGTAAATGCTGAGAAAAAAGGAAGCTGTAAGAGGAAAGGGAGGAAGGGTTAAACTCCCGGGCTTTTCACCATGCAAATGTTTGCCATTCCCAGTGCCATGTAAAGACATTGTTTGCCCAAGAGACGAGCTGTTACCTTTAGACAAAGACCCTGCCTTCCCTTCATTCTGTTCTTTCATGTGGGACTCCGATTGTGTGACGACATTAGCCACTAACAAGCCACATCACAGTGGGATTCTTTTTCCTTTCCGATCAAGAAGCAAGGGCGTCTCCAGGAAATTTTTAAGGGATGGCCACATGGGGGCCACTAATATTCTTTGGGTGTCACACCTAAACCAGAAGCCATAGTAGAGCTTCAGGTATTTTGATTAGGTATGTTTTAAAACTTCGGTCTGGTTAAAAAACAAAACAAAAGCAAGTTAATTTTCTTTAAGTTCATGAGTTTAAGTACCTATATACAAAACATCTCTGAATTTAAGGTGAGACAAAATAAACAATTAGTTTGGTTGTTACAGTCTAAATAATAAAAGCAATTGAAATGGAATGGACTTTTTGATTAAATAAGCCGACCTACTCCTGAGGATTGATCAGCCTTTGCAGAATACAGTTGCTATAAATGTTTCTTTGCATTGTATGCAATGCTAAGTTGTCTGTTTTCGGGTAAAGCTTTGCAAGACCTAGATATAAGTTTTCGCCTTCGGAAACTTTTTCCAATGAAATATTTTTTGCATTAATAATCCGATTCCAATGTGATCCAAATCGCAGAGAAAAACTCTGCCAGAGGAGAAATTATTAAGGTGTTCTGGTGGTAAAGTTATTAAGGAACTACAACTAAGCTGTTTCACTGTTGAACCAGCAGATGTAACAAGATGTAACTTTTTCAAAATAACAATGTTGTTAAATTGAAAATGATTTTAATCAACTGTTGAATAGACCACTCACTGTCTGAGGCCTATGTTTGCAGTGGGCCCAATGCAGAAACACATTAACACTGTTTATTTCTGTATTTATTCACTGCAAGTCAGACCATTGTGGCGACATTCACCAACAATATCCCAAGTTGCATGTTTTACTTCTTGCAGCTCTTGTAGTTGATATTTGCTCATTAAATGTTGGAAGTCTTCACGACTGACTATCTGCAGTACTATCTGCAAATTTGTAGGAGTGGCCATCAACCCCAAGGACTCCGATTGGTGGCACCAGTGGGGAAGAGTCCAATAATAGTGTTCCGTCCCTGATGTACTAGGCTTTTCTTCTCAGCGAAGCAGTTTCATCTATTTATTATTTTTCCACCAGCTTACCGAGGTAACTTTCAGTGAAGTGAACTTTCCGATTTTAGACTTGTACCTGAGTGAGTAACTCCTTGTTGAATCCCTGCCATGAATCTAAAGAGGAGTATGTGCTCTTTTCAAGAAGCTGACCTTAAAAATCCCTCACCCTGTGGATTAGATTTGGGAATTATCTGAGGAGCAAATGATGTTAAATCTCCTAAAATCTGTTGGGAGGCATATCTTTAACTTGTAGTCTGCCAATACAATAAAAAGGGATGATATCACTGTAACTATAAACTGAGGAGAAGAGCTATATATAATGAGTTCCTTTTATCTTTACAGGCATGTCTGTGAAGTTAGGGAGGATTTGGTTGCTAACTTTGGTTCTGTGGAACCATTAGTGTTAGAGGAACTGGCTTTCTGAGGGGGCTGGTGACAAAGAGAGCCTAATCTATTTTTTCACACTTTCTTTGATTGTTGTAGCTCACATTGTAATTCCTCCCGGATATGGATGAGCTATGGTTTTTAAGGATTAAGATTCATGTATTGTTAAATCGCTCAAGTCATCTCAGCGGGAGGGGTAAACAGGTGGGCGTCGTGTCAATTGTGGCATTCCGATTTGCTGGTTTTAGAGGGTTTGGGCCCTCGGTTTTGGCATTGTTTCCAGGTCATTGTATAAGTGCTCATCAAGTAAATTCAGTCTTGCCTGGGCTGTAAGACTCAAAGGGGATCCCGGGACTGCTTAATTAGCCAGAGCAGGGAACCGGGCTCTTTTATTTCTGACATATTCCTTGGCCTCCACCTCTGGAGAATATCTCTCATCTATCTGTTAGCTCCCGGTGGGTATGTGCCTGAAGCTGGAGCCCAGGAATGGAAGCCCCCTTTGTGGGCTGCACATTTCTTCATATTCCCTTTTTCCATCAGCAGATCCGCAGGGTTTCACTGTTCCTAATTGATTTAAGCCCCTCCTCCCCCTACTTCCACCTTTTTTTTCTTCCTTCCTCTCTCTCTCTCCTTCCTTCAGACTGCAAACACCTCCAACCCACATCTCCCAAACTTTGTGCCAGTCAAGCACTTCCCTTTCCCCCTGTTGAATTAGATGAAGAGTAAAGGCACCTCACATGTTTCTGCCACGAACTTGCCCTAAATTCTGCACGGGAACATTTCTAGTTTGCAGTTCTCTGATCTACTAACGAAAAATGCTGACAGGTGTCAGATTCAGGAAGGCAACAGGAACGGGGCTGTGCTGACAACACTGGAGGAGGCGGAGAGAGTCGGTGTGCGAGGGAGACAGAGATTGAGAGATGAGCTGAGAGTCTACTAAGCAGTCTTAGTGAGGAAAAATAAAAAGGGAAGAAGAAACAAAATCCCTGACAGGCAGGGGGGGATTTTTTTTCCATTCCTCTCGCTATGAGGTAAATGTGAATTTGCCAGAGGATGTGACTGATTCCCAAACAATATTTGATTGAATTAAGCATCAAAACTGTTGTATGATTGGGGCGGGCGACGACACATGTTGCGTTGTGATACTTTATGATTAGATTAACAGGTAAACTCTACACTGAGACCATCCATTTTGATTTGGATTTGACTAATTTAATGTGGGAACTGGTGGAGGTAAAATGGCTGACAGTGACAAAGAGCTGGGTGCAACACGGGCATTGAGGAAGACAGAGTGCAAACTCACTCCATGCTAGCAGGTGTAGTGGAGTCTGTAATGAACAACCCGACATGCAGATTTTTGCCTCCGAGTTGTGGAGACGTGAGGATAAAAAAGAGAAGGAAATAAAATGTCATTCCGAGCGTGTCCATCTGGGCTTATCTTTTTTATTGTGCTTATCAGTGAATGAAATTCTGTTACACTGCAAGGTGCCTGTCTGTGTCATATTGAAATTACACCTAATATAATAAAACAGAGCAGACTGATATTGATTTTGCACCTTGTAAAAAACGATCCATGTGACTGGAGGGAAAGATGTGATTTTTCTGCTCTTTTTCCTTCTCACTGAGCGATCGCAAAAAAATGTTTCTGCTGAAATGCTGCTTTCATTTCTCCTTTAAGTTTTTTTTTCTAAATTGCTCATACCCTCTAGGATAGATTTTATCATATTTTCAAAAGCAAACTGATATTTTTTCTGGAAATCATATGAAAGAATAAAGGAGACAAGAGACAATAAATGTGACATATTTTGGTTCCCTGACATCTTTTTGTAAACATTCCCTGTAGCTGCACTTCCTAAAGCTACAAGTCAGACTTTTCTTTAACTCACTTTAGATACAGTTCATCAACCATAGAACAACATCGATTTTGTTGTTATTTACTATAAAAAGTTAAAATTTAACCTCGCAAAAACAAACCGACATCTGCACATGCCTCTGGTGACATCACCTGAGGCATAATGCAACTGAGCTGAGTTATTTTGAGGGCAGTCCATTTTTTTCTTATTTTTTTTATTAACACATTGTAACCAAATTACTCCTTCAAAGTATTTACTTGTCTTCTGTTAGGCTGCAGTAAAACATTTAAGCTGTGTTTGAGAGCCGTGCTTGGATTTAAGGAAAATTAGGCAGCAAGAAAACACATGGAAGCGGTTTTGAGAATAAATTGGCAGAAAGCAATGAAAGATTCCAATTTTGTACCCACTCATTGCCATTTTGTCGCTCTGTACTTCCATTTCATAAACAAACCGTTTCGTGCCTGTGGATTTATTTGTGTTTGTTTGCATTTGTACTCAAGTATGTCTTTTTAGTAGAGAGATAAATCTATATGTAATGCTATAATCTAAAATATAATTGAATTAAATTAAACATTATTATTTGAAAACTTTGTATTGCACTCTACTTCTATTAGTTTTGGTTTCATCAACATTTGCAACTGATTTTTATGTATTAGGACAAATTATGAGCCCCAATCAAACCAAAAAAAATTCTAATCCTGCTAGAAAATATAATTTAGTGGAGTCCTATAGCTACATTTTCTTACAGTAGACTATAATAAGAATAAAAGATGAAGAGAAAATATTACTAAGTCCTTGGTTTTCAAAGCAGATAAATAACACCCTCCTGGTGAGTATAGCTAAACCATGTTTGGCATTAATCGGCCCACTGTATACTACAAAGCATTTCATAAGCCGGTTATGAAATGGTGAAAATGATCAGAAACCCTTTAGAATGTATGTTGAAATCTGTCAAAAGTCAGTCGCCGCCTTGGTGTTTAGTAGTTAATGCAAGATGATCACCTTGATTTTTGATCCTTTTGTGATGTCATCGACCTAAATACATACAAGGCAGAATTAAACGTTCCTTTCATCAGTGAGCTTCTTAAACATTTAACATTTTGTTAAATCCTGTAGTGGAAATCCAGACGTCATAACCCAGGTCTTATTGTCAGTGTTCATTTGCTAGTGAAAAAATACACCACCGGATAGCATCTTTAACTGAGCACAGACACAAACTGCACACAAAAGGTCTTCATTTCCAGTCGAGACAGAAAACATATAGTAATGTTATAATACCAGAAGGACTTCGGCTGAACCCTCACGCTGTCAAAGCTCTTCTGAATGTACTCAGTGTATTTAATCAGCTCAAGAGGGGACTGCTTATCTCTTTGCACTTGTCATGGATAGCGTATTGAACATATCAGAGAGAGAAATGGGAAGAGTTCATTATTTTCTAGAGCTCACAATGAGCCTGATGTATCTCGTTGCAGGCCCTCCACTGACAGCTCATTTTCTAGACAATCCTGGCATTCAGTTCACAACGAGACGGGCAAAAAGAGAGTTAGAGGAAGAGACAGAGACTTAGAGTGAGGGAGGAAACACAGACAGACAGAAAATAGGGCTCCGGATCTCCATTGCTTATTCATGACGTTTGTGGCATGCTAGGTGTGTTAATAATCTCTGCAGAAACCAAGAGAATCGTGGTTGTTTGCTGAACACCTTGCCAAGCTGGGTCCCAATCAGCAGCAGATGGGAAAACAGGGGGATCAGGATGATCCCAGACAGAGGGAGTGAGATTAAGTGCAGGTAATGTGCAGAAATTGAAGGGGCCGAGTGTGTATTAAAGAGAGAAGGGCTGAGTACCTGAATTTTAAATCCATCTGAAAGTGTGTGTACAAGACATACTAAGGAGTGTATGTGTGAATGCAGGTGTGCATCTATAAAGGTTAATCAGAAATGGAGTGGAAAAGAGAGAGGCACAGGGAGAAAGATAAAGGAATAAATACTGTGGGTTGGAGGGGAGGAAAAGAGTGAAATTCAAGAAGCAGATCTACAGTGTTGTCTCCAGTCTGCTTCCCTTTTGTGGCCCTGATTGATTCTGCTACTTGTCTGAGTAACTGAGGCAGCAGCCATTTTTCTAACCGCACTGCATTGTATGTTTAATTCTTTGAGGTCACAGCTTGGACACAACCTGCTTCCCATTGTAATTCAAAGCAAGGAGTAACTATGACTGCAGGGTAAAAACAAAGCTGCGGGGACTGCAGTAACATTAGTACTGAAATCACAACCGCCTCATGGGTTTGGGTTGTGTCACTTTCAAATGTACCTTGTTACATTAAAGCAGTGCCTACAGAGAAAGACACCTGTTGGTATGCATTTGCATTTTCCAAATAGAGAACATACCCTCCGCAATACTTGCGGATATTATTTAAAACGTCCACAGGCCATGCAGCCTTTCATTGTATTTACTACTGAATGCAGCGTCTTCTGCACAAGCTGAAGCAAAAGACTCCCTTTCAAAGGCGTCTGCTAGCAGGGCTTAAAAACACACATTTCTCAGAGAGGTACAAAAAAATCCTGTTTCAGGTTATTTCTGAACAATCTTTGCCAACACCGTTAGCTGCAAATGATGCTAAAGTTATTTTACAGTTTTTCAGTGATTCTGGGATACATTTTATTATCTGTAGTTGAAATTTTTAAATATTGCATAAGCACTGAAGAAGCCTCTGAGATGTTCAAATCTTTATCTAACAGCATTGCTGGAAAACTACTAATGATTAACCCTTTACAGTTTTTAGTGAGTCTGGGCTCTCTATAGGCACTTAACTAAAATTTTCCAGTTTTTGTGGGTCTAGACTACGTTTAATTATCTCCAGTTTAACATCTAAAATACTTAGACGGATCCAACCTGAACTGGATAATTTTACGCTGAACAGAGATTCTTTAAAAGTTTGAGATGTATGAAATCACAAAAGGAAGATTAATTGATGCTTTTTTGTTGTTAGGGCCAACTTTCGAATAGGACAGCTTATCAAACCACACTATATGGACAAGTGAGACTTGAACTGAAATATGTAATTACAGATTTTGTTTAAACAGTTCATGATATTTGAAACATTTAGTCGATATGTAAAAAAAAAACTCGGATATTTCTTTCTTCCCAGAAAATGCAGCCACATCTAGTCTTGTTCTTGTGAAAACAGGGATGTGTATTGTTCCATATGGTTTTCTAACAGTTTAAATGTTTTCACAGAGGTAATAAATATAATATTAAAAATAAAGACAAACCATTGAATGACTGGAAGTGTTTTACTAAAAAACCTAGAGCTCACCTTCCACCAGTATGAAAGCATCAGCAAGGATATGTAGACATGCAGAAAACTGTTAATTCTTTAGGTGAAAAATATAATTTATTTAAAATATAACAGTAATATATTCCTACTCTGTGACCATATTTCCATTATTATCTAAGCACCGCGTCCATTCTGTTGTTTCTGTGACACCAGTCTAATTTGGGCATTTTGCCATTGACAGGTGATTGTAATCTGAACCCAGTATACCCCCCAGTGTGACTATCTTATGATCATGTGCTGTAAATTTAATACAACCATGTGGTAACAAAGGATGATCTCAAAAGTGCCATTCTTCATTTACAAATTTTACAACACAGGTTCATGTAAGCTGCTGCACACACGCTTGTCATACCAACTACACAGAAGCAAAGGAAACTACTGCTTCTTCAAAGAAATTGTTGTAAGTTCTTCTTCTCTCTGTTTTCTGTATGGATTGAATTTTCACATTTATTTAAGGCGTCTACAGAGATGCTCTTTCCCAGGACAATGATAACATCAGTCGCACCAAGTGAATGTTGTTTCAGATACGTTTAGGAGAAACAGCCCTCCTGTCCCCATGGTAATTTATTGTCATCAAAGAAGCAAGAAAAGTGATGTTTTGCTTGACAAGAAGGAATAAAAATTTAGCCTGGACACAAACAGTGTCTAGTGACTGTTTCATGACCCCAACATGGTTTCTTGATCAGCTCTGGTCATTTAAGGAAGGGAACTACTGTTTATACAAAGGGTGCTAAAACTTTATGTTCAAAGGTCCAAATCTGATTTCTAGTTGAGGTCAAAGGTCTGAAACAGTACAAAAGTAAAGAAATAATCCAGTTTGTAAAATAAAAACTCTTCCGAGAGGAAATTAAAAATTCACACAATGCTGATATTTGGCTTTGGAAGTGTTTGCTGAGGCACTGGGCTAATTTTAGTTTGCTTCCTCTCTGCTTTCATATGGCTCATTAATAGTTTGGGTCCTAACGTTTTTATTGCATTTTCAAATTAATTTTGTGCGAACAAAACTTACAGAAAGATATTCTTGTCATAAATTAAGCACTTTGCTTTTTAAAACAGCATGCTGTGCTATGTTTAGGTCTCTCTATCATGGCTGTCGGTCGAGCTTCCATTTAGCTGACTGAATAAAATGACAGAAATAGAGGCGAGAATGCATCAACTGATAACCTATTGTTGTCTCTTTTGTCAGGAATACAACCTGTGTGCACAATTTAAACTGAGCTATTAAAACTATAGCAATTTCATCACCTTACCAAAGCATCCCTTACTACAGCCTTGTTGATGAAATGGTAGGACTGTAGACTAATACAATTTGGAGTAAACAACTTGATGAGGACATACTATACACATAGACTTCCTCCAAGGAGCCTTGGTGTGCGGCTTGAAGTGGGCAAGATAGTTGCAGAGTGACTGCCAAGGCAGGGCTTGTGTTACAAGGATCCCAGGATATCAGACACCAGGCGGCCAGAGCTCCCTCCAGGCAGGGCAAAGTCTGGCAGCCAGCCCACAGCTCAGATAGCTGTAATCAGCTCCATTACCTGTAGCACTGACGCCCATTTAGGAGCTGTCACAGTGGAACTATGGCTGCACGGCGGGGATTAAGGACGCAGCAGAATCTGGGGAAAAGCACAAATAGCATGTAGTTACACAAGTTAACGCTACACCTGCTGGAGCACATATATACTGTAGCTGCACGCCACACAAACATGCAGTGAATAGGCAAACAGTTTCTGGGTATTATGCGTCTTGGCACAGGGCATTTGTTTGATTGTCTCCTGCTCTTTTCCTATGAAAGGAAAGATTAAAAATACTCAGCTTTGTTCAAATGAGGGGGGGGGCTTGGGAGTCAGCTGTCTTTTGACAAGTACATTGTTGCCTGCAGTTTTCTGTCCAGAATACAAAGAGACATTTATCACTACAGCTGTGGCAAGGAAGGAAGAAAGAGAAGGGGGGGGGGTCCTGTGCCTCGGCATATAGCGTATCTGTCTTTTTTAACCTTTATTACTTCCTTTCTCAGGGAAAAATACTTTACCTCCCTCCTCTCATATCCATTTGGGATTCCCTTTGTTTGATTTTTTTCTTTCATTTTACCATCTACCCTAATTTCTTTGATTTCTCCATTTTCCTTTTTTCTATCTTAGCTCTCATCACTTTGCTTTTGCTGACAACATTATTACTCAAATGGAAAATGAAGCAGAAATATGTAAAGTTATGTCGTCCTTCTCAGTTGTGGCAACAAAAGGTTACTACCTCCGGCAGAGAGCTGTAATATTTCCATATTTTCCTCTCCTCATGTATATTCAGTGAAAATGATTTATCCCGCAACATTTTATGGCCGTTCAAACCCAGCATCTCTTCCTTAGACATACTGTAAATCTAAAGCATGGCAGAATGTGCTTGTTGGATTTGTACTCTGCAGAAGTTAAGCAGAGGTTAAAGAGAAGTCATCCAAACCACCTCTTTCATTACTATCTTTCATTCACCAATTAGTGTCAGTGTTCCCCGCTCTGTCCCCCACATGACCTTGCAGGGATGAGCTCAGTATGCTGTAATTCAGCATTTTGAGTCGGCCTCAGGAGTGGGAGGCACCTTATGGCTGCCAGTGACCCACATTATAAACTATTGATGAGCGACTGAGGGTGCAGTAACAGAGAGGAAGGACCTTCTGGGGTATGTCAGGACCCAGATACCTCCCCTAACCGCCCCCATGCCCTTTTCCTTCTCCCTCTTCAGCAGTTTCCACTAAAAACTTGTCTGCATGTCGTCTCTCAACAGGCTTTCATTTTGAAGACTCTCTGTTGTTTTTCTTTCATCACTCACCCAGTAAACTAACTTGCAGCCCACTAATGCAGACTAGCTGTGTGCCAGGTATGCTTATCAAGTCATACCAAGGTTTAAAAGGGTTTCAGTTTGAAAACCACAAATATTTCTGGTGTACTGTTCCCACGGATTTAGATGTAAGCAAAAATGCAAGAGGAACCTCTGGCTAATATGATAATAATATTAAGATGATTGAATTTGAAAATTTGAAATATTTTATGACTTTTCAAGACCTTGCAGAATTCTTACTGCAGGGTAGCTACTAGAGCAGATAGCCTGACTAAATAATCAGATATTGTAGTTTGGTATACTCTGTGTTACTTAAAGTAGAATACTTTGAGCAGAATCTCAAAAAGCTGTAATTTCAGAGAAATTGCCTAAGGGACTAGAGTTTTTGACGCTGAATTGGGCGTAGAGTAATTCATTGCTGCCCCTCCCCCCCCGTTACTGCACACTGCTTGAAAGAAGCCTAAAACCCTTTTCCTTGGCTTGCAATAAAAAGAAAATTCAGCTGTTTAGAATTATTTGCGGTTGCACTGAAAGACATGGTATGGAAACTAAAGGATTGCAACTCTTAATTAAGGCAATGTTTTACAATTGGCAAGCTATAAACAGCATGTCTATTAGGCAAATGCAGGCAGGCTACCTGACTACCTGACTAATAATCAACTAAGCTAATGTTAGATTTGTGCTAGTCTAAGAAGAAAGGCAGTTGGTGTAATAATAGATGCAATAGAGATAAGGAGAAATGTTAGAGCAGACAAAATAGTAATTAGAGCATGTTACACATTTTTGTTTAAATTTTGCCTATAAATACCAATACCGTACGTACCGTAATATTTTTTCTCAAGCTTATCATACCATGAGAATCTCAAACTTGCCCATGTCTAATGCAGATTAAACAAACACTAATTGCTGCTGAGCTCAGCTGTGTCTTCTTGGTGAATAAAGATCAAGACTGTAATATGCACAGCCTGAACGCAACGAGTCGGCCTGAATTACCGTGCCGCGGACACACTGTAATCTGCCTGTTTGGACTCGGCTCATTTCAGAGAAAGGTCAAGAGCAGAACAGGATCTAGAGGGGTGTTTCTCTACGTTGCTGTGTAGCTGCCGGTGGTAGATAATCAAATTAGAGAAAATTCATGGCTATTAAAAGAGAGACATCCTCAAAGACCGTGTTTTTCAGTTGTGCTGCTAATATGATGTTTCCTTTAGGCTACCACACGTCTTTCTGGTCATTAACCCAATTATCATATCAAATTAGTGCAATATGTAAAAACAGTGTAGTGTTAGACATGTAAATACGGCACTAACTATATCAACTACTTCTATATTTGGTAAAAATATAGAAATGATTGAAGGAGCTACAGAATTCCTTCCTGCTAGCCTGATGCAACCTTTAAAATCTGTGTCGCCCCCTTTTTCAGAAGGGAGGATGAAAGGTAATGAGAGAGGCAGGTTGTTAAGTTTAATGGCAAACAGGAAAACCTCAGAATGGCTCTTTTTAATGATGTGCCTCTTCTCATGCAGCTCTCGTTAAAGACGAGGCCAGAATGCTCGGAGAGGACAGGGAGGGGACTGTGTCCGTGCAGACTCTGCACAACCCCCCATCATCTCTGAGATCTGCAGTAGGGGTCTCACAATCCTCTGTTTGCTCTCTTGAGCTTCTTCTGTATTCAGCTCCTATTAGCATCAGAATACCCTGTAAATAAACCAGGCAATCAGGGCCGTGACCCCTTATATCCACAGCACGAACAGACTCCCCTACTGCACTCTACATAACTTTAACTCGCTCAGATTTGCAACTGAATGTCAAGCGTGGTGTTTGGCTTTAGCGTGGTGCAGGTTGTTCCGCGGCTGTCTCCCGAGAAAAGGAACTGGAGGATCGAGAAGAGCAAGGGAATTGGATCTTTGACACCTGTCACTTCCACTCTGCTGCACCTTGCTCCCTCGCCACACATAAGGACTTTTCATGTCACAGCTCAGCATGTTATCACGAGTGGGCACAGGGCCTGAGAAATCCAATTACTACCTCTGTGTCAGACCCCAGCCACCGTCCTTATGTATGCTGTAGTCATGTTCCTCAAATCAGAAAAGATGTGCCTATTAGTTCCTTCTTTTCTTCTGACCACTCTCCCACCTCCATTTTATTCTGTGTGTGCCTCTATATATTGTGGCAGTGGCTTGTGGGTGGCTAATGCTGCGGACATTGGTTCTGACTGCGTCACATTAAGTGGCATCGTGGTGCCGACTTCACTGTGTTGGATAATAGAGAAACCTGGGAAAGAATCAGCAAGCCTCCAAAGATACCAAACAGATCATCCTTTGTGACAGGGAAGCAGGAAGTGTGCTGGAAAGAGTTAGACCCAGTAGGTATAAATCTAATGTATCTATACACAATGGGGGTGTCTCGCTTTGGCACTTTATTTCTTTTATCTGGCTTCTATCCCTAAGTGACGCCGTCAGTGTTGTTAAGTGGGAAACAATGGGACTGTTTGTTCAAGCTATGATCGTTTCCCAAGGTGGCCCACTTCTTCCGACTGTACAGAACATTTACCTGCCTATCCCACTCTGTACCCTTGCGTCGCCGTGTTACAGTGTCCTATTTCCTGGAATCGCTTTATAACAAGACAAGTGGAATTTCTTAAGAGAGGCAAGAACAGGGAAAAGAGAACGTGAGAGAAAGTAGGCACCATGGTGTTGCTTCTCTGACGAGATAAAAAAGTAAACAGCCCTGGTTAATGCAAAGTGAATATGACTGAACGAGAAGCCACATTATATTACTTAAGTAAGGTAATTTTTTTGAGGCAAAACAGAGGCTCACATGACTAGCAACAAATCTAGTAACTTTTTTCTTAGTTATTGGAGAAAGTTGCCAAGACTACAGGTGAAAGCACCCATTCTGCAGTTACTGTCCTCAGCAAGCAGCGAGTGCTGACGTGAACCCTCCCACTTCCCAAGGACTGACAGGTGGTCCATCTGTAGCCTTGTTGCGTATCTGTTTCTTTTTTTCTAACGTTGACCTAATACTCTATCAGGTAAACAACTGAGAATTGGTTGGAGCTGACTGCAGTCTCCCTACCAGCCTTTCTTCAATCTTCAACCCATCTCCTCTTTTCTTTCCCATCCCCACTCATGTAGTCTTCGTCTTCCCCCCCTCAGCCCCATTCATGGAATGTAATTTAAATGTCTGTTTCTGCCCCTTTGCTTCACCCAGACTCAAGGGTTTGGGAGCAAATGAGCTTGCCAAGCTTGGACAAGCTTAAACAGAAATACTGCATTTGTTCCAGTGTATTTAAAGATGTCCTCTGCCGATGCTCTGCAGAAGGCATGAACCAGGCAGACAGAAGCAGGGAGGCAGGCAGGCGGGTCGGCTGGCCCGTGTAGCAGAGTGGGCAGGTCTGCAACATAGATGCTAGCAGGGCACAGGGTTGCATTTTAGGAGCATGTTGTTAACACTGCATCCTTTCAAAAGTGATATAAATGTCAAAAAGATAAAGAACACAACATGTTTCCAAAAGTATGTATAATTTTTCACAGCTAACATATTTTCAAAAACCATATAGTAACATTTAGTTTAAAGGCAGTTTGTTTGGAAATTTGCCTCCACATATTACGCTGTGCTAGAGCTAATCTTAAAAAAACACTTCATATCAAACAAACCTGTTGTACGATCTAATTTTCCCTCAGATATTTTTAATAGATTCCACCCTGCAAGATATCTCCCCACAATATCATGTTTTAACTGGAAACAGATCAAATTATGCGAACAAGGTGAGCTAGAGTTTCGGTTTAATTTGAACTATAATTGCATTCTTCCTCATCCTCCATCTTTCACAAGTTAAAATAATTGTCTCTTTAAAACACTGCAGCCGAAAAGATGAATTTTATCCGATTAAATTCATCACTGAATTATACCGGTGGATAGTTTTTTTCTTACAAAACTTATATAGACTAACAATATTATCCAGTTTACAAGCATAAACCTACTGAGCTGATTCCCTTTTCAGTAAAATCAGCTGCAGAAAAGAAAAGGCAGATGATAGTAGTGCTTTTATAATTTGAAGTTAATTATGTCTGCTCCCATCCCATTATCACAACATATCTGCAAGGGAAATACAGTGCTTTGCAAAAGTATTCACACCCCTTAAACCTTTACACATTTTCTCACACTAAAACCAAAAGCTGACCAATACAAAATACTATATGATTGTAAAGTTAAATGAAAATGATTATAGTAGGCTTCAGCGGGTTACCAGTACGCCGAGATTTTTAAACAGTTATGTTTCCAAACAGCAAAGAATTTCCATCATAAGGTTCCTACAGTAATCTTTTTATTGAGATACCTGACAAAGGCATCTAAAACTGCTCCATACAGCTTTTCCAACTGTATGGACCACACTAAGAACTGTTGCTGCACATAGAATGTCAGCTGGCAGAAAGAAGATGCTTCCCTTGGTTACAAGAAAGATAAATTCAGCTGTTTGGACATTTGTGCAAATATAGGGAGTCCTGGCTCGCCTCCATGCCAAGGCTGCAGGCTGATTACCTGAGCAAAGTAATTAAATCCTAAATGAAATCCAGAGCAACCACTTGCCTTTAGAAGTAAATACAGCTGTTCCACGAAAGCCTCAAATATTTCAAAATGAAAACTTTTCAAAGACTCTGGATATACATGTTTATTCCTTAACTCCGCTTTTTATTTTGTAAAATGAATAGTTGAATAGAGTTATTTTTAAATAGTTTTTTCTCACTTTCCTAGATTTATCACATATATAACTACATCCCAAAATTCCCTGAAACATAAAAGTAGTGTATATAGTCACAACTTATTAGAGACAAACACCAACATCTTGATACCTAGATGGCCTGGTGCTGCTGTTGGAGCATTGTGATACAGTATTTCCGTGCCCAGTAATGTATTCATGCTGGAAGTGTCACTTTCTCTACGAAGTCTCTGCATGTTGTCGAATTGGCAGCACAGTTGAACAGTTGGGCTCTTTTCAGGTTGAGATTAAACCAGCCTTCCCCACAGGCTTTGTGGTGTTCTGTGGCCACATACGTGCATTGTGTCGGTGTCGGAGCCTGTGTTGAGAGAACCTCTTTAACACAGTTTAGCCTTGTGCAGGCATGCTTATCTGTTTACGCCTTCCTGCCTGGGTTAAATCCAGTTCAGAGTGCCTGTTGAGAGAGTTAAATGTTCACTGGCTCATGTAATGTAGGAAAAAAGGCCATGAATTATAATATTGGCTGGTCTACACAACAACGAATCACACCAAAGCAAACCTTTCTCCTCCAAGTGCTTCGTAAACCATGATATGAGTCCAGGGTGATGCTTTTCCAGGCTCAGAAAATATGACTGGGACCACTGTGACCCTTAGGAGCCAGTCATTATTGGAGACGGGTACAATAGGGTGAGAGAATCCCCTCAGCAAAATAATATCTGCTGCCAGGCACTGAAACCAGCCCACGTATGTCATCATGACAACCTGCTTGCATTGTTTCCACTACATCAAGCAGTCCATCGGCCAGTGGTCCTGCTCCAGAACAGAGCAGTGCTCTATGATGACATAGTGATTTATAAACAGCATAGCGATTGCTTTTTTTTCTTCCCGCTGCTGTTACACAGCTGTTAAGCAGATGCTGTTTGTACCAATTTAGAAGCTAGTGCATTGTTTGTCAACACCAGTTTGGAAATTCATTCTTTATACCAGGAGGCTGTTACACAATGCCCTGGCTCTGCTGTATGGATGAGCAGCAGCAGCAGGAGGAGGAGGGAGGAGCGTGCATTGGAAGAAAATATTTTCATAATTTGCCTTGAACTGTTGCTGGCCTGTATTTCTTATTGATGTGTTTGTAGAAAGACAGTTTTGCAAGGTCCTGGATACACCAAGAATTTGTTCTTGCTACACTGACTGATGCAAATGTTCATGAGTGGAAATGGGGTCAAAATAAACACTGACCTTACCAGGCATAACTAGTGATATTGTTTTGTTTTGTTTTTACGTTCTTGATAAATTGAAAATGTAACAGTTTTCACAAAGTGTTTATTGTATAATAAAACAAAGATTTTCTGGAAAACAGGACCAGGTGACTGCCTCTCTCTGGATCACAAAATATCTAATAATGCTCTAGAGAATAAAGGCTATGGGGGAGACCTATTTGTACAAATACAACCCAGATCTCATTCAGAACATTATAACTCACCAGCATTTTTTTTGCACATGTCAAAATATGTAAGCACACCTTATTAAATCATGAAATATTTTTCTACGAGATCCATTCAAACTAAATACCAGTTGTCAGTCAGTCATTTTCTACCTCTTATTCCATAGTGGGTCGCGGGGGAGCTGGTGCCTATCTCCATCAGTCAATGGGCGAGAGGCGGGGTACACCCTGGACAGGTCGCCAGTCTATCGCAGGGCAACACACAAACAACCAAGCACACACTCATTCATACACCTAAGGGCAATTAAGAGTGACCAATTAACCTAACAGGCATGTCTTTGGACTGTGGGAGGAAGCCGGAGTACCTGGTGAGAACCCACGCATGCATGGGGAGAACATGCAAACTCCATGCAGAAAGACCCCCGGAATCGAACCCAGGACCTTCTTGCTGCAAGGCAACAGTGCTACCTACTGCGCCACCGTGCAGCCCTAAATACCAGTTGTGTTCATCATAATATTTTAAGAGAAAGGGTTCTGATTTAATCTCAGATATGTAAAATTTTATTATTATTATTATTATTATTATAACTATATATGAGCCTGAAGTAGCCTTCCTGTGACCGATTGTTATTAATACATGGAACAAAGGTGAGATCAAACCTGTGTGTGAGAGAGAGAGAAAGAAAAAGAGCAGTCACCCTGCTGTAACAACTATAACATCACATAACATAAAGTTTTATCAGCACAACCTGTTAGCTCTTAAATGTGGGATGTTCAGTGATCATATTTTTACTCATCGGATTTTGTCTGATCATTATCAAGGGCTGGTCAAGTGTAAAGTCGGCCTATTCTGTTCATCAGCTAATATATCAGTGCATTTCTATGTCTAAGATGATCACTCCGAGTCTTTGACTTTCCCAGCATTTAGTATTTAACTGAGAGAATTTAAGGAACTCTGGTCAGATAGGAAAAAATGAGAGAACGTGATTTTTTTTATGTGAAGGATTCATATAATTACCTCAATATACGTGAGCTGGCAGTACTGATTAGATGGCAGAGGAGGACAGGAGGAGAGGCGTAAAGGATGGCCTTGTGCAGGTAGCTGTGAGGGATGAATCTGGGGGTTTTCGGGGGGCTAGTTTGATGTGGTTGAGCCAGATGCTGTAGGGAGAAGGAAAGGACTTGGTGCTGTGCAGAGAATGATGGCTTACGTGGCGCAGTAAGGGTGCCCCTCTACTGTTTGTAAAAACAAGACCATCACACTCCATCTTGCTGCTCCCGAAGGAGCCAAGCCTCCAGGCTGATTTATGGCCTGCAGACTGAATTGGCTGGCTGGGATGACAGCAGTGCTTGGACTCTCCCTCGTGAGTAGAGTAGGAGGCTGCTTGGCTGAGCTTCGACCGCAGCTGGCCGTAGAACTGTCCTCAGACAGGACAGACTGGATGTTAAGCTTCATTCGTGTTGTGTGGATCAGACGGGACCAAGCCTGGTATTTCTCAAGAACAAACCAACCACAGAGATTCCCCCTCTGTGCTGCTGCTGTTATATTATCAGATTTTTCTCCTCCAATCTGAGGCTTTCATTAGCATCTGCATCACAGGCTCCATCAAGACACTGTAGCAACAATTTAGATTTAATCAATCTTTGCCATGTGACTGCTAGGATGGAAAATTAATATGGAGAGCAATTAGAAAACAGTCGTCTCTGTGTCAAAGATGCTCACGAATACAGTGATGAGAGCAGAAAAGCAGGAAACGTCTCAGTAGAAAACTTTCTGCAGACCACTCAGAAAGTTTTCAGAGCCCATTAACAGGGTCCTCAGAGCTTTCACTTTACTTTCCTAAGGTGTAGTTCTTTTGGATTTAAAATATACCACATGCTAAGGCAATGAAAAAAGGGTCAGAGGGCAATGACAGAGTCGCTGTTTGCTGTTCTAGTCAACAAAGCTTAATAACTGTCTTTCTTGACAATGCAGGCTCTATGTGATGGCTTAGTCACAGCATTTTAATGGGGTTCACTATCAAAGACAATGTGCAAACAACAGGAAATCAGAGAGAATCTGTAAAGTCTGTGTAGGCCACAGGAAAAGTGCATCTGCTTTAAACTGCTCTAAATTATTTCCTTTTATAACATCTGCATCACAAGGAAAAAACATAATTAAATCTCTGGCTGTCTGTGCATGAATATCTGTTTTCATGACTAACAGAATCGGGACATTTGTTGCTACACCATGAATGTCAGCTTAGAGAGAAAATACAAAAATGTACTGAAGGACAAAAATTGGAGATGTTCTTTGTCAAATAATTTATCACACCAGAGGGCTGATTCACATTCTTTTTGGAGTTCATCTGCTTTAAAACCAAATTGACTGAATTGTGTCATGCTGCACTTACTTGTGGCCTTGCAGTTCATAAAAAAATAAGAGATTTAGAATCAAGTTTTTGCCACTCTAGTCTGACTTCCGGCAAATTCAGTCATTTTCTTCCATTCTGTCTACCTAATCTCATTTTACATGACTACATACTAGGTGTGTGACGATACACCCAGCTACCGAGATGATACATGATATTGGGCTCCAGAGACAAGATGCTAATAATAATTTGTGTAAAACTAAGAAACCAAATTTTTTTTGTTTTCAGAAATAAAGTTTTCAGAAATTACAAAATGTGTTCTCACTGTAGAATAATTCAGTCCAGGTTTGACGAGTCCATATGCTGCGATTTCTAGCTTATCTAAGTCTAAGAGGATCCTAATACCAAAAAAGAACTAAAGATAATCATAGTTTTGTGTTTAACCATAAAGAATCTCAAACAGGACTTTAAAGATGCCTTGCTCAGCATTAAGCTCTTTGTTTTCGGTTTACCACTCACATATTTTTGATTTTGAACCACAGGTACACAACCACAGTTCAGATTTCTTAAAAAATAGCCTCTAATGTAGCAGCTGACAGCATTACAGCCGTCAGCGGCTAACGGTTAGCCAGTTGTGGTATTGTTGCAGTGCCTTAAAATCATTTGTATCCTGTTTAACACTATTTTACTGGGTTTTTTGTACTCTATGGTACCCAAAATCACAAACTGCATTTTAAAGACTGTAATTAGTGTAAATTCCAGTCAGGTTTTTATTAATCCATGTATTATGCCTGATTATAAGGTGATACCAATGCCTAAAAAGCCAAATAAAGTATAATTTTTTTTTATTAATAGAATAAAGTTCTCATAAATCTCAAACTGATTTGGTGTAAAATTATTTGTCTGGACTGAATTAGAAGCTGGATTTTTAATGTAAGCGGCAGTCTTTTTATTATTTTTTGAAGTGAGGCTTACAAATCATTTGTATTTTGTCTGTCGACATTTCTTTTTTCTATTTAGTACCTAAAAGGCTGCCACAGCCATGTGATTATGTGGTAAAATCTGTGAAAAATACGCTCTGTAAGGCCAAAAACACTAATTAATTGCCAGCACACCTTCACTACAGAGAGATGTCGTGGTTTAGCAGGATAAAATGTTATACTTTGCTGTGGGTAATCCCAAGTTTGATCCCTGACAAAAATAATCAGTCACTGGGATGCTGTTTGTACGACTTGGTACTTCAATGCGCTAGACACAGACTGCATGGCACCTTTGTGTGTTTTCATGTTGGTGCGCCATTGGTACGCCTGAGCGGCCCCTTCTTCAGCAGTTCAATGGTGTGCAAATGTTTCTGCTTTATTTTACCTTAGTTATTGTGAGTGAGGGAGCTGCAGTACTGCTATAACACCTAAATAGCTGATTCAGAATTAAATTTATTTACGCCCCGCCCCAGTAGCTTTAATATCTTCATTGTTCAGGTGCCTATGAGGACACAAATGATTGAACGATTGAACGAAAGTGTTGGGGTCTTCTTCAGTGCCTATTTCAGCCGGTCCGATGTGCATTTTTCATTAGTCAGCTTCATCATGAAAGCATACAAGTTTGGGACTATTACTTGTCTTACTTTAAAATAACACTCTTAAATGAGTCAAGGTTAAACTGGGCCCTGTACCACAGTGTACCAACAGGATGTAGTTTTGATCATTTTTTACCACATGTAGTACAAAATGTTTGTACTACATTGTTTGATACCAAACGGGGAGGTTTTGAGCTCGCATTGACTAGTAGTAGTTTTGGTGTAGTGTTGGAAATGTGGCCATATTACTCCAATAAATAATAACAGTATATGGTTAGAATAATTATACTTTGCTCAGAGGTCCTAATTCATTATATGTCTTAAGAGAGAACGGGCTTCAGGGCAATCAATGGAACTAGGGTGTAAATCAAATTATTATAAATTATACCTGTGATTTAAGCTTTTTTTCTTTATGAAAAAAAAATATTTCCAGTATTTATAAAAAATACTTAAGTTAATAGAAGAATAAACTGAATTGAAATAAGGAAGGGACAAAATGGCAACATGTGGCTACAAAATGGAGGCACAAATTGCAAAAGAAACAAATTCACCCAGAACACTTACCTTTATATCAAGACCTTGGACTAAAATAGCAACTAGATAGTGTTTCACAAGACAGACTTCGCTTCAAGGAGGAATATTGTTATGTTTTATTATTACGAGGTACTACATACAGATGGAAGCTGCAGCAACTACTTTTGGAAGGATAAGATACTGTGTTTTCCAAGAGCTGCTCCATGTGTGAGCCAAAAAGGACAAAACATTACTGGAGAAAGCTGGAGGAGTATTATAGGGAGGACATCTCTTTGCTTTTGTGTCAGAGGGTTTTAGTCTTTTGCTGATTCCTCTTTTTTTGCAACATTAGCAACAAAAAACAGCGCTTGCAGGCATATAATATGAAAGGATCATTATATCTAGTACACTAGAGTAAAGTCAGCAATGAGCTAGTCAGGTTGTGGGATTCCCACAGTGAAGCTAAAGATCTGTAACTTGAAGTTCAGATGCCTTTACCTGATCGAGGGAATGAGTCAGGGCTGAATCTGCAGTTACAGGCTGCAAATTTAAGATAAAATGGCTCAGAATGTGTAGGTTGTCTCCCTGCGGTGATGCAAAGGGATGTTTTTCCAGGTAACTGCAAACAGAAAAACACGGACAGCAGCGCTATACGGGAGGATTTGTCGGGAACATTTGAAGTGGCATTATTTATTATATTCCCATCCTAAGGAATTGCTCTCACAAGCCTAACAGTCTGACCTAAAATCTGTATTAAAGTGTAGTATGTCTGATTTGATTGCAGAGCTGAACATGCATGGATTTTTTTAGACTGCATTACCAATTGATTGCATTGTATTTTAAGTGCTCCAATCATGTACAACAAAAGAAAAGCAACATCCTCCTTTCAGTGAAAGTCACTTATTAATTAATAGGTATCAAATCTGAAAACGGAAATGTTCCCAATAACATCCTGTTTTGTGCTGTACTTTTAATCTGTTCCTAGTACTGATTGGCAAGCCT
Organism: Crenichthys baileyi; assembly: GCA_036173005.1. Classification (NCBI taxonomy): domain Eukaryota; kingdom Metazoa; phylum Chordata; class Actinopteri; order Cyprinodontiformes; family Goodeidae; genus Crenichthys; species Crenichthys baileyi. The sequence continues at coordinate 316,281 of JAHHUM010000632.1, forward strand.
ATTTCCTGACTTTTCCTGATGACTTTGAATACACTTTCTCAGCAGGAGGTGCTTTCGCTGCCTTCTATTCTGTACTCGTCCTGCTGTAAAAGCCCCTAATTCATCTCTTTCCATTACAGTTGGCTCGTTTTATTTCAAATAGGAAGAGATTATGCTTTGTCAGAGGTCGGTGGCCTGTCACGTTTTTTTATTTAAATTTTCTCTCAGTTTTTTGTGGATCTTTCAGAGCAACATCTGCGTTTTATGAAGCTCCGAGCACAGGCAGGATGTGTGAGTGTTAATAGCACTTGGCTTCCATAACAATGTCATTTACAACCCAGTTGCTCTCTGATAGACCCCTAAAGGAAAGAGAGAGAAAATGGCTTTCACTGCATGTGCAAGCCCTGCTAAGTAGCGAACATGCAACTTGTGTATATTTCTTTGTGCCTTAAGGCCTTTCATGCCCTAGAGGATGCTTTGGGCTATAGAAATAAGCCAAAGTGTTTAGAGGAAATTGCATTCATTACGAAGATGCTTGTTAAATTTTTAATCAGTGGAGAAAAAAATCTGCTTTATCAAATACGTCAAACAAGATTTTACATGAATTATAACAATCCTACATGTGTAAAATCTAATTACAATGAAGAGTGCACACTGAAATTTTAACTGCTTAATGCCTAAAAATGTGACTGCTTATTGTTTGTATATTGTTTGCGATGCATTCAAAAAACTGTCACTCGGAAAGCCGTAACAAAAGAGCGACAGAAAGCTTAGGGATTAGAAAATTGCTTAAAAAGAGCTGTTGTTCTATAACATATAGTTTTAAGCGATGCGTTTATTTTTCCGTCATCACCTTTCATTATGTTTGTGGTACCTTGTAAAACACTTTTTCCCATGATTGCATTGTTATATGCTGATTGCATATCTTGAAAAAACATGCTTAATAGCTTTTGTCTGCTTGATTGCTGCCATTGCAGTTTGTCAGTTCAATCAGTGTGGATTTGTAGGAACATATACACAGGCTATAACTAGGAAGAAAAAAACTGTTTCACATGGAATTATTTAATCTACACCTACAGCTTCTTATTTATTCATGTTCTGGATAGGATTGTGGGATTATGTCACCCAAAGTTAGTATTTTTTCTCCAAACATTTTAAAATTATCTCTATCTCTTAAGCAAGCTACCACAACAATTATTCTTAATGCTGCCAAAGTAATACAATATATTGATTATTACTGCTGTAATAATGTTATTTTTCAACATTTATATAATGTTATCTTAATTTTGAGCTGATTGGTGGTTATTGGTGGTGCACAGCAACAGGTAGGGGAGGGGCAGCCCTAGGCAATGCTCCATAAAGCTGTAAAACACTCCAGTCACACCAGAACGTTCTCGGTCATGTCATTAACAGCCCTTTTAAGTTAATGGTATGATGGGAAAAACATTTTGCAGTTTTCTAGCATTGCATAGCAACAGGTTGGGAAGGGGCAACACTACATTACTGTATGCTCCACAGAGATGTAGAAAACTCAGGTCACTTCTGCACTTGATCTGGAATCCCATTAAAAGTCCAATAAATTGTAGGAATGGTATGAGAGAAAAATGTAAACATTTTTGTCGCTGGCAGTGCATAGCAACAGGTTGGGGTGGGGCGGCACTGCATTGCTGCACACTCCATAAACATGAAGAAAACTCTGGTCACTTCAGCACTTTGTTTGATAGCTATTTCAAACTTTTGTGTATCTTGATACCAGTCAGTGGTCCATGGATAACTGAATTATATGTTTACCAGTCGTAACGCTAGACAACAAAGCCATGTCTGCCAATGTGCAAATTGAGACCGAAGTCATTAAACAAATGTGGTGCCATTGAGTCATTCACTCCTGATCTGCATTCTTTGTGCTGGTGCTCATATTTTCTGCCAAGAATTCAACTACCACATATTTGGGGCTCAGATAGCCTTTGATCCCTTTTACTCACTCCATTCAGTCATTTAGTTTCCGTGTTATCTGTCAGCGCCATCAGATTATACTTTATGAGAGACGGCTCTAACATATCTGCCCCTGAAAAGCCTGTCTCCAATCTTTAAATATCGATCCCCAGGGCCTTAGCAGAGGTGCCTCTCGTGAGTGCGGAAAAGAAGGGGGAAAGAAAAACAGATCATTAGTGATTTTAATTAGGTGATCTTTCAAGCTGGAATTGCCAGATGTAAGCATATGCATTTGGGTCGATCCCAATCCCTCTCACAATTTCTTTTTTTTTGTCATTCCTCGGTCTGGAACGGTGGATGCCTGCTTCTTGGAGTGAAGTAGCAGTAGAGGAGCATAGAAATATGTCACGTGTACGTGTGCAGCAGGTTCATTTTTAGGCTTTGAGCTGGAGAAAAAACATGCTACAGCTGCAAAGAAGGTTTTTTAAAATTTAACTGTAATACTTTCCTAAGTCAAATCATTTTCATCTGCTACTATTCGCATGTCAAATATTTTGATATTTAGATTATATCAAGCATATTGTGCAGCCTCCTTTGATGGTCAAAATATTCACTGGGGTTGAAGAAAAACAGCACTTATATTTAAACGAGGGATCACAGCATCTTTTTGTTGACACCGATGATGCCAAAATGTTTTTGAAAGTTCTCCCACAAACACAGCAAAGTGCAGCACAGCTATACAGACTCAGACTAATCTTTTTTTTTCCTGCTCCAGCGTTAAACATCATTACATATTTATAACTCGGCGCCAGATGACAGAGACAGAGAGGGAGAGAGGGAGGGAGGAAGAGATATGAACCAGGCAGCAACGCCGCAACTCGTCTGGTGTCTTTCTCTGGGATATCTGATTGCACTGTTTAAACCTGCCTTTTATCTATTGTTTGGTAGTGAAAACCCAATTACGCAAGAGCTACAAATGGACTTTTGATTTAACAACACATAATTTAATTGGCACATTAGAAGTGCCCCAAACATCTAGCATATGCTGGGGAGCACTGTTAGGGAGGCTGCATGTCGAGGCTAGTAGGGATTTTCCAACGTAAAATATTGGGTCTTCGTTGTGATTATCCATGTTATCATGATTTTATTACCTTAAGGTTGTTTTAGAATGAGGTCATAAAGATAAAAAATTAATTTACTCTGAATTAAAAAGTAAACTTGTCACTGGTAACCTTTCCTGAACACACAGAGCAACCAACGTTCTTTGGTCTTTTATGAGCAGAGAGAAAACTGTATGCTGTTTTATTACTCTTTTACAATGTGTTACTTAAACTGTATTGTGCTTTTACTGTGAAGGGTCACAGGAAGTTGTGTCTCTCTTCATTTGCTTTGTAATTTCCTTGTACATTGAGCAACAGGAAAACAACTTCAAGAGCTTTTCCTTTCTTAGTTATGTCCATCCCTAGTAGATGGTCTAAAATACTTAATTTTCTTCCATTATTTCATGATTCATTTTACAAAAACAGCAGATTTGTTGGTGGATTTGGTGGTTATAATTGAGACTAATCTAAGAAATTTTTTTCTCTCATCTTTTGTCTGCAGATCCCGGAGAGGCCTTTCACTGCCAGGACGAGTGCCGCATCCTAGGTCACTCTGACCGCTGCTGGATGCCTCGTGTTTCGGTTCCATCACGCGCCAAGTCACCTGAGCACGCTCGTAATGTCATCGCTCTGTCCATCGAGGCCACCACGGTGGACGTGCCACACTATGAGGACGGCACAATCAAGAGGACTTTTGCAACCTTTGGCAAGGATGGGCCAGAGGATGTTGAACGAGGAGAGATAAAGGGAAAGCGGACTCAGGAGTCTCAGGTGTGCAGCCCAAAGGCCAATGGAGGGGCTGTTCGCGAGGCTGGCAATGGGCGCGAGGCTGCCAGCCCTATCACCTCCCCTGTGCACCTGAAGAGCCCGATGTCCAAGGCGTCATCTTCCTACAATACACTGAAATGTCGCGACGCAGAGCGAATCGCAAACCACAGCCTGTTGCGGCAGCCTGAAGGGAAGGACAGTGAGCCGGCTGTCAGGGAGATCAACACGCTTCTCCACGACGGTCGAGACAAGGAATCCCCCAGCAGCAAGCGCCTGAAGGACATTGTGCTTTAGCAAGCAACTCGTAGACACTCCAACATGCACACACATATACAGTGTAAACTCACATATATATATTTACCCCCACAATAGCTGTGTGTACACACCCAGGCTGTGGAAGTGTAGAGACACACCAATTTGCAGAATCCAAAACTCCAGAACCAGCTTGGGCTGATGATGATGAACTGTAGTATGCTGCAGCTAGATGTGTGCTCAAGCCCAGGTAGTGGATGTGGCTTTGTTGTAGTCGCAGTACTTTTTCCTTGTTTGCTTTTGTTCGGTTTTTCTTTCAGTCAGCATTGAGTAAACAGGCAGGTTACTGTTGACTGCATGGACATGGCCAGTGGAGCTCCCCCAGCCCTCGAGCCAAAGCAGGACACTACATGTTCGGACACATCAGGTGCCAATTCCTAAGTACAGTTATGCCTTTTGAACTACTTTTGTATGACAAAACTGACATTTGCCTTCTTTGGTTTTGCAGTGTGTTTTAGCTGCTAAAATTGCTCTTTTTTCCATTGTATAGTGAGTTCTGCCACTGTAATAAACAGCCACAGATATACGCAGGATTTACCTAAACACACGTTGCTCATTGGTTCCTTCATGGTGCATTCAGGAGCAGGAGCAAGAGTCCTCGCAGTCTCATTTGTCTTCTGCCTGACTAATAGGAGAAAACCTCTGCTTTTCCCCCTGAGGACAACCTGGTTTCATCAGACTGTGAGGTCTTTAAAGTATTTATATTTTATCATGGATGGAGCTAAATGAACTCCTGCTATCTGCCAAGCCTCTCTGAACACTGGAAGTGGGACAGTCCGATCTTTGTGTTCAGAACAAGTTGTATTAAACAAATAAAAGACTTTACTGTTTTTGAAGTCTCCTGTGCCCAACCTTGATTGTAGCCAGTGGAGCACAAATTAGAGCTTTGTGCTTTTGGTCTTGTACTTTTTTTGACTTTTGACCATGGGGCTAGGATAGAAGGGATCGTCACTCATGTCTTGCTATGTGAAACTCTGTATAGGGTTTACTATTATCATTTTTAATAACCTGTTGTTATGTGACAATCCCTTTAATGTTTTGTTTTAAAAGGAAAAAAAACAAATAAACATTGGTGTTCAACTGAAGCTACGGTAGCGTTTGTTACACAAACACGAAAATAACATAAAAAAACATATATGCCAAAATATATTTTATAAATAATTTAAAATGTATAATGAGAATATTTAATGCTGTGTAGTTATTTTATGAGTAAGTTATACTTGAAATTAACTTGCTTTTTGTTCATTTGTCTTTTGCTTTTATATGGATCTTGTTTTGGTTTTTTTATGAAATTGGATTTATTTTTTTTTATTTTTTTTGCTTACTGTGTGATCCCTGGCAACCGTTGACTTGCAGTCTACCTTGTTGTAAAGAGTTTCTTATTGGTCAGTTCTTGTGCCATCCAGTTTCTGTGTGGGCTACTAGAAAATGTGAAAAAAGACCAAAAAAAATAGAAGAAAAAAGCAATCTCAGCACCAACATTAGTGTGTCTGTCCGATGAGCTTAGAGTGAGATAGCAAAAGAAACCAAAAAATGATGTAAACCCTACTGTACTGACTGCAGGATGTTGCTTATCCTTAATATCTCAGGAGGAGAAGGCTGTTGCAGTTTGCCACCTTTATCTCCAGCTTGTACTGCTGGACTCAAGTTCAAATGAGCTCCTGACACGCAGACTTGCTTTACTCAGCACTGCTGTCACCGTGTGCCATCTGTGTTCAGCTGATCCCCAAGATGAGGTAGAGACTGCAGTGAGTGGTAGACACAGGGCTCTCCCCTCCTATGAGCACCACACAACAGACTGGGTGGAATCATGTCTGAACCAGCAAAGGTCTTGGAAGATCCACGCTGCACGCCGACGGTGTGGTTTCATGTTTCTTTGAAGTGCACAGTAGTATGTAAAATGTGGAAGTCAATGAATGAAAATGGACAAATTGCATACAACACACTAGATCCTGTGGCTGAATGTTTTTGCTGGTCTCACCCATGCTTCTGGCAACATAAAAATCGGAATAATCACTGAATGTATACAGCAGCTTATAATTAAAATATTAAATGTGCTCTGCTTTGTTCTCTTGTCTTTACTTGACCTAATAAAAGAAGCAACTCAAACTAAAATGTACCCAAAATGCAGCATGGTGCAATTCAATAAAATTACAACATGTACAAATTGTAATTTAGTTAAAAAAGTCAAAGAGATTAATTACACACTCAGCAACAATACGTTTTCCAGTCCAGTTTTTATTCAAGCTGTTTATCTGTCACTGTAGTCTAAAATTAATATATGGTTAGAAAATATAATAGAATAAATTTATAAATCAAAAGGTACTCTTTCGACTCAGAGTAGCCACCTTGCAGATATTACAGCTGAACACACTCATGGGTGAGATGCAAAAGTTCCCAAACTTGTCTTAGTTCATCCCAGCCAGCTTGATGGGTAGGATGGTGGGAACAGCATGTTGGGAACAGCATGGTGTCAAACAACGGTCTTTTTTTTTTTCCTTAGGAAGCACTAATATAGCTTGGATGTATGTTGTGGGTAATTATCTCCCTGTAGGATGAGCCAACTGACAAACTATTTGCAAGCCAGGTGGTATTGCAAGGTAGCCATGTTGGTTTGGGGTTCCTAAGTCCCTAACCCAAGATCCATCAAAACACCCCCAGACCATGATGCATCCTCCTCCATGTTTGACAGTTGATATCACACATTGAGGAGCTTTCCTTTTGATTACTCTACAACGTACACAAATCCTTTTTGGTGAACTGAATATTTCAAATTTAGATCACTGGATTCACAACACCTTCTTCCAATATTCAGTAATCCATTGGCCATGTTTCAGCATCCAGGAAAGTGTATTATTCTGACATTTTAGCAATGGGTTTCTTGCCTCAACTCGGCCTGTCAAACCTGCATCTCAAAGTCTTCCCTTTACAGCTAAGAGTAAGTCTTGCTTACTACAGCTAATATTGAGCTGTGCTTGAAGCTTTGTCCCATGAGACACTTTTAACACAACTGTTGACTCGCAGAAACTGGTCTTCAGGCATCATTGTCAGTTTCCACTAGTTTCTCAGTGCCAGTTAATAGTAAAGGAAACTGTACTCATTGACACCATGACTTTTTTCACAATCACTGTCGAAAAAGCCTACATTCTTAAGTGTTATGATCGCATTTCTCTTTGCCTTTTTTCGAGATATTTTTTCGGCACTAGTGGCCATTATTTATTTTTTTGACAGTAGGCAGACAGGAAAGGGGGGTGGAGACATTCGGCAAATGTCGCCGGGTCCTGGACTCGAACCCGGGACAGCCCAAGGACTGTAGCCTCTGTATATGGTCGCTCGCTTAACCCCTACACCATCAATACTGTTCAATACTGTTCATAAGATGCTCATGAGGGTATGGTACCACAGTATGTTCCTGTGGTTTCAGCAGAGGTTTTATGTGAACAAGAAGGGGTTGCTAATAACCAAGAAAACCTGGGACAACTAACTTTCAAGGTTGGATCAACCTATTTTGCTGCAGAACAGTTTAAACCATTTATTGTTCCCTGGAAAAGGTATTTTTAAATAATAAATCAAGTGCATTATTTGTACCTTCCTTTTTTAACCTCTGGCAGTTTAGAATTTACATTTGTACCATTTTAAACTATTCAGTGGAACTAAATTGTTTGACCTGGAATAAAATAACTGGATAACCTGTGTTCTAAAACCTTTGACCAGTAGTGAATTTGAAACATCTGTTTCTGTTTTTTAAAAGAAAATAAAGAAAAAACTGTGTTAAATAAAACAAATTAAAAATGGATTTTTATTAGCGAATTGTTGGCCTACTGAAAAGTATGTCAGTGTACTGCACTAATAGTACAGTGCTACCCCTCCCTAACCTGTTGCTGTTTGTACCAAGTACTAATGTCTTATAGTTGCACTCAGTGTTTGTCAGAGTTTCTAACAGTGAACCATTTAAGTCTTAGTGTCAGTGACTGCCTGCTGGATAACTGTTAATTTAGCAATTTTCCCCATGATTGTACATGCAATAGCATTTAATTTCCATTTTAAACATTCATTTTTTATTGGTCTTTAATTTCCTAAGAAAATTCATCTTGGAAATTTGGTTTTTATCAGCTTTAAGCAGCGTTCAACTAAATTAAAATAGGTCAACACATATGAAACATATTAATCTGTGCATAATTAACTGATTTCAGTTTCAGTTTTTAAGTTAAATCACTGCAATGAATGAGCTGCTCCATGCTATTTTAATTTATTAAGATCTATCTGTGATTCCTTATATGAAACCATGTTTAAACTTCAGCTTGATAAAACTGCAGTTTTAAAACTGGGTTTTAGCAATAAATCTACACTCCAGAAATGTTTAGGGTTAGAGTAGGGGGAAAACAGGATGGTAGATTATTTATTGATGTCATGATAGGAAATAAATAAAAAAGGTTCTGCTGAAGCTGCTTCAAGCCATCCATGAATATTTTCCTTGGAGAGAGTTTGCTCTAACTGTGCTTGTTTGGAGAGGGCTGATTGTATTATTTTCACAGTGGAAGAGGAATGATTAATGTGTGTGGCGAACAAACAGAAAAACTACAGCTTCAACATGTTTGTCTTAAAAGCTTACTCATCCCATAAAATAAAACTACTAATAAATATATTGAACCTTTTTTAACTATAACATCAATCTGTGTGGAAAATTTGAAAACCTAAAACCTTAAGAACAAATTATTAGGGAAGAAAAAGATGTTCAATCTACTTATTCATGTGAGAAGAAAAACAAGTAATAACGCTCTTTGAACTTTTTCCTATTTTGTCATATTACAACCACAAACTTTGAAGTATTTTATTTAAATTTTATGTGACAGACCAACACAAAGTAGTTACAAAGTAGTAATTAGACATGGAAAATCGTGGAGTTCATTTGCTGCCTCTTTTACTCTAATGCCTGTAAAATAAAAGCCAGTGCAACCAGTTCCCTTGGAAGTAACCAAGTTAAGTTAATCTCAGAACAAATCCAGCGCTCATGTAAAGGCCTCATAGGTTTGTTAGAAAACATTCAGTTTATATCATTTAGTCAGAGCTCGCTGATGAGAAAAAAGCCCCTGAGAATATCGTTCAAAAAGGTAAGGGAAAACTGCCAAGGAAGAGGGAGTTCTCAGGACAATATGAACAACTTCACACTTCCTTCTGCACCTCGGGTTCCTGGCAACACACCTACCAAGTGTGAGGATGAACTGTCAAAAAAAAGTGAGGAACAAACACTCACAGAAAGATACTATTTCCTGCAAGGCTTCAAAAAAAAATCATGCTTTTAACGTTTTTTAAATGATCATGGACTGATTTTTGTGTTCAGAGTATTAGGAAACTCAAACACTGTGGCTCAAGATTCCTGCATTCTTTTCAAAGAGCTTCTACTATTTCTGCACAGCAAGTTGAAACAATACATACAGGGCCTCGCTTCATTCATCAGAACCTCTAAACCTTTCACATTTAGTCACGTTACAACCGAAATCTGCCATGTATTATATAGGGATTTTATGTGACAAACAATGAAAATGATAAATGACTTTCTATTATTTTAGCAAATATAAATGCAAAAAGTGTGACATGTACGCTTATGTATTTATTCGTCCTGAGCCAATACTAAAACAACATTTCTCTGCAGTTACAACTGCAAGTCTTTTGGGCAAATGCTATCTCATTCTCAATTCTCAATTATATTTTGGTTTTGACCATTTACACACATCCCTTGATCTTAACCAAAGCATTGTAGCTCAGGCTGTCTGTTCAGGGTTGTTGTACTGTTGGAAGGTGAACCTCTGCCCCATTCTCAGGTATTTTGCAGCCTCTAATAGGTTTTCTCCCCTGATTGGTCTATATTTATCTCAGGCCAGGCTTCCTGACCTGCTGAAGAAAAGCATCCCCAGCATGATACTACCACCATCATGTTTAGAGTTAGTAAGTGTTAGTTTTCCGTCCATCCATCCATTTTCTCTACCCGCTTCTTCCATACTTGGTGAGAGAGAGTTGGTGCCTATCTCCAGCAGTTTACGGGTGAAGGTCAAGGTACACCCTGGACAAACAATGTAAAGCCATTCACACCTAAGGGTTATTTAGAGAGACCAATTTACCTGACAGTCATGTTTTTGAACTGTGGGAGAAAGCCGGAGAACCCAATGAGAACCCACGTAGGCATGGGGAGAACATGCATGAACATCCACTCCATGCAGAAAGACCCCCGACCGGGAGTCGAACCAAAGACCTTCTTGCAGCGAAGCACCAGTGCCAGTGACCCCAAAGCACTTTACACTACAATCCACCCATTCATGCACACATTAACAGTAGTGAGCTACAATGTAGCTCAGCTGCCCTGACAGAAGCATACAATCTGTGCCACTGGGCCTTCTGACCACCAACAGCAGGCAAGTCCGGTGAAGTGTTTTGTCTAAGGATTCAACGACTGAGATGGACAGAGCGGCAGTTCGAACCGGCAACCAACTGCTTACAGGAGGAACTACTACCACCTGAGCCACAATCGCCCCACAAGCATATTGTTCTGTGTGTAGGCCAAAAATGTCAATTTTAGTCCTATCTGACAGGGCACCTTCTTCAACATGCTTGCTGTATCCCCTTCATGGTTCCTGGCAAACTGCAATCAGGACTTTTCATGGATTTCTTTAAACAATCCATCAACCAGTCCTATAAAGATAAGATTTGTAAAACTAATAGCTGACAGGTTGGCAGATTGTCCCACCTGAGCTGTCAACATCTGCAGCTCCTTCAGAGTTAACATGGATCTCTTGCCTGCTTCTCTGATTACTGCTCTCCTTGCCAGGCCTATCACTTTAGTTGGGCGGCCATGTTTGGGTAGGTTTGCAGTTGTGCCACAACATCCATTTTTGGATGAGACATGTTAACTAATAATGTGGCTTTTGAAGGCAAATGGTTTCACTGGATGTTACTGTATTGAGGAATGCCAGAAAAAGAATACAAATGCAAATGATTTTTCTTGAAGGAATGGTAAGTTTGATGACTTCTTATTTGAGCTGCAACAACCTTGACATAAAAAACATTGTGTCAACGGTTGGGGCTGCAGCTGGTGGGAAGATGGTATGGGGGATAGTTTCTTTGCACACACTGGGCCCCTTAGTGCCAGCTGAAAATTGCTCAAATGCCACAGCCTACCTATTATTCCTGACCATATCCATGCCCCCAGTGATGACGCCAATGTTTTCTGACTGCTACTTCCAGGAGAACAGTGCACCATGCCGCAAGCTCATCTCTTCTTAAACTGATTTCTTGAACATGACATTGGGTTAGCTGTACTCCAATGGTCTCCACAGTCAGATCTTATTCCAATAGAGCAGGGGATCCCAAAGTGGGGGTCGGGACCACCCGGGAGGGTGAATCATTGTGATGGGAAATCTGAGAGTTTGGAGGACCGGAAAGGACAAAATTAAATAAATAAATATATCTTGAAATAAATAAATTTAGCATGAAATAAATAAATGTACCGGTAAATGTCCTAATAAATAATTTAATTGTATAATTTCTTTATTTAATACAATATTAAATAACTAAATATACCATTCATTTATGAAATTCAATATTAATATATTTAATTAATAAATATAGAGTGAAACAATTATATGTATTTTGAGAGGGTTGCCAGGTGGCCAATATGGGGTCGCCAATCTCTGATACTGTTATTTTGGGGTTCACAGGCTTAAAACGTTTGGGAACCTCTGCAATAAAGCATCTTTGGGATGTGTTGGAAAGGGAGATCATTACGCATGTGCAGCTTAAAAATCTGCATCAACCTTGTGATGCTATAAAATAAATATGGACGAAAATCTCTGAGGAAGGTTTGCAACACCTTTTTGAATCTACAACACAGAAAAGTCAAGACAGTTCTGAAGACAAAAGGTGGTCCAACCAAAAATATTACATTTCTAGGCAAAAGGGTTTTGGTCAATTTTGAGCCATGTTTATTCTATGGCTTTCAACCTCAGTGACAGGTTAGTTTGGCCTTATTTGTTTTAATTGGTTTTGTTGTATGATTTAAAAATCATTTTTTTTCTTAGGTCATATTTTTATATGTAGTTTTTTTTTTTATATGTAGCAGCATATTGATTCAGCTGTTGTTTTTAAAGCACTTTCTAATAAAGTTGGTGTTAGTATGGTATGGTAATCACCAGCTCCAAATATATACACCTTGCTATTTTTCCTTCTTATGCCAGAGAAGTAACATGTGAAGTCCCTAAAGGTGAGGTGACTGTGTGCTAGAGTTGTTTTCTGATATGATAGCTCCTTTTATTTGCTAGAGCATGTTAGACCTGCCCTATTTGAGACATGTGGTTCAAAGTGCTATAATGCTGCCGCTGATCAGAACCATGTAGCCTGTCATCGAGGCTCTTAATGCACTAGCAATAATTTGCTTTCACAGTTAACAGCATGATGTCATTAGAACACCAGATCTTATTTGAAGTATTGATTTATCAGTCAACATTTTTTCATAGAAAGGTCTTAAAGCCACGAGACAAGTGGAGAAGAAAGATTCTTTCTCCACGAGCCTATGACACTTTCAGCGATATTTTCACTTGGTAAAAGCTTCACTTTTCACCTCCCCCGCAGCCAACAGGTATCTCCCTTAAGTAAGTTGGTATGGCTTGATAAAGAGAGGCAGGAAGAAGACACAGAACAGCACACATTTCAGCGATGGAAAGAGAAGGGAGTATACAAGTGAGCGAAAACACACAGCTGCCACACAGCTGCCCTCTGATAAGAAAAGAACTGGCTGGCTTCATTTCTATAATTAATTTGCCATTCCCTCTATACCCCCTGGTGGAGCCAACATGAAAGCTGGTCTGAAAGCTTACTTGCTAACACATCCATTAGTCTATAAGGAAGATCTTGTTTCCTCCAGCTACATTTTCTTCTCATGGGCAACACCAATGTTCTAGCCCTGCCCCACTCATATGAATTACTCATGCTATTTCAGCAGTGTTTAGACCCCTGGGTTTCAATAACAAACTATACCAAAGGTACAGACCTGCCTCCATCTGAAGGGCAAAATTAGCAATTTAAACTTCAGATAGAGAACCTAGTTTGATGGTCATTTACCTTAAACATAATGTTGCTGGTGCTGTTCATTATACATACATGTGCAATGTTTTAACCTCATTTTCAATGCAGGAAATCCCCAAACTGCTTCTTGTGCATGCATATTTAATTACCCTTTCTACTTAGTTGTCATGGGGAGTATTCTACATCATGCTGAGGTTTATATCAAAGGTTACCAGGACATACAGCCCATTAAGATCCTATTAATGTTTTAATTATCACGTTGTAAAATGGTGACCGGGGTAAACATAGAACAATTACAGTGATTCATTTCTGTGTATTTGTGCACTGACAAAGAGCAGGAGGAGGGCTTGCGCCTTGACATTCCTTCAATACAAAATAGTTTGTCGTCTGTTCTTTTGAGTGGGATCTGCGCTCAGCCAACCCCACAATCAGGCACACTGATAGATCTTGCTCCGATGACCTCATTCTATCAAAAGGGCTTGCAGCTGCTGCAGCCTCATTATGACCAACAACCCCATTCACTAACCTCTGGTGGAAGTTCAGCATTGGATTAGGTGACGGCCAATATGTCTGCTGCTTTGAACTAGTTTACCGATCTCAGTCTTAAAACCTTAAACTTTTACTGGTTTCATCTTTAATGGTAATATTTATGAGCATTTAGGAGAAATAAACTTTTTAACATAAACATAGAAGAAAAAGTTGATTCAGATCATTGGTTGTTGCTGACACACCTCTGCTTCAAGTACCTCTGACATCAACTAAATATTATTTTCCCCACAGCTGCTGCCCAGTACATATTTTTCTCGATTTTGTTCTGTAAAACTTAAAGAACGTTCTGTCTGAAAATCCCAGTATATCTGAGCTTTCTGACGGACTCAGACCTAATCGTCTCGTAAAAAAAACCATGCCAGGTTCAAAGTTACCTAAATCCACCTTCCTTTCTGATGCTCAGTTGGAATCTCAGCAAGTTGTTTTTACCACACCTAGATACCTAAATGCTGCTGTATGATTGGTTGAGTTGCTATTGGTGCTAAAGATCAATTGAAAAGGTACACCTAATAAACTGGCTGGTCAATGTGTGTGTCTGTGGGTATGAATTTGATTATGTTTGTCTTTTAAATTGGTTTAAGATCACCTGGTATCACATGAATACACCAAATCGGATTGAATACTGTGTAGAACTTCTTCTCTGCCAGTGCCTTCATACAGCATGGCATACTGTGTCTTTTAGAAATAGACATTTCCTCACACAGCCTCTGACTTAAAAAAGTTCAAGCTGACATTTCTTCTCTCATTTCCATCACTGAAAAGCAGATGAAGCGGTCAGGAATCCAGAATCTGAGTCGAGAAGTTGGGTCTGGTATAAAAATGTACTCTATACTTTGACATCCAATCTTTATCACTCACACTTATAATAGACGTTTTGAAAATATACATTATTTTCTCAAGAGAGTACTATCATTTCATCAGTCTTTGGGCAATTTCCTCAGTCGTGTATTTTTACATCTTTTATTGGCTGGTAATGGAATCGGGCCAGAGTGTGTGTCCCTAAGTAACACCTGCAGAGCTGTCAGTCTGGACCTAGATGGAAATTTGGGTCCTCGGTTGATTCAGGGGTTTCACTGTGCTTGGGATGACATGTTCAGACTTTGCCACCTTCAAGGTTCTGCTGCAGTCACAGTCATTTGAAAGTTGCGAGTTCCAAGAATAGGATATTAGCTCGGAGACTAGTGTGAAGTCTGAAAAAGTTCTTCAGAGAATATTGAAAGTTAAAAGAATGTATTTCTCCTTGCTGAAATGCTTGACAATCTGAACAAAAATAATAACTCTTTTGTTATAGCTTGATATTGTATTGCAGAGGTTAGTCTTTGTCACAGTGGTCATTGCTATCAGTAAGAAGACTGATTACCCTCTCTATCTCCCCACCAACGGTACATATCTAAAAGGCCTGGCCAGTACCCACTTCCCTTTGTGGAAGTCACAATAGAACTTTGATCGCCATTGAAATGAGTGGCTCAAACAATAGTCCACACAGTGAGACCAAGAGCTGTGTCTGCCACATTCCCCAACAAGCTTTAATTGGAAGTGATGCTAGACAGATCATATCATAACCATTAGTGATGCCCCGATAAAGACTGACCTGGGAGCTGCTCTGTGAAGCCTCTTTGTCTGAGAAGAGTCCGATGAGCCTCGGGACTCGTCAGTCAGCCATCTCCAGCAGCAATCACAGCCTGACCTCTGTCACCTCTCCCAGCCCTTAATGCCCAGAATGCTGGCTCTGGGGCTGTGAAACAGGGGTAGTTGACCTCCCCTTCTCCAGAGGATAAAAACGCTGATGGCAGGGACTAGAAATTAAAGACAGTGGCCTTTGAAAGCTTCCATTATTGTCAGAAGGAGTGCTGCAATGAATCTCACCAGCCCAATCCATGGATAAGGGTTATCAAAGGGGTGATTATTTGACCCAAAGTCTCTGCTTGGCAACAATTTATATTACCCTGGCACAGGGACATTATGTGACCTCTCTGATCTTCGGGAGGGGGAAAACAACAGAGTTTTGTTTGGATTTAGCTCATGTGGTATAAATATTTTAAGCATTCTTTAAGATGCAATGGCTTCTAATGTCAGAGATTGACATTTTTGGACTTTGTTTGTGGCTTTGTGTTTGGGTACCTTTTGCTTAGATGTTTCTATTTTGGTTTTTGTTTCATGTTTGTTTAGTTCTCTTGCTCCCTTACTGCCTTCTAGTGTGTGTTGTTTTCTCCCTCTCGCTCTTTGTTTCCTGTTATGGTTTTCTTATTACTTGGTATGGATTACTATTATTATGGTAATTATTCTAGTTGTCTTCCTTGGATTCTCCAGTTTTATTTCTCTTTTGGAAGTTTTGTGTTTCAGTATTTGTTCCTGTGTCCCCTCTAGTTTCTGTTTACTTTAGTTCATGGTAATTCTAATTTCCTATGCTTCATTTCATTATTTATCCTTGTTTATAGTTTTGCTTGGTCTGTGTTTGCTGTTTATTGTTTGTTAGTCTTTCTCTCTTCATCAGCCTCTGTTTTTGTTTCACCTGTTCCCTCTACCTCCCTGCCTCCTTGTCGCACCTGTTCCGTGTCCCTTTGATTACCTGCCCTTTGTTCTTCCACAGTATATTAGTTGGTATGGTGTCATTATTCGTGGTTGGTTCCTTGTTGCTCGTCACTCCTCGTTCATGACTATGATTATGCTTTGTTTTGTTTTGCCTTGCCTGGAGATCCTTGCTAAACCTCGCCTTTGGAGAACCTGCAGTGTTTTGTAAGTTATGTTCTGGACAATGATTCTCGCCTGCAGTGTTTTGCTAAGTCTTGACTTTATAAATAAAACTTTGGAATGATAAAGATGATTTTTCCGAGCTCTTGTCTGCACTTTGGTCCGACCCAAAACCACATCGTGACATCTAATCTTAGACCAATACAAAACGAAACAAAAGTACTACTTTAGATGTCAGTGCACAAAATTAAAACTGCTATCTTGTCTCGTTGCTTGAAGACAAGAGTTGTTTCCTCCAGTGTGGCACATAAAAAAAAAACCTTAAAACAGTTCCAGCTTTTTATTTTCTCAAGTGTTACTAGATGTTCTGCTTCTCTAGATAATTTGACAATTAAGTAGGTTTTACACAAAATACAATTAGTGCCATTGTGTTTTTTTAAGCTCTATTCCATTTGATTTTGATAAATTCATTATGGTTTCTGTTGTTTTCCCCCTACTATGTCAAATAACTTCTTCCACAAGCTGTACAGTTCACATGTTTCAATGAATAATGATATTGCCAATTAACACACACAACTGTAATTGTGTTGAACACTGTCAGATAGCTGTCTTGCATTTCCTGCAACCAAAATGTATGTGTTTATTTCATTTCAAGCTTTGCTTTTTCGTCTGTGAAACATGAGCCAAAGCTTGTTTTTTTATAGCTTGGGCATGAACTCTTGTGTTAAAATATAGCTGATGTCAACTGTATAATATATTTTTTTCTAGCCTTACTGCCATGAATGGTAAATAATTATTTAAATTAGGAGCAGCAGAACAGTCCAATTTGGTCGTAGATTTGGAACAATTTTCTAAATCTAGGATGTTCCATGATGAACAGATCTCAAAAGGAACTTTCTTCACCCTTCCTGTTATCTTATGTATCTGTACTTCCGTACAAGGTCGCGGGGGAGCTGGTGCCTATCTCGAGTCTATGGGCGTGAGGCAGGGTACACCCTGGACAGGTCACCGATCTATCACAGGGCAACACAGAGACACACAGGACAAACAACCATGCACACACTCATGCAGGCCTAAGGGCAATTGAGAGAGACCAATTAACCTAACAGTTATGTTTTTGGACTCCAGGAGGAAGCCGGAGTACCTGGAGAGAACCCACTCATGCACGCGGAGAACATGCAACTCCATGGAGAAAGACCCCAAGCTGTGAGTCGAATCGAGGACCTTCTTGATGCAAAACAACAGTGCTACCAACTGCACCACAGTGCAGCCCTTAAAAACTTCACTGATACCGAAAAAGAGAAAGTTTGACTTTTCTATAATATCGTAATAATTTTAAAATATGATCAGATCAGTTATACGTACAGATTCCACTTTCTGATTTATGGCTGCACTATTTATGCACTGTATATTATTCAACAAAGATTTATCTAATTTTAGACATTACATTTCTAATAATAATCCAGTGCAGTTAAATCCATATTATGATGCCTAATGGTAAAAACTGTCCTTCTAAGGAAGCCCAACCAATTATGTTGGATCACTGACTCATTGCACCTTCATATGAAACCAAAACATGACTTAGTGAAGTAGTGAACTTGACTAATTGAACAAATTGGATGTATTTCTGCAGTAAGGTACTGTAAGACAATACTTATGCTTATGAAAGCATGCAAACCAATCTAAAGGGTGACTCGGAAAATAAATATGTGCTGCATTTTCATACTGACAGGGCAATCAGAGTGTGATGAACATATTATAGAGATATAGCACATTTATTTGTTTTGTCCTGCATGCAGTCGATTTAATTTTCCTCTGATTGTGTGTGAGGGATGTTTTTTTTATTCGCACAAAATGTTGCAGTGCAAGCTTGAAACCTAGGTTGGCTCCACTTCATCTTAAAACTAGTTCTCTCAGCTAGTTCTTTCATTAACACATAAACACATACAGTACACCCTGTACTTATATAAAGCTGGTATCAAATTACCAGCAAATTATGCTGAGTTTTAGATGATTACGTGACACACCGGCCTTCTGTTTACATTGGAGTTCCAAATAAATGCCATTGTGAATATTTTGCGAGTCAGTGACAAGAAAAGGTTGAATGGATTTCACCGCCAAAGAAGAATGAGAGATTACTCGGAGCTGAAATTGGAATGGTTTTCAGAGTGAACGCTGCTTACTGTTCCCTGCGTTATTTAAATCTCCAAACAAAAGCAAATGGAGAGCCTGGAGCTTTGTCTACAGGTGTGTGTAGCTTAAAGTAGTACAGGCACAGGAAATTGGACACGTTTTTATGTTGGGCCAAACTTGTATAAATTGTTCAAAACAATTTTCTCGTCAGTACAAAAGGAAAACATTAAATAGCTGGAATAAAGCATGCGAGGAGAAAGAAAGTTCAAGGCAAGTAGCTGCATCTTTACAATGCATCTTCACAGATTTCTTGTGGGTGGTTTATGTAATTTGTTACTTGACACCAGGATAATCAGCCTAGTGTATAAGTCTCCACGCTGTGGTATTGTATTCTCCAGTACTGCATACAAAAGCTGAAGATTTACCAACATTTGTGGCCTTGCCACTGACTTACCATTCCTGGATAACATCCTTATCTGCAATATTTTACAGGACATACCTTGTTGTCAAACTCTGAACTTGCTGCTCGTCAAAGCCTTATTTAAATTTCCAAGCTTTAGTGTTCCTTGTTAAAATTGATTAAAACCCCTTTTTGTCCTTAGAAAGCTGGATTCTGCCTCCTGTGGCCAATGCAACTTGTTTCTCAATGCAAGGCTTTCAGAAGGCAGAGGAAAACCTGCACAGTTGGTCCCCCATGGGGAGTAAGTGTCTTTGTATAATGTGACCTCATGAAGAATAAGTTGCCTGCTGTGAGGTTCGTCCCCCCCAAAAAAAACACTTGAACAATGGAAGACCTGGGTTATACCACCATTAGTGCCGGGGAGGGAAAGAGGGTGAAAAATACAAGGGATTCACTAAAAGAACCTGACACTTTTGGACGCTTATCTCCCCTTTCTCTGATGATTCTTACGTTGTTCCTCTCCAACTTACATGGGAACCTAATTTAAAATTCAACAGGCTTCTTTCTAACCACCCTGCTTCTATGTTTCTGAAATAAACTAGCCTTTTAATGGAACAATGCACATCCATTACAAGCACATTTTGCAGGGATTCAGAAAAGGCTACATTGAATCTTCAGTGTTGCTATTCATCAAATCTCTAGATCTGATGAATATATACATTCTGCAGAGCAGGAACTATTCTTGACAATCAGACAAGCAGACCTACAGGCACTTTGAGAAGTTCATGTCAGATAAATTTGGGACTTTTAATGATGCATTTGAAACATTCATGTTTCAGGGTAGAATGATAATACTACTTACTGTGCAACTTTTTTTGAGTACAGATTTATCAAGCATTTTTTTCTAAAATTCATTTGTTTAAATAGTCACAAACACCCTCAATGATATTTGGATTAATATCCCTTAGCAGGCTGTTGGTCAACCACACACTTTTTACTATCAACGTTCATCCTTACTGGTCTTTTTTGGAGGGCTAAAATGCAGGGTAGAGGTAAGCAGAACTACAAGGAAATATTTACAATCATTAAGAGTCCAAACTGACATAAAGAAGGAACAAAGGCAAAACGAAATCCAATCCATAAAGTTGCTGTCACACTGTTTTCTATCTTTCCATCTACTTGCTAGTATATTGGAAAAATATTTTGCACAGGTCTAAATGTGACCCAATGAAGGATTTTGTGCAACATCAATTACCGTAGTAACTAAGTCTGTGTTTGTGCATTTGAAAGGCTCCCTGAATAGTCGGTGTGCATTGGAATCAAGGGTGTAAAACTGACTGACTGAGTTCTGGGTCCAGACTAGGTATGGTACTTTTAAAGTAGTAAGTAGTCAGTGTCTTGTTTAGTTTGTTTATTTGTTTTAGATCACATTCAGATTCAGAATCAGCTTGATTCACCAAGTTAGTGCACACAAACAAGGAATTTTACTTCGGTTTCACTTTGCTCTCAGTGAAGAGCTATTATTTTAAATAAAAAATATATAAAAGGGAAACTAAAATAATACAGTACTCGCACTCTTACTCGTCATCTTCCGCTTTATCTAGACCAGGACCAAGTCGCAGAGCAGCAGATTTAGTAGAGATGCCATACTGCCCTCTCCCCAGAGACCTCCTCCTGCTCCTCTGGGGGGAGCCCAAGGTTTTCCCAGGCCAGCTGAGAGACATAGTCCTTCCAGTGTGTCCTGGGCCGTCCCCTGGGCCTCCTCCTGGGGGGACGTCCCTGGAATACCTCCCGGGGGAAGCGTTCAGGAGCCATCCGATACAGATGACTGAGCCACCTCAACTGACTCCTCTCAAAGTGGAGGAGCAGTGGCTCTACTCCGAGCTCCTCCCAGATGGCTGAGCTCCTCACCCAATCTCTAAGTTAGTGCTCGGCCACACCACGGAGGATGCTCATTTCAGCTGCTTGTATCTGGGATCTTGTTCTTTCATGACCCAAAGTTCATGCCCATAGGTGAGGGTAGGAACGTAGACTGACCGGTAAATTCCGAGCTTCGCTTTCGGTTTAGCTCTCTCTTCACCACAATGGACCTCGTCCTCATTATTGCGACGGCCACACCAATCCACCTGTCAGTCTCCCACTCCATTCTGTCCTCACTTATGAACAAGACCCCAAGATAATTTAACTCCTCCCCTGGAGGCAGGAACTCCCCTCCAAGCCTCCAAGCTGAAGAGGGCAAGTCACCCTTTTCTGGTCGAGAACCATTAGACTTGGAGGAGTTGATCCTCATTCCAGCTGCTTCACACTCGGCTGCACACCGCCCCAGTGCATACTGTAGGTCTTGGCTAGAGGGGGCAAGTCCCTATACCCAAACCCCTCTCGTCTTTGGCTGCACCTAGAAGTCTTGTCCATAAAAGTTATGAACAGGACCAGTAAAAAAGGCCAGCCCTGCCAGAGTCCAACATGCACTGGGAACAGGTCCGACTTAGTGCGGACCAAACTTCTGCTCTGCATGTACAGAGACTGGATGGCCACTAATCAAGGGCCCCCGACTCCGTACTCGTGGAGCGCCTCCCACAGGACACCACGAGGTACACGGTCGAATTCATTCTCAAGGTCCACAAAACACATGTGGACCGGTTGGACAAACTCCCATTAACCCTCAAGCACCCTGTAGAGAGTGTAGAGCTGGTCCAGTCTTCCACGGATAGGACAAAGCTGAGTAGTGTGATCCCCCTGTAAGTGGAACACACCGTCCGGTCCCCCATCTTATGAAGGGGGACTACCACCCTGGCCTTTCAGTCCAGAGGCACTGTCCCCGACCGCCACGCAATGTTAAAGAGACGTGTCAGCCACAACGGCCCCACAGCAAAATAAAAAAGGTTCTTAAGTAAATATGTGTATATACAATATTATGTCAGAAACAAGGTTGAATTTGTGCAAATATGGATGGTATTGATCTAGACGCTCTGACTGTTAAGTTTTCATTAGAGTGACAGCCTGGGGAAAGAAACTATCTCTGTGGCGGCTGGTTTTTGTAGTTTTAGGATCAACTGACCATCCGGGACTGAAATTTCAATGCTCTATGAGTGCCCCAAGTGGTCATATAATTATTAGTCGGATTATTCAAAAAGAAAGTCCCTCAACAGGTTCACCTTCAGTTTCAAGCAACCAGCATCCTGAGGGAAGTGAAGTATAAAGCACAGCATATTGTAAGATTAAGTAATGTTATTACTGGCTACAATTACTACAATGTTTGAGTAACAGTTGCACTGTTTCTGGTGCTGAGGCATCATGAATGAGCTAAATGTCCTCTTTAGAAAGGTTTTACAGTCAAAGAGTGTGCTGTGTCTCTACATCTTGCTAAAGGATCTCTATACAAATTTAAGTTGGGCTGCATGTGTCTGTATAATTTGTGTATTTATAATTTTCACCATGTGTGGAATGAAAGAATGGCACAAATGCTTAATTAAAAGCCCAAAATATAGATGTCAGAAGCTTTCATACGTTCACCATCTTCATTTTGGACTTTTGAATAGGCAGCTAAGCCATTCTCCACATAGTCAACATTATATAAAGTATTTCTGAGGCTGCCTCAACATCAACAAAATACACTTAAGCCTGATAAAAGCTTTTTCTGGTTTGTAGGGCAACAATTTGTCAGTGTGTTTGACATAGCCGGTTAGTGCTGGAAGCCTCAAGAATAAGCAACAAACCGATCATCACACCTGCTGCATAACAAGCACGAGAACAATGCGGTTTTACCCACACAACGAATATTGAGTGCACAAATAAATTACACAGGAGATAAAAGGTCAAGCATAATTTGAGGCAATATTTTTCCTTTATCACACTTCCACTATATTTCTCATAAACAGAAGATGAACCTTAACAGGAGCACTTTATTTCTTAGACACTGCAAATCAGTAAATGTTGCTCGGACCCCTGCTGCTGTATAATGTCACCATAGAAATATGATTATTCTCATGATAGTAAATCAAACATAGACCACTGTCCTTGTGCTGCAGTCATTTACATGATTGTCTGAAAGGGAAAAAACACACACACTAGGAAAGAATAACTTGTCACTCCGAGGATGTTATTTTTCTGTTACCCGGGAGCTGGTGGTGTGACAAAGCGATTTGTGTGATCCAAATACTTTCATTAAAACAAAAAAAGCTGCTGTAACAATGCTTCAAATTCATCACATCCTCTCCTCGCTTCCACAGAGAAAAACTAAGGATGCAAAATGATTAATTTATTAAGATGTCACACACTGCTTTATAGACAAGTCTGAGAATAAATGTGCTAAATTTCGTTTTGCAGACAATCTCAAGACTGAGCAGAAATGACAGCCGAGCTATTGCACATATAATTCCTTCTTTTGTAAGCATATACTCTGGCTTGCAAAAATATCCTGAACCTTTAAAGTTTTTCACATTTCGTCATGTTACAACCACATATATCAGTGCATTTAATCAGGATTTTCTGTGACAGTCTGACAAAGTAGTGCAGATGTATGAAGAAACATGAAAGAATATATTGATTTCAATGTTTTTGCTAACAAAAGTATGCCACACATTTATTTTGTCCCTTCTGAATCACTTTGTAGAGCTACGTTTTGCTGCAGTTACAACTGCAAATATTTTATTTTCTCTCTTACTCAGAGACTGAAACATCTGAAAAATATTCTTTGGAAAATATTTCAATCTCAGTCAGAGTGGATGGAAAAGATATGTGATTAGCAGTTTCCAGGTCCTGCCACTCCTGCAGCCTCTAACTGGTTTGCTTCCAGGATTGTCCTGTAGTTAGTCCTGAACTGAACAGCTCCCCTGTCCCTGCTGAAGAAAACATTTCCACAGCGTGATGCTGCCACCACCGTGTTGGTGTTTGGTTGGTGTTTTCAGTGATATGCAGTGTTAGTCTTCTACCAAACATAGTGTATTGTATGCAGGCCAAAAGGCTACATTTTAGTTTTACTTAATTCAATTCAATTCAATTCAGTTTTATTTATATAGTGCCAATTCACAACACATGTTGTCCCAATGCACTTCACAAAACTCAGGTACATACATTCCAATTAGTCCTAACCATTGAACAGTGCAGTCAGATTCAGTTATTTATTCAAATTGGATCAAAAGTTTTTCTGTCTAAGGAATTGCATCCAGTCTGACTTGCAGGATTCCCTCCTCCTGGATGAGCATGTAGAGACAGTGGACAGTCACTGGCGTTGACTTTGCAGCAATCCCTCATACTGAGCATGCATGTAACAACAGTGGAGAGGAAAAACTCCCTTTTAACAGGAAGAAACCTCCAGCAGAACCAGGCTCAGTATGACCGGCCATCTGCCACGACCGACTGGGGGTTAGAGAGAACAGAGCAGAGACACAAAGAGAACAAAGAAGCACTGATCCAGGAGTACTTTCTATGGGAAGGAAAAGTAAATGTTAATGGATGTAGCTCCTTTAGTCGTTTCTCCTAGAAAGAAAGAACATATAAACTCTGAGCCAGTTTTCAAGGTTAGAGTCTGAAAGAGAGCAAATATAATTAGTTACAGTAAAAGCTCAGTCAATCGCCATGTCTAGGAGAGAGAAAGGGTTAAACACTAAAAGACATGGCCATGTGGATCATCGGTAGAGGGTGAGCATTAAGTTGTTGCCAGCAGAAGCTTGGACGATGCCCCTCTCCAGAAAGGTGTCACAGGTGGACACAGAGTCAGGCCAGGTGTAGCTTTTAGGAAGAGAAAAGAGAGAGAACAAAGTTAAAAGCTGAAATAACAGCAAATAATGCAAAATTGGAGAGTAGTGTGAGAATGTAGCGAAGAGGGTGAAAGTGGTCATTATGTCCTCCAGCAGCCTAAGCCTATAGCAGCATAACTACACAGAAAGTTTCAGTTCAGATTATTTAGTTAAACAGCGCTTATTTTCAACAATGTCGTCTCAAGGCACCCCACAAAGGGTCCCACTGATGGCCATTGTTATACTAAAAACCACAAGGATTGGGATACCTCTCTCTTTCAGACTGATTATAACCACTGGAAAAGAGAAGGGGTCATACAGGTAGCAGAAATGGAGGGTGTGTTTGCACCTCAACCATAACCGAGCCGGTTTAGGCTAAACCTGACTCCCCCTTACTCCATCCAACAGGGAGGGAGAAAGGCTCCCTCCCTGATAAACTAAGCCACTCTAACTATAAGCTTAATCAAAAAGGAAAGTTTTAAGCCTAGCCTTAAAAGTAGACAGAGTGTCCGCCTCACGGACCAAAACCGGGAGCAGGTTCCACAGGAGAGGAGCCTGATAACTAAAGGATCTGCCTCCCATTCTACTTCTAGAGACTCTAGGAACCACCTGTGACTCCCTCCAAGTGGACAAACGGACTTAAGGCGTTCTTGGTATTTACTGGCATTTAATCAGACACTTTGTCATCAACGATTCCGTGAGAACTCATTGGCCGCACCAACCCGAAGGGTCAACAAACGCTTCACAGACCACGTCTTCTTTGCACAAAACTTCGCCGCATGCTTCCTCAAGTCTCTCTGTCTTAGCTAAATATCAAAAAAAAAGAAACATGCTGCCCTCTACTTAGCATGGCGTGCAACCCAAAAATCAATCCAAACCCAACAACAACTTAAACATTGGTTCCACCCTGAAATATTCATGCACCATTAAATATGCATTTTACAACAATATTACACTCAGATATTAATAAACCTGAATCATTTTACTTTAACTTATTTATTTTAAAACTATGAAAATGACCAAAATGCATAACTGCCATTGATGGCAGCCACACCACCAGTAAACCTGCAGTCTGAGAACGAAGGCCTCTGTTAGGAACGTATGGAACAATCATATCTCTGATGTATAATGGAGATAGATCATTAAGGGCTTTATATGTGAGGAGGAGAATTTTAAATTCTATTCTGGATTTAACAGGGAGCCAATGAAGGGAAGCTAAAGTAGGGGAAATATGATCTCTCTTTTTAATTTTCATCAGAACTCTTGCTACAGCATTTTGAATCAGCTGAAGGCTTTTAACTGCATTTTGTGGACATCCTGATAGTAAAGAATTACAATAGTCCAGCCTTGAAGTAACAAATGCATGGACTAGTTTTTCAGCGTCACTTCTGGACAGGATATTTCTAATTTTGACAATGTTCCGGAGATGAAAGGAGGAAATCCTAGAAACCTGTTTAATATGGGATTTAAATGACATGTCCTGGTCAAAGTAACACCAAGGTTTTTTACTTTATTACCGGAGGTCAATTTAATGCCATGCAGGTTAAGTGATTGAGTAAGCAGTTTCTTTTTTAAAGACTCCGGTCCAAAGACGACAACTTCTGTCTTGTCTGAATTTAGAAGCAAAAAATGTAAAGTCATCCAAGTTTGTATATCTTCAAGACATGCTTGTAGTCTATCTAACTGGTTGGGTTCATCAGGATTTATGGATAAGTAGAGCTGAGTATCATCAGCGTAACAGTGAAAATAAATCCTATGCTATTTGACCTATTGGAAGCATATATATAGTATAGAGAATTGTCCCAAGTACTGGACCCTGTGGTACTCCACAATTAACCCTGGAGTTTAAAGATGATTTATCATTTACATGAACAAACTGGAATCTTTCAGACAGATAAGATTTAAACCAGCCTAGCGCTGTTCCCCTGATCCCTACAGCATATTCCAGCCTTTTTAATCTTTTTTTCTTTGCTGAAACCCCACTTGAGCTGCGCAGTTCCTCCAGAGTTACAATGGGCCTTCTAACTTGCTTGTCTGATCAATATTCTCCTAACCCAGGCTGCTGATTCAGGTGGATGGCCATGTCTTGGTAGGTTTTCATCTGGAATATCCCTGACCTGTCTGCTGTGTTCCTTGGTCTTCATGATTTTATCTGTTCACTGATCTAAACAATGTTTGAGGCTTCACCGAACAGCTGGATTTATTCTCAGATTTACTAAAAAGGGAACTTCTGAGGGTAAGTGCAGCACTGGACTTTACTTAGGGGAATCGGGGTATGGGTCATTTATTACAAAATGGCCACAACATTCCAGTCCCACATTCATCGTTTTTATTTAAATTTTCCTTTTGCTTCACAACTAAGTGCTACATTGTGTTGGTCTATTAAAAGAAAATCAAATTAAATATATTAAATTTTGTTGTTCTAATGTGACACAATGTGAAAAAGTAACAGTATCATTATTTTTGCAAAGCCCAGTATAAATAATAAACCTGAGTCGGTTGTGTCGGCTGTACTACAATCATTTTACCATGACTGTAGTTAGATCAGTAGACGCACGCTTGTGTACTTCTACATCTTTACAGTAGTAAAAGAAACTCCATCTCCAGTTTTGCTGTAGCAACAAAAGCTTTTTTGCCTGGAAACAAAGAGTGCTGTTGGGTATATGCAGGCATTCATTAAAAGGGAGATTTGGCATGATTAATGACACTCACAATTTGCAGCAGAGACTACTGGCTCTATTGAGGCTCGGGCAGGAAAATTGGATCGCACTGGGTAAAGGGGCGGGTGGTCCTAAGTCCTTTCTCTGTGGAGTCCCACTTGCTCTGTCATGTTGTGCTGTGCTGTATCGTCTCAGAGGGATCAACTCTCTGGAACACAATGACTTGATTTCCTTCAACGAGTAGTCTCTTTGTTTATTTATTTATATAGTTGTTTTTTTTTTCTCTGGCATCATCATTATTTCCTCATTTTGCATTCGTTTTATCTGAGATAATTTATCTCTGCCTGCTTTAATGAAGTGATAATTCCATGATAATTAACGTAATCCTGCACCAAAGCAAATTTGCCTAATGACTGTTGTTTTGATAGTCGGAGTAGGTGCATGGGAAAATGTCCACACTGGGAGGAATCGGGGCTCTGTGCCAGGCAGCAGAAACAAGAGACAGCACAACCAGGAGCTAAAAGATGGAGGAAAAAAAACACCTGAAAATTTTACTTTGTGACCTTAATTCTTTGCCACTGGTGGAAAAGATCCTTGCACTTTCATTCAGCAGTTCAAATACCCGGGTGCTAATAGGTCACCACAATGAAAGAAAGCCTATTTGGGCTGCCAGACTATGTCCAACTACAAATATAGCTCCATAGAGGTGATGAGTCAAGTGAGGGAAGACTTGGGGCTAAGGTATTGTCCCTGAGATTTCATTTGTGCCAGGGTACCAACCCTGACATTTCATTAGTTTGATATTTGTCCGACTCACACTCCAGAAAAGTTTAACCTTTTCAAATCCTGAATTAAACAGCAATAAAGAGCCAGCATGCATCCAAAATTATTGGAATAATATAAGGGTCTCAAAATGTTTCCCTTGCAAATAGGACATGCAAACTTGGCTCCAGACATACAAAGCATATAGACCGAACTTTTATAACTAATAACAGACCATACATCACCATAAATCAAGTATAGCTCCACAGTTATAAGACCTACATTCAAACTTTTGGTACCTGTGTAAAGGTAAGACATAAAAGAATATTTTCCAATGGAACCTCTGTTGTAACTGTTACTATGTCTGTTTTCTTTGTGATTAAACAAAGAAAAAGTATTACTTTTGAGCCTTGCCAAACGTTTTTTTCTAAATGAACATTGCAGAACACTATGGAAATCCTTTGGAATACCTAGGAGAACCTCTAGGTTGCATTCATCCAGAAAAAAAAAAAAAGAAAAAAAATGTAAAAAAAAAGAAAAAAAGAAAAAAAAAAACAAAAAAAAAAAACTATTCTTAACTATAACTGCGGCAAATTTGGACAGAATAAGTTGAAGCATATATGTTCCACAAACGTTTTAGACGGCAATGTGGCAGGTGGAAATGGCAGTTATTGGCAAAGGGTGTTAAAACTTTCCCAAATGTGTTTTTCATCTCATAAAACGGAAATAAAAGAGAATCTGTTCAAATAAAAGTGCTGATTTCCATTTTAGGAGTCCTTCTGCATATGACATAGCCTTTGGTTATGACATTGACCTGTGTATCATCAAAATGTACAGTTGCAAACATAACTGGAAGCTAATGGAGTAGCATGCAAGCTAGCAGCTGGCGGACAGCAACCAGCAGACTATAATGTGCAAGCAAATTACATCACCAGAGAAGGTGCTAGAAAGACAGGTTATGCCTTGTTAGAAAGGTGAGTGTCTCTAGTTTGTTATGATATGAGACGTGGGGGTGCTGCAAAGAGAAAGGTGCTTTTTGTACCGTTTTGTTTACAGAGTCAGCAATGTCTGAGGGACCCTAAAATGTCATCGCCTGTGTGTAAGAAGCTGTTAAACTAAAAGATATTTGTGCAAAACTCATTTGGGGAATTGTTTTGTGAAGATTAAAGCCTCCTCTTGTGATATATTTAAGAAGAAAAAAAACTTGTGGAGTTTTACCTAGTTTTATAGACCGCCAAAAAGGGGTGTGGCCTAGCGGGCCATCGGGCTTAAGAGGTTAAAGTGATTATATTAATAGGCAATAAAGGAATTTTATTGCATACCGAAGCTCATTGATTTTTATTAGAGATGCACTGTTTAAAGATTTTGTGGTTTACAATTTTTTAAAGCTCTCACTTGCCAATGCAGATTTTGGCTGACTCTGAAGTCTTTTTAAAAACTGTAAATAGCAATATTTATTCTACTTTCTGAAAGATTTTAAATTCTTAACAAAACGTATTTTTAATGTGTTCACAGTAAATAGTTTATAGGCCAAAAGTTATTTCTCTCTTTGTGTCACCAAGTCTTCACAAAAATGTATCTATTAAAAAAACTGAATTAATAACAGGGTATATTAATTACTCCTTTGCAAATCAGATGTAAGGTTTTGCACACCTGAAAATATAATGTGAAAGATTTCACAAGATATTCTTTTTTTCCCTACAAGATCCATTCATAATAAGTAGCTCTGATTTGGTTTTATGTGTTAAGTTAATTAACTTATTAATTTGCAGCATTTTAGAAACTACAATATTATATATGTCTCACTAAAATAGACAAGTTATGTGGGAGGGGTTAGGTTGCGAGGAGGTGTGTTTTCTGTACATGTAAGTTGGGCTGTGAGCCCAGTTCCTGGTTGGAAGTTCAAGACCAAAATGTTGAAACTCTCGGCTGTTAGCATGATTAGGCTTTACAAAGAAGCAGTCCCTGTGTGTATTTCCTGTGGAGTAACTGTATGATTTCATAAAGGCTTTTCCTGATCCACCATGACAGAATTGGACTACAGAGCAACTATCCCATATTATATTCGGCTTCCTGTTATCTGCAGGAATCCAACCGCCTGTTGTGTAAACCTGAATAACCAGCCAACATGCATTTGCAGAAAATACGATTTCCTTTCAAATTTCAATGTCTAGAAGCTTCTGATAAGATTCCTCACTGACGCAAAATCTTGCCAAGTCTTCTTCAGTCAGTATGAGCTTCCACACCAAACCGTTTTGTTGTTGGTTGACGTGCTAGCACTTATGTACTTGAACTTTCTGTCTTTTGTTATTTCTTATATTTCTCTTTATTCATGTGAGAAGAATCATATAAACTGAACAGCTGATTCATAATAAGGTTACACAATTCATCTCATTAAAATGTTTACAGGAATAAAACAAGCCTGTGTGGGCTCCATTTGATTTTGTCTGAAAGAGAAAATCACTGCTAGATAATGAAACCGATTGGTGATTTTTTTCTATCACTGTTATTGTTTTCTGTCAAACTAACTACAAAACAAAAGCACAGAGACAGGCATGGATTAATGACTTTCAAGTGAAAGAGGAGGCGTGAAAATCCAGATTGCTTGATATCTATCAAATGGTTTGCCCTGAATGCAGGTAGGACTGGCAGCCAACAAATCACCACCGTTTGTGTGTTTTACATGATTAAGCATATGGAGCGAGCATTAAATCCCTGCTTTCTTACTGACACCTGTGCGTTTCACCACACCTGTCCATACACTGCCTGTAAAGAGAGGGCTTCAGCTTGGATATAAGATTAATCATCCTAAGCATAAAAATGACAATCTACAATGATGATAATGAATTAGCAGTTACATTTAGTGTAGTCCCATGCATCTAAGTGCCTTGTTGATTTCTGAATAACACCAAACACACTT
Organism: Crenichthys baileyi; assembly: GCA_036173005.1. Lineage (NCBI taxonomy): Eukaryota > Metazoa > Chordata > Actinopteri > Cyprinodontiformes > Goodeidae > Crenichthys > Crenichthys baileyi. Next base: position 347,300 of record JAHHUM010000632.1, read on the forward strand.
AGCTGTTTGTATCAAGCAGTGGAGTATTATTTGAAATTATGCAGTTACATGACTTTCATGTGCTCAGATCACAAATAATATAACAGTGGCATATTTTATGTGGCAGGATTACAGGTGAAGATCTTTAAGCAGCATGACTTTCATGATGCTTCAGACACATTCCTTATTCAAATGAGACATTTTCACTTCATCCATGAGGTGAAGTTGATATTTATTTTGTGCAAATTTACACAGAGACACACGTAAATAGACAAATACTTTCTCTATTCTGTGCATGATAATGGAAAAGAATCTGGCCTTTTTAACGAAGGTGAATATGGGGAGCTCACAAGCTGCTCTACAGTGAATCAGGCAACAACGTATTTTGTTGTGTCCCTAGGAGAGAAATTTTATTCAGTGCCCTCCTCAGTTAATGCCACTTCTGGTAAAGATGATTTATTTCCTATTTCCTATTTATTTCCTAATCACACCCTGATCATTTTAGAAAAATCCAAACATTATTTGAAGAACATTTATTGAGCAGGGAATAAAATCTCTTGTAGTCACTGGTTTAGAAATGTTTATTGGCACCCCTAGGTCATCCATGCATGATCTATACCCTATTATCCTTCTAGGGCTGTGCTGAGGGGCCTGGGATTCAAACCCCAAATCTTCTTGCTGCAAAGCAATAGTGATACCAATTACGCCTATTACGAGTCAAAAAAAGGACCCAAGATTCAGCCAGACACAGAACTGAAAGATTAAAAGGTTTATTCAGCCACAGGAAAACGTCACTCAGGTTAAACTCCACACAGCTTCAGGGGATCACTGAAGCAGAGAGAAGGATTAGTGACTTAAAGTTTCTCCAGATCTTGCAAGGATCAGAAAAGTGACTAACCTGTTTTTGTCTAGGGTAGAACATAAAACCCAAAGGGGAAACCTCAGTGGGTAGCAGGCAGAGATCTCCACAGCGCACGTAAGAGAGGCAGGTGACTTTAGGCTGAATAATCCAAGGGCTAGGCTGGCTCAATAATCCAGGGACAGAAACTGGTTCAATGATCGGAACAAGAGACGTCAGGCAAGGGGCAGGCAGAGGCATGAACCAGATGCAGGAAATTGTCGAAAACCAAAATCCAAACAATCTGACAAGGAGCAGGCAGAGAGGCAAAATCCAAGAAGCAAGGCAAGGTCAAAAAACAATGATCAGACAGGAAGGAACGGTGGATATCTACTCACACGATGGCTTTCAAAAATCTGGCACCGTCTGCTTGTCAGAGTCAGTATATATCAGGGAAGACACAGGTGCTTGGAATGCCACAGATTGCACTGCACTGCAGCAGCCACCAGGTGCATCTCATCTGCTGATTGCAGCCAGGGAGACAGAGTAGAGCAGACGTGCCAGAATCATAACAACCCACAGTCTAGCCCCCTTAACAGTTTCTAGAAACTAAATGTAAATGAAGCAGCTTTATAATTTATACTTTACTTTGTAATTTGATCTGTGTCTAAAAATTTTCTAGTTTTGATCCATGAAGAAAAGGCTCCCTGCAGCATGATGCTGCTACCACCATGTTTTACAGTAGAGAATGTTTGTTCATGGTGATACATAGTGTCTAGTCTAAAAAGTTCAGTTTTGGTCTAATCTGACTAAAGCGCCTTTTTCCAGTTTTGCTGTTTGAACGTGGATTTTGACATGTTGCAAATGGGATTTCTAATAGCTTTGTTTCAACAATGGACTTCTTGCCGATCTACCTCAAAGGTCAGATTTTATTCTTCAATACAGATTCTCCCACCTGTGGTCTCATTTTCAGTTGGCATATAATCCAGATGTTAAAAACTTTGGATATTGCGTTACAACCTAACCCTGCCTTAAACTTCTCCACAGCTTAACCCTACTTGGTGTTCAAGATGCTGTTTGTTCAGTAATGCTCTCAAACATCTAAGGCCCTAACAGAATAACCATATTTATGGTAAGGTAAGGTAAGGTAAGGTAAGGTAAGGTAAGGTAAGGTAAGGTAAGGTAAGGTAAGGTAAGGTAAGGTAAGTTTATTAATGTAGCGCTTTTCAGTAACGAGACACTCAATGCTGAGTTAACTGACCACTGAAGGCAATGGTTGCACCAGATTTTATTTAGGGGTATCAAAATAGAAGTAGGCTGAATATTAATGCACTCTATATTTAATAAAAGTATAACAATTTTCCTTTCAAGACAACATAATGTACTACATTCTTTTGATCTCTCACAAAAGGAATCCCTATAAAATACATTTAAGTTTGTGGTTCTGACATGACATCGTGTTGAAAAGTGCAAGGGGTGTGAACTTTAGCAAGGTACTGTATATTCTGATATAGAGGCCCATTTCTCCCAGGAAGTCTTCAAAATAAGAAAGACAAGAAAACATTCAATTCAAGTAAGCCAGATGTAAGAATGTGTATTGATTTTAATAAATACGAGTAATCTGATTAGACAGAACATTTGTCTACTTATGCAGCTTATTATATGTGAAAGAGGGTGAAAAGAAATTGTATTGTTTTCTCTGAACTGAGCAGCACAGCAGACACCATCTTGAAATACATTGTTCTATGTTCTTGGGATTTTTCATTGTCATTTTCATCAAAAACCTTTGACCTGAAGCAAACATCAAATCTCGGATCCATTAAAATGTTCACTATAAAAATGAAAGCATTTTTATAGTGGACACATCTGACGATAACAGTGGTCAAAACACTAAGCGCAATGTGCAGCCTGCAACTCGGCTTGGATACAATATTTCTGAGCGATTGTCTCTTTAAAAGAAAGGGTGCCAATTATGTTGTTATGTTATTACCTGCCCACCATGGAGCTGACAAAAAGCAATTGGATTATTGTTGTTCTCTGGCCAGTGCTCCCTTAAGTCCTTCCAATGTTCTGTGGTTAGCCTTGGAAGGGAGACAGGGAGTAGGATTACAGAGCAATGTCTTAGGCAAACATAAGTCACTCATATGTAAATGATAAGATAAATATTTCACTCAGCACATTTTGGCTTCTGTACAAAAAAAACACTTGTGCATGGGGGACTGCTTTTTGAGAATTACATTTGATTCACGATGCAAAAATTAGAAAAAAAATGTATTCAAAAAGTGCTTGGCTTAATAAATATTTAACTTAACAGAATGCAGCATGTTTTGATTGGCAATTTTACACGGTCGTCATTTTGTGGCATGTTTATGTCAGCCCAGAAGTGCTAGAATTCACAAATTCAAACCTGTTTTGATTAATCCGTTTAAATCCACCACACAGACAGTGAAATCAATAAAGAAACTCTTTCTCCCTTTATAATTAACCTGAATTAAGATCATTTGGTAAAACTGTGCTGGAGACTAACCACAAAAATGATGTGTGACAAGAAACAGAAAATGGTAATTGGGAAATGATGTAGGACACAAAAAAAATCTTTTACTGTGATTCATCCTATTTACTGAGGCAGCATAATGAAGAGTCCACCTGGTCCTGAAATCCAGCTGTGGATAGCTGAGCTGCAGACAATGCTACGGAAAGCAGGGTGATCGCTCGTTATAAAGCCTCCAGTTTGCTGAGGGAAATATGACAATGTGCCCAAAAGGCCTCTGCGGCGCTGTTGATCAGTGCACCCTTCCACAGCAGCGGGAGCGTTCGTGTGATGGTGTATCAATTAAGGAAACTCATTGGGTTCTTCTCTTTAAAGCACCTAAATAATTCAACCATCAGGGGTCAGATTCTATTAAACTGTGTGACATCGATACTATAATGTGGCAGTGTTTGTAGAGCTACAAATTATTGGGGAGGCTAAACAGAAACAGTGTGACACCGCATGATGCAACATGGCACAATTTGACAAGAAAAGCATGTCACTGTTATAACTACCAGTACCCAATACTCTCACTCTAACTACTTGGTGGGAAAGTATAAATTGGATCTGCTGATTCTTTAACTGCTTCTATCACAGTAGATTAGAAAGGTTAGCTGGATGATGGACCCCTGATGGTTAATTGAAGTTTCATTAATTCTGCTGAAATTCCGCTGGAAAAGGAGCCAATATGACTGCAGGGCTAGTGTGGAGCCTGTCTTTAAACCAATTACAAGTATTTTCCAGTGTCTTTATCCTTACATAGTCGGCAAAGAAACCTATTTTATCTGACCTTGAATGTCCCTGTGTGGTTGTCTGTTCGGAGGATACCGAGCAGCTCCCCAGTGAGGCTTCTGTGTATTCTGTGATTAATTATTCATCCACTCATCACAGACAGATAGCAGTCCAGTGCAGAGACTGACATATTAGCAGTTTGCTCCAGTCTATTCACTCAGCCTAAATGAAGTGTTTCTAGTTGATTATGTAACCAGTAGCCGTTTTTGATATGGGTGATATGGCTCAAAGCCCAGGGTATGAATGCTAAACATAGAGAAGTCATCTATTAACTCATCAACAGATTTTTTATATTTATTTGAATGACCAATCAATGTGGAGTCATTTTACACCTTTGTTGTGAACACTGTTAGCACTGCAAGAACTGTAAAAATACACCACTGCTAGCTAATGATGCCGAAGAGGCCAACCGTGGGGCTTTTAAGGACTCTGTCTGTCCATCCGATCATCCATTTCTAACATCAATCATGTCAATGTTTTAAGAGCACAGGAGGAAGGACCTTGCCTTGGGCCTGAATCATGCCAGTACCATGGCAGTATAAAACTAAAGGTATCTAGATATATTTCTGTAATATTAGTACACCCTCTAGTGTGCAGGAGAACAGCTCTTATAGTAAGTTTTGTTCATAAACACTTAATTGGAAACTCAAAGAAAACCTGTTTTGACCAGAATAATCATTGGGTTATATCAAAACAAAGATTGTGGAAACTAACTTTAGCCTGGCACAGAACAAATATCTCCCCGAGCAAAAGCCTTCTAAAGACCCTTTGGAGCCTGAACACTTTTTGTACCTGTAGGATGCAAAGCAAACTGGTCCTTATGAAATAAATGTTAAAATTAAAAACTGAAGATGAATACTATTGTTTCTTATTGTTGAATCATGAATCTCAACTCAGACATATGAGGCCTACAGCGGTTTAAATGTTGATCTGCGTTATTTTGTGACCTCCTGAATGAGTCATTGACGTGCTCTCAGAATAATTTTGATGGACTGGGGTTGTGTGGGACCAAAACGCAGACAAACACTGGGCAGCAGCATGATGAGAAAAATGTTCTTTCTTTAATGAAAGGTTTCAAAAAACGTACATGGGTTAACAACAAGAAGATGTGGAATATCAGCAGGGAACAGCAAGGTAGTTAACTGGAGGAACCAGCGAGTGACGATGAGAATCAGTGAGTTTTTAAACAGAGGGAAGTGCAATGTGGAACCAATGAGAAAGGGAGGCAGGTAATCAGATGAATACTGAACAGGTGTAAGGAGCAAGCTGCAGGGAACTGAGGGGGAATGTATCTGAAGAAAACTAATAAACAGGGAAACCAAAACTAGGTAACGAAACTCAGGGAACAAATCTAACAAAACTATTAACAAACAGAAAGTATAGGAATCTGGAAAGTAACAACTAACAAAAGTAACCTGAGGACAGGAGGGAATCTAACTGAGAAAATTAAACAAATACAAAACACTAAGTGACAGACTGCAAATAATGAGACCTGACAGAGAACACAAACATGGAACTAACCAAGAGAGAACTATACTAAACAAACCTGGGGGAAAAAAACTAGATCTAAAGGGAAACACGTGAACACCCGAATCTAGAACGTGATAACTTATCAGAAGTAACTACTAATCAGAAAGGAACAGAAAAACACCTAACAGAAAAAAATAAACTTAACGAAAAACCCAAAAAGGCAGATCCCGACGCGGGGGAAGTGTCACTGCTGTTCCAGCTTTTCTTCATTTGTTAATGATGGCTCCTACCATGGTTCTCTGGAATCCCAAAGCCTTTAAAATTGCTTTGCATTACACTTGTTACCCTTTCAAAAGAGAAGATGCCAATGAATCTCTTTCTCACCTGTTTGAATTTCTGTAGATTGAGACAGGATGTGTTGCTTTTTGAGATCTTTTAGTCTGTTTAACTGTCACTGATGGGTGTGGTGTATGTGGCTGGTGAAATTGAGCTCAGTCCCAAACTCATTTGGGATATTACTTTTTCACATAGGACTAGGATGGTTTGGATAGTTTTTTTCCTTTATTAATGAAATCTTAATGTATTTTGTATTTATTCTGATTGTTTTTGGCTGATACTCAAACATGATAAATGCGACAAAAAGGGGAGAACAGAAGAAATCTGTATCAGGGGCAAAAACCTTTCCAGTAAGCATTTTGAAGGCATTAGAACACTCTGCAAACCAGGAAATTAAATGTAAGCAACACACCAATAAACCACCCCATCCTGCAAGTTCCGACCTTATCAGATAGATTCCATTAAGAACATCCAGACAACGGGGTTAACGGCCTTTCAGACTTCCGACGCCAATCTATTAGTGCGGCTCAGTGCCTGTGTTACATTAATATTCATGTTCTTGGTTTTAACGAAGCAGGCAAAAAGCATAGGTTCCCTGGGAGCTCTGTGTTTAGCATCAATAGAGATCCAGTCAAACATCCAAACACAGAGGAAGGAAGTTGGCCGTCTCCTTCCCCAGGGCCACATATTAATGAGACAATGCCACACTGCAGCCAATTACAGCCACTCCAACACAAATGCCTTTGGTCTAAGACAACCTCCCACTGTAGATTCAACTTACCTCCCCCAAAGTCACCATTGCATTACATGAGCTTACATACTTCATCTCCCCCTGATAGAAATCCATTCAGAATTAACATTATGTGTGTTTTGCACATGTAATCACCAGCAATAATAAAGGAAAAAACCTTAAGTATTTAAAACTAAAATCAACGTTTTTGCTAAAATATGATTCTGTCATGTACAAAAACTCAGAATTATTCATTCCCCTGCCAGTCGTAGTGTTCAGGGTCATTGAAGACAGGGTGTTCAAATTACGACAGAAGGCTTTGCGCGCCACATGTGGGTCACCCATTTTCAATATGAAGATGGATAACCACTCACACTTACACCTAAAGACATTTGTTATAGTTTCAACATTTTCTCACCTGCCATCTGGAGTGTTAGAGAATAATTGCTCAGACAAACAAGTAGAGAACATACGAGCTTGCAACAAAGACGAAAAAAAACTTTTTTGACAGCTCTGGGTTTTAAACCATGACCTCCATGCTGTGAGATGACAGCAATCAGTTGTCAATTATATATTCATCAAAACCTTCCCAACAGAGCACCCTATGAAATTTGGATTATGACTTTGTAAAAAACTGACAAAGAAACAGCTTCAAACTAAAAAGTATAACATTTCATCCTGCAGGAGGCCAGTCTGCCAGAACAAATAAGACTCTAAATAATGCTCTTGAAAGTGTCTCAGAGTTTAAAAGACCTCGTCTAACCTGTGTGAGATGGCTCATTAATTGTGCATTACAAAAAGTGAGGTGGTGGAAATTAGACTACCTGCTTGGAAATCACAGCATCTGTTATTGTTGATGGAGCTACTTACACGGCCCCTTGAATAGGGAGAGTCAGTGGTAACAGCAATCTCCAGCACAACGGCAGTAAGCAGCAGATGCTGTTTCCTTATTCAACTATGAGCTAACACTGAGAGCTGCCGTTATTGGACAAGTGCTTTCAAAATTCCACCTCATATCCTGGTGGGCAACACATTTGCCCACAAATGCAAGGTTGAAATCTTTGTGGAAGTGACCTTTTTCAGATTTTGTCTTATGAAAACCCCCCAAAGCCATGCACTTCATCTGGATTTTAACACAAACATCTGTTTAATGATGTAGGGGAACAAGAATGATACTCAATTTTCAGATTTTGTAACAACTCCTGAATGTGTGGCAAGCATTTCAGCTGAGACCACAAAATAAAATCCAGTGCAAACAATTGGCTTCAGAAGCCACCTAACTGCTAAAAAGGGTCCACCAGTGTGTCAATTAATCTCACTATAAATACGGCTGTTCTGTGAAGGCATCAGAAGCTTGTTTAGAGAACATTACTGAGCAAATACGTCATGAAGACCAAGGAATGCTTCAGACTGCTCAGGATGTGAAGAAGTGCTCATTCCATCATCCATCATCTTAAACCCTCAGAGACCTAGGCAGGCACCAAAACTCACAAACTAGTTTGGGCAGAATGAATCAGAGACGTAGCTGAAAGGCTTAATGTAACTGGAGGAGCTGCAGAGATTCACAGCTCAGGGGGGAGGACAAATCTAGCCTTCATGGAAGTGTTACCTGAAGAAATCCACTGTTGACAAAAAACCCCCCAGAAAAGTCTTATTTAAGTAACTAATCTAAGTTTTCCACAAGCCGTATGGAGCAGAGGTCCCCAACCCTGGATCCCAGGGTCCCTATCCTGCATGCTTTAAGTGTTTCCATGCTGCCACAAACCTGACTTAAATGAATGGGTGATTACTTGGTGCCATGCTGATGAGGCAATGCAGTCATTTGGATCAGTTGTGCTGGAGTAGGGACACATCTAACACATAAAGGACAATAGGCATAGACACCCAGGGTTGGGGACCACTGATACAGGGGACACAGCAAACATGTGGAAGAAGATGCTCTGGTCAGAGGAGACCAAATTTGACCTTTTTGGGCTACCTGAAAAACAAAGTATGTGGTGAAAAACTAAAACTGCACATCACCACCATTGTCAAAGTGGTGGCGGCAGCATAATGCAGTGGGGATGCTTTGTATTTTTTAAAAACAAAATGGAAAACCATGAGTCATTTCTTTCACATTCTCACTTCCCAATTATGCATTTCTTTATATTTTTTCTATCACATGAAATTTGATGCTATAAAATATGAAAAAATTATACTTTTGTAAGGCACTGTACAAACTGCTTTCATAAGGCAAACATTTCCAGTGTTGACCAAAACATAAATTCAGATCCACTACCTACCAGATGAGGCTCTAATAAAAGCAAAGACAACCTGTATCCGTGCTATGACATCATGTATGAATATAGTAATAAAGGAGAACTAAATCTACCTCAACCTGGACCATTGTAGGAGCAGGAACAGACAGATACCTGTCTGGGGACCTGAAAATCTTTGGGCTTGGCTGATAGTCAGGGTGAAGGCCAGCGGTACAATGCATAGAGCTGATACAACTCAGGGGAGGAGGGGAGGTGGTGGTGGTGTGACTGGAATAAATTTGCTGTGATTGAGGCAATTGCCAAGGTTACTGCAGCAAATGAAACAGTGGATGTCATTGGAAGTATTGTTTTCAGAGGTATTGGTCACAGCTCATACCAAGAAGATGCTAATGATTGCTTTATCTTGTATCTCTTAGAAAAACATTAAAAAAACTCTTGTCCCCAGAGGCAAAATTCTTTCTGAGGTAAGGACGATCAGACTCTTGCATTCAAAACAGATTTATTCTAATGAGCCCTCTCAAGTATTTAACATTATATTTTTTTGCCATAGAGAGAAATAACAAAGGCAACTCACACTTGTTTGAAACCAGAAGCTGAAGTTTCAGCATATTTTAATTGCTAATTTGTAAAAATATACATTTATCCGCATCCCTGGCAAATGTAGGTTTAAAGTAATCTTATAATTTTACCAACATGGTCTTCTGACTGGAAACAATATTAACATTTTGGAGTGGCCCACTAGCAGCAATCTGATAGAGATTCTGTGCGGGAAGCTAATCATTGATGGTAAGGATGACATCTGACCTCAAAAACTTCTCACTGAGCTCACCAACAAAGAGAAGGGATTAATTTCTGGAATGCCAATGAAGATTTTCCACCGATTACTGAGAATAGCAATTTTAATAAAATGTAATTTTTTTTGATAAAACTGACACTCCTTTTAGATTGTTTTAAAATATTTGGCTGTCAATGCCTGTCTCATTTCCTATCAGAAACAGTTTTTGGTTGAATAAATAATTTTGAATCTAATTTTGAATCTAAATCTGCCATTGACCTTAACTGTGCAATGTGTCCAACTAAACTCCTGCTTGTGCTAGATAAGGATTTGTTTTTCTTTTTTATACCCAAAATATAGGCAAAGGTATTTGCTTACCATTACAAATCATTGAATTCAGATCTTCTAATCACTTCCATGATCGCAGGTGTAAAATCTCCAGCACCTATGCAAGGAGACTGCTTCAACAGACATTTTTTAAACAATTGGGAGCTCTCCGTAGCTGAGGAGCTCCATAAATTGCAACATGATACTGTGATAGGATGCCACCTGAGCAATAAGTCCAGTTGTGACATTTCCTCATTACTCAACTGTTAGTAGTATTTTAACGAAATAAAGGTGATTGGGAATGAAATCAACCCAGCCAACCGAGAGCAAGGTCAGATGCAGAGGGGCAGAGTGTGCAGAGATCGCCAACTTTTTGCTACAGACAGCAACAGACCTCAGAGCTTTAACAGCATATAGAGATTATGAATGGATCATGAAGTAGGGCTATATTTAATGAGGTAGTGGGAACAGTTTGGGAATGACCCTTCATGTTCCTATGTTTCTGCGCACCCTAGGTCCATAAGGATATGGATGCGTGAGTTCGGTGTGTAAAAAACTGACTGATGTACGGGGTGTCCTGACCTTAACCTAATGGAAAACATCTGGAATGAATTAGAGGGAGACTGTGAGCCAGACCTTCTCGTCCAACAGCAGTATCTGACCTCACAAAGGATCTCTTGGAAGAAAAAAACAAATCTTCCCATAAACACATGCTGAAACGTTGTGGAAAGCTTTCCAAGAAAAGTTACAGTTATTGTAGCTGCAAAGAATGGGACAATGCCATATATCAGTGTTTGTTCTAAGAATGTGATGCGTCTAAAGGCAAGTGACACAAAACTATTGACAATATGGTGTATTTAAGTGTCAAAAAAGTGTAGCAATAGCAAATTACAAAACCCTTGGAAGAACCAGTCAGTCATTTTCTACCGCTTCTTCGATAGTGGGTTGAGGGGAAGCCGGTGCCTATCTCCGGCAGTCTATAGGCGGGAGGCGGGGTACACCCTGGACATGTCACCAGTCCATCGCAGGGCAACACAGAGACACACAACCATGCACACACTCATTCACACCTAAAGGCAACATAGAGAGACCAATTAACCTAAACAGTCATGTTTTTGGACTGTGGGAGGAAGCCAGAGTACCCAGAGAGACGCATGCACGGGGAGAACATGCAAACTCCATGCACAAAGATCCCTGGCCGGGAATCAAACCCAGGACCTTCTTGCTGCAAGGCAACAGTGCTACCAATTGTGCCACTGTGCAGCCTTGGAAGAGCAACCAAATTCAAACAAAAGCAAGAATCTGATTTACACCCAGTGTTCACTTATGAGTTTCTTATGAGTCTTTTTCAGGTGCAAACACACACAGTTGTTGCTGTACGATCTTTATCAAAAATAAATGTTGCTTATACTCAAAATTATCGAGGAACAGTTACAGAAAACTAATCACTTATTTATAATTTTAAACATGTGGGGATTTTTTGACACACAACAGCAGGTCAAGATTCCACTACATGCGTTAGTTTAAAAGTAGACCATAGTGCTGAGTTTTTATACTACTGCATCCGGTAAGTGGCTCTGCTATGTAAATAAGGTTGATTGTTACAGTACTTGCTTCTGCCACACTATGGGGCACTGTGACATTCTGTTAATATCATACATTAAACCTGACACATTTTTAAACTTATTCATGTCTATCTGTGAGGCATAACAAGTTCTTCTTTTAATTTATATTTGTTTTTACTGAAAGCCCATTGATAACTATATTAACAACCCCATGAAGAGGCTGGTTGTCATTCGTGTCAGACTGTATTAGGCAGTTTTTGTTGCAAATTGTTGCCAAAACATTAGGCTTTGATTTAATAAGTTTAATAATAATGGCTACTGAAGGATGTTTCAATGGTAAACAATTTGTGGAAGAATGGAAAGTGTGATAACCAATCTTGGTTGATCATAAACTCAAAACCTTTCTCAGAACTAAAGCAATACTTCCCAAACTGTTCTATTTCCAATCCACAAAATAACAGCCTCTGCTGTGCTAGAGCTTTCCCAGTTTTTCAGTAGTTGAAAACAAAGTTTGTCAGCATTAGAAAAATACTATTAAAATTTAAGCAGTTGCAAGAAGTCTGTTTTGTGCACATCAATCTCCGTGTGGTTTGGCTCATCCACAAAACAGGACAGGTCCAAACTACAAGAACAATTAGGTCTGCAGAGAGGATCATCGGGGCTGACCTTCCCTCTATTCAGTACTTGTTCAAGTCTAGGGTCAGACAAAGAGCAGCTAATATCTCTGCAGACCCCACACATCCGGCAAACAAACAAAGTTTAGAATTGTACCTTTGAAATTGTGCTTCAGAGCACTATTTGCAAAAACCAGCTGTTGCTCTGATGAACACTTAACAGTTAGAGTGCTCAAAACGATACCATGCATATTTGCACAATTCAACCATGTCTTTTCTTTTTCGAAAACATAAAACACACATATTTTGAAAATATTTTTATTTCCCTTTATATTTCTGAAAAGAATGTCCTCAATAAGAACAAATGGAACCGAGGCCAAATTCTCTCAGCTGATTCTAGTTTTAAGAAATTACATGTGGGTAATCTCTGTTAAGGTGCAAAGCAGCTTTAGTCCAGGAAGATATTTATTGATGAAAGTAGATATGGATATGTAAAACACGAAGAGCAGTTGATGAATTTTTAGGTAAAATGACTTACAAATGTGACTTCTGGGGGGTATGGGGGAAGAAAGTTATGTAGCATAAAAGATCTTGGCATACACACTCCGGATCGGTAGGTGGCGACATACATCCAAAGTTGAAATTACGGTCCATCATTTAAAACAAAGACGTAAAAGGAAAAGCTTCAGCTTTTTTTGAAATTATATTTTATGCTGTAGCGTTTACTTGAACCGATGTAAGTAAGTACTTATGTTGAAATTTAAGAAATTTGTTTTAAATTGCGTATAAAAGTTACTGAGAAGTTCACCTGTTTTCTCACAGGCTAATTAACCGCTGCCCAATTAGTTTGCCGTTAAATTGATCCTCCCGACCGTTATACAGAAACCTTTATGTTAATTTCTTTAATTTTACAGTGTGCCGTAATTGAATAAAAAAATAAACCTCCGTCTTTTTGGTAGAAATTGCGTGTACATACAATCTGTGAAACCACAGCAGGTGTTTTTAATAAGCTAGCAAGAGTAGCAATGGATCTTTATCAAAGACGGGGATTGTCTCGTTCTCCCCGATGCCAACAGCAGGGTTATCAGTAAACGAGCAGCTGTTTGCCTGAGGGGAGGTAGAAACTGCACCAGCTGAACTACAACTAAACCAAAACTATATATGCAGTAGTTGGAGTGACTAATTTCTACTAATGACCTGCTTCATTTGTTGTCTCCTGCGCAGAGTGTTTTTAATTGAATCATCATATTTGCCTGCCATATGAGTCCAGAACTGACTTTGTTGCTGTGGAGTTCAACTTGTTATGGACACATTAAAGACTGAGCTCCTCATTAAAGCAGCAAGAAGAAACGCCTCTAAAGGTACGAGCTTCCTTCATTTACTCTGTGCAGCGTTTTGCTTATGTTGTGTGTGCAGTGTAAAGAGCTTGGGCCTTTTTATCATTTCACTGTCTGTCAAGGTTGGCTTTTCTCTGGCTTGCTTGAGTTGCTTGTGAATGAACATCACTTCATCTCTATTTGACATTATTCTCATAAGGCTGTCACATTAGCGAGTTGTCTGCTCAGTGGCTTGTGTGATTGCTCTTTGACACCCTGTTACCTTTGTTGGAGTGAGAGGAGTAGCACTACTTGCATCTGAAGTAATGGTGGACTGCAGCCGATCGCTCAGACGTTTAAATCTAGCAGTGATTATTGTACTTAACGCATGCTCTTCCTCTTTTTGACATTCACTGGTCTGTTGACATTGTGCCCTGAGCTTTGATAATGAAAGGATTTACATGTTCAGAATAGGCTGAGGCTGTCTGCTTTGACAAAATTATTAAGTATGATTTCTTACTGTGGACGTTACCAAAACATAATTAAAAGGAACATATAGTTACTAGACTATAGTATTGTAGGCATATGTAAAAGTTTCCAATGTTTTTATTTAAAAGCTAATTACAACTTTTTAAATTCTATTTAGATAATGTCCATAGGTTAAAAATTAAGACAGCAGTTTAAAGCTGAAATACTAGAGTAATTTATAGTTCAATTTGTTCAATTTTTTTTGAAAGCTCTGAAAAGTTATGTCCCAAAATCCAATTCAGAAATCCCCTATATTTTCATTGTAACTATTCTTTTTTTCAGCTAAAATGTCATCACAGTTTAGTTTTGACATTTTAAAACTTAGAAAACATTCTGTCTTGAATCTAAAAAAGCATTGAGCCTGTATTTTTTTTTTCCAGATAAAACATGATAATTAACTTGTGAAATTAAGATAAATTATTTCTAATTTGATCTCTGCTCTCGTGTAAAAAGTAAGTTGTTCTTATGGTATATAGGGAATTGAAAACCATCAGTCTATTTAGTTGATTCTGCTCGTTTTCAGGAAAGTTACACACTGTTTTGTTGGACCACAACTTACAGTGAGTCCCCGTCATATCAGTAACAGCAATTGAGAAAAAAATACAAATGAAGGAGGATATTCTTGTTATGTTTACAGAGTCACCAGTCCACAAAGTCTATGATAACCGACCAGTTCTCTAGCTCGCTTCTCTGACACACAGCCCACAATGGCTGAGTCGTTAGAGAACTTCTGGAGATGACAGCTGTCCTTGTTGTAGGTGAAGTCCGTGGTGTAAACGTGAAAAGATACGGTGACAGGACAGTACCCTGAGGGGCCCCAGTGCTGCAGACTACCACCTCTGACGCTGTGCAGCCTTCTGTGGCTGGTCGGTGAGATAGTCGATGGGGGCTGGTGCTGTGTACAGTCTGAATGAGGTGGGTTGGAGGCATGGGTGTGGAGGGCCCGGCTAAAGCTGAATATAGTCGGGGAAGGGAGGAGTGTCTGTTGGGCTGTTAAATAGAGGGAATGATTGAAGGCACTTAAAGTATTTCTACGAAACGACTTCGGAGTTTGAGAAAAACTAATTTCTGAAGTCAATAGTAATTATGGGTATATCTCATATTTACACTGATGTGGAAAAGAACATATAAGAAAATAAATTTGAAGATGTCCTTTTCTGGAGCACTTAAAGCTAATTAGGTTTTACTACTCTTTCTTTTATTCATTCTTTTTAAAACACTGTTTACTAGAATTGATTTGGAAGGAAAAATACTATTTAGTGAATGGGGAACCTGAAAATAAACCTACTCCCCTGCTCACATTTCCACCTGTATTGTCCTTTAAGCTTCTCTCACACTGTGCCAAACCAGCTCTGCTACCCTCATACTGTTCAGATCAAATAGCAATAAACTGTAGATCATGGCTGCCTACGCACAGGAAAAAACACCATCTGCTGGAACTGACTTCACTTGTACTAAGATGCCTGCAGAGCTACCCTGGTCGTAGTGAGCAATAAGGCTGCTTAATTATGTGGATGAGAAATAAGCAAAAATATTTAAGTCAAATTTTAAATCATGGTTAACACAATTACTTAGTAAATATTAGTTGCACTTTTGCATGCAGATTTAAATTTGGAATGTGGCGAAATGATTTTGATCAATTTTGTTTATTTTTTTTTATTAGCTGGAGCTGAAATCAAAATATGAAATACAAATTAGATTAATTGCCTACTCCTACGAATCAGTGCAAATAAGACAAATAAGCAAAGTCAGTGTGCTTCGATTGAGCGTTAACCCTCCACCCACTAAAGCTGTGAGGCCCACAGGCCTTGAGTACAGGCTTTGTTTTACACAAGGGAGAAAATAGGAAAAAAAATATTAACTTGGTCAATGTGATTATTTTAGTGGCAAAAGGTATTTGTTTTTGCTCATTTTTATGGCTGGGCTTTATCTCTTTTAAATGATGACAGGACAAGTGAGTGAATTAGATCTTGTAGCATCACAGCTATAAAATAGCCTTTCAGGTTCACAGTCTTTACAATAAAAGTCTAGTAGACCAAGTTGCTTCTTACCAGATGTCCTTCTCTAACTGAAGCTCTTCATGTTTTATTTGTTCCTCGCACTTCCAGCAGATTAGCTGTATGACTCCAACCCAGAGGTTATCACCAGTACTTCCTCCAGGCCCCATGTAGAATATGCATACTGACTCTTTCTGAACCTGTAAGTTGTCTGCAGTTTATTTTAAAGCTAGACCAGGACAAATCTGTTTATTTTTCAGTATTTTCAGTTGACAATACCAAGTCACGTTAATAGTAACAATCTTTGGTGTGGATGCTGTTACAGAATAGTTAGCTATTTTCAGTATCACTGAGGTGTCATCGGAAGCACAGAGACGTACAGAGAATTTGTTTTCTACGACTTGCAGAGACATGGATGCAGATCATTCAGAATTTGAGAGAGAGCGAGACGTAATGCAGGTAACAGGAAGGCTGAATGCGTTGGAGCACAAGTGGTCTGTTTTTTTAACCTTTCGCATTTTTTAATGTCCTGCCGGTGGTGGAACATGGGTTTGTAAAAAACGGCAGCCTTTTTGAAATCTGTTAAGGGTCCTTATTTTCTATGAATAACACACAGAGAATGCTGTTTTGTTTGCACTAACTGTGCAAATCTGTTTAAAATCTGTTTAAAACTCCTGCACTCATAGTTTTTGTCCCTGTTTTACAGAAACCACTCTCTTACCAAGGTGGCGTGATGTTGCCTTTGCTCCTAAAATAATTATTCAATGACTTCTTACTTCAGAAAGAACAGAAGAAATATTTTGAAAGATGTCCTAATATCAAATATTATAATTCTCAATGATGAGTCTAAAAGCTTTACAAATACAGGTGACTGATAATTGACAATTAAATTCTAACCTAGTTTAGATGATTATGTCTACTCGAAGGAGGTCAAATTATGAAACAAGAACATGCATGATGACCCGAACTGTTTAAACTCTGGATATAACTCAGCTCAAAAAGTTTATTCTTATTCATGTTACAATAAAAACAAAAGATCTTTGGTTTTCTTTTTTAAATATTATGTACAGTATATTTCAGTACGCTCAGTTGTAAACTACAGTGCTTGATGGGCTTTGTTGAAATCATTTGGTCTTAAAGAAATGACTTTGCATGTCCAGCCTCAGTAAATTTGTACTTGCTTTACTTGGTTACAATTTCAGTGTTAGAAGTGGGATTTTAGAGGTGCTGAGAATCTGCTTACAGTGCATTTTATTATAGGGGAGAAGTGAAGCATCGCCCTCCCTAAGAAATTAATTTGTTTAACCAAAACGTACAGAGGAGAGATTAGAAATCTGGCACCAAGTGATCAAGGCAACCCCAGGAGGTCTCGGATCTGCATATTTTTCTCATTGTGTCACATGGCTGCAGAAATACAGCATGCTCTGCAAACAGCCACGGACACCATGCTAAGCCATATTGTTTTAATGTATATTGTACAATAAGATCTCAGATGAGGTTCGTGATTAATTTTCAGGGCACAAGCCTATGCTGTAGAACTCATTTGTGCAAGAAATGTGTTCTTATGTCCTATTTTCAACCTGCATGCATTTATGCACTTTAGGTGCACAATAATTTAACAGTAATGTTTAAATTGTACAGATTATAACTTCAAAATGCTGGCAAAAAAGTGTGTGTCACTTTAATTTAAGTGCCTGTGACATGCTTTTCCCACAAATGCAGAAATTGAAAGAAATTATCTTAATATTGAAGAAATTGGTCAGTAATTGACATTATATTAGGATTAAAGACCTGGTTTAGACGTGCCATTTAATGACGTGAAAGGGGAAGTCTCCGGTCATTCGTTGTGAGCGTCAATGATAAACTTTTCAGGTAGAAGCCAAGTTGTGTTAAAGACTGCGTTAATATGGTGAAACGGTGTACTGGTGGTCGTGGCAGCAATACTACGACAGCAGCCATTAGTCTGCACTACTTTCCTGAAGCGAAGAGGATCAGAGCTGCCTGGATCAGAACTGGAAAACTGAGGTGGGACAGATGGGCTGGTCCCACCAAGCACAGCCAGTTGTAATCGGAGGACCTTTCGACAAACTGCTTCAAACAAGAAACCTCTGAATTCACAAGAGAAATGATGTCAGAGGTCAGGATCTCTTACAGACAAAGCAGAATGTTGAAGCAGATGCTACAGCCTCGCTGTTCAGTGCATCTGATGTGAAAAGATCACCAAAGAAAAGGTCGTTGCTTGCTGTTGCTGAACGGATCAAGGCTTAGCAGGTAAGAACACTTGTTCAAAAGTACATTTAGATATCGGCAGTTATTGTTTATTATTTGATTATTATTAATAATAATAGTCCGAAATTATTTTTGAAATAAGATAAATTACATGTGCATACAATATATTTAAATAAGGGTTTCTTTAAAGATTTTAATATAAAGTTTTAAAAACTGACACACCAGGTAGTGTCTGCTGATTTTAAATCATCCCTTGTGTCTGCTGCTGCTGCTCCATGCTGCTCACTTCGCCTCCGGTTTTTTAACTCGGTGCCGCATTTACTGTAACCCTGGATTTACACTGTATCTGCTCCGCTGTGCTTCGGTCCGGCTACGAACTTCTCCGCCCTTCTGATTTACATCCGCACACCCCGGAGGAGCTTCAAGAACCATACTCATAGCACAGTAAAAGCCAGTCGCACGTCGCAACACTTTTGCTCTGCCATCTGATGACAGCTGAATTTCTTCTGACTCTGCTTTGTCTCTCTGTGATAGTGACTGAAATATATGTAAAGAAACATCAGATTCTTTGCTGCTGTCTATGTGGCTGGCCCTTTACTTGTCAGGGTTCCCCTGTAACGTCATAAAAGAGCGCAACATAATCGCAAAGGAGTTATCTGGAAATACCTTTTTAGTGAAATTTATGACCATGTGTCTCAACAACTGTTTATTTCTGTGGCATGAATTTACTTTTTGAAATATTTCATTAATGTGTCCTTTCCATAAATGTAATTGGATTCATCATAAAAATTCGAAGTCACAGACGCTGTAAAGTAATGGCAGACAGAACTAGCAATTCAAAAATAATAAATATATGAAAGACATTTGTATTATAAACATTTAGCTACATGGTCATGTACTAGCAGAAAACAAAAAGACTAAATATGTAGGAGCTGTGAAGTTCTTTTTAATAATTGAAACTTTACATAATTTTGTACAAAAACTGTTATTACTATAGAGTTTAAGTTAATAAAGATTCACATACTTCTGTCTCAATATATTCAGATGATTTTCTCGACGTGTCCCAAAAAACGTACAGTAAAGCCAGGAATCTACTGTTGGCTATTTTCACACATTTATTTGCTCAAAGCTAAAAAACAGCTGCCATTTTTTTTCCATACAGACCGTAAAGCGCAGTACTACTGGAATCAACTGAAAACTTCCTATTGGCAATGACTGTCCAACCTTGAAGTGGTCACTTTTGCCTCAGTCCCTGAAAAATCTCTTTGCCATTGAGGTGTGTTCCATTGTGACAATTTGCTGTTAGGTCTCACTAATGCAATGTGGGCAGACAGGGGTGACCTTTGCCCCTCCTTTAGTGCTTCCCACAAGGCAAAGAGAGGCTTCTGTCTTGTCTAGGTCAACTTCCCTTGCAAGCAGACAGCTCCTCAAACTGCAGGGACTTCAGTAACCTCTGAACCATCAAGGTGCTGTGCAGAGAGGCTCGGTCCTTTTTACCTCTTACAATTACTGCCTGGAACACAACACTGCTGATTGAACTGCAGGAGCTGAGAGGAGAGCAGAGAAGTGAAAACAAAGAGGTGGTGTAGATGTACCATTGACACTTTTAGCCAATTACTCATGTCTGTGGTCTGCAAATGGCTGTCTAGGGGTGGGGAAAATCGGCCTGAAGTGAAACATCACTGGGTGACGGTATAATTTTGTTTCGCTTCCTGCTCCATACTTTCAATACCAACAGAAATGTTTAGCAGTTAGTTTGAAATAATGTAGTATTCAGAAGTAGTAAATTAAAAAACTAAATATGCCTTTTTTTTAAACGCAAACAGCAAGCTTGTCTGTAGAAGCGTATACCTTATGTGACAAGAGACTCTTCCTAAAGATTTGGATGCATTATTATAGTCTCAGCAAAACCTGTGCAGGACCTCAATGAATAATTTAGAACAATATCCAAAATTTCCTTCTTTCAGTAAATTGAAACTTAAATTTTGTATAGATTAACTACACAAACAATTATATTTCCAGGGGGTTCTTTCTCTTAATGTGATGAGGATCATGGATTATAGCTAATAGTGACCCAAAATTCAGTTATATGGCATAAAGGTAGATGTTCAATATTAATTTCAATATTACTGAAAATGTCAAGTAATACAATGAAACAAAATTGAAAAAAAACCCAGTTAAAACATTTTGTTAGCTATAACACAAAACACATTCTCATATTTCCTATTTAACATTTCAAAGGTCACTCACAGGTGTATCACATCAGGTGATTATGCATGATTACAACATTGTTAAGGTTCGCCCTGTTTAAACCTCAGACCTTTGGTGCAGACCCCCTCCCAGTCTGAATGAAAATTAATGTATTATAAAAGAGACTGATGCCTAAAATGATCATTGTCAGCATTGTTTTTTCATATTGTGCAACTGCTATAAAAAAATACATATATTTGAAACTTGAAATGAATAGTAAAGGAGACTGCAGAAACAAGATAGGTAGCCAAAGTAAGAAAACTCATAACTGCTTCTTTTTGCTGTTTCCACCATACCCCCTATGTTCTTTTGAATTAACTTTCAAGGGCACAGAGTTTCAGCAAATATTTCATTTCCCAAGATGGCCATCACTCAAGCTATCACTTGAACAACTCAAATCCGTCTTTTGTGAAATAAGAAGGGGAAAGATGGAGGGTATATAGAAAGTGGAAGATGACTGAGATTACTTTGTGCTATTTTTAAGTGTCAATATCTGGAGAAAGAAGTTGGAAAAAGTGGAGATTGGTCCCTTTCAGATTTCTCCGATGTCGGTATACTTTTTTTAAACACTTTTATGGTTTAAAAATAAAACCGTTTAAACTACATGTTTGTGTTTAATTTCAAATGATAAATGCCTTTTAATTAGGATAAGTTATTTTTCTAATACTTCAAATAGAGCCATTTTTTTAAATTGATGGCCTTGATTAATTTGTCCATAAATGATTTGATGGCGTTACGTGGCAGTTACCCTGAGAGATTTATTTTTTAAATCAGAGAGCCAGCTGTTATTCAGGTTGATTATGTCCACACACACGGGCTCGATCAGAAATATTAAAGAACAAACAGCAGCACATAAAATCAATGGATTCCATTTCCTCTGCACATGCTGGATTCCTGACGTACATGCTCAAACATAACATCACATGATGGGCTTTGAAGTCAAAAGGTACTTCCATAATGGATATCAGAGGATTAATAACGCTCTGTCTTTTTAGGTGAATGAGATGACAGCCAGACAGATTTAAAACGATGCTTTGAATGCAATAGGGATGAAACACATGCTTGTTTTAATGGGTACCATGAAGTATTTTCCAAAGGGTAGTGTTTATGTTTTAAAATAAAATTACCATTGAAACTGCGCTTGATTACTGCACTAATAAAATCAGGTTTTTGTACATATCCCTCAGCACAGCTTCTCAGTGGCTTTCCATAATAGCAGAAGGAAAGGAATGTAAATCAGGCCTTTTTCAACAATCAGTGACCAACAATAGTGAAATATAGATGTATTTTAAGCTTTATACCTAGGCAAAAAGATTTTATAAAGACATTTTTTTTCTTCTCTACATGCAGAAGTAGTCGGCTTGAACTGTCGTCTGCCTCCAAACAGCTGCGGTTGCTGTATAGCAGCTAATGAAAGGTTAACAGACTTTAAGCCATATTTTATTGGCCTTTGGAATAAAAGCCACACCCTTAAGCATAGGTACAACATTCTCAACTAAAAACTGCACACATTAAAGTAGCGTACAGTATCCTTTCCACCTCCTTGTGAAAATAGGTCTGAAAGCTAAGTGCTTTGGTGCCGGGCTTCCAGGTGTAAATTCAGTTGGCAGTTATCAAACGTGTTAACTTTGTTAATCACTGCTTATTCAGTCTTTATGCTAGGTGCATTGTGACTAATGTTCAACAGTAACATCATCTTTTCAGCAAATTTTTTGTGATCAACCTGTTTCATTTATGGGAATTATCACCGTGTAAAATGTTTGTACGAAAGTTTAGGAAATCTTGGAATTTTTGTTCTTCCTATATTAATTTAATACTACCAATAATAATTACATTTATTTATTTTATTTTATCTTTATTTATCCAGGTAAACTTACTAAGACATGGGGTCTCTTTTATTAATCAGCCAAAAAAAGATAATGCAACACAAAACACATTGTGTGTTGAGTCAATATAGGACTTGTATTCTAAACATTATTATTATTATTATTACTATTATTAGGAAGAATAATTTTAGCTGGTTATACTCTATCAGTCAAACGTTTCAACACACCTTCTCATTCCAGGTGACGACTTCATGAAGCTTATCGAGAAAATACCAAGAGCTTGTACCAAGAGCTTGTAGAGCTGTAATTAAGCAAAAGAGGTTTATTTTGAAGCATCTGCAATATAGAATATGTTTTGTTTACTACATAACTCTACCCACCTATGCTTCAAAGTTTGGATGTCTTCAGTATATATCTACAATGTAGGAATTATAAAAAATAAGGAAAAGCCATTAAATGATTATGGTGTGTCCAAACATTTGACTGGTATTGTACTTTTAGCATGTTTGCAACACTTTAACAAAACCATGTTAATACCGCTACGATTACCTTCAGTAACAACATTTCAGTATTTACACAAACATTTTAACAAAAATGAACATGATCAACCTTGTCATTTATTTTACTACAAAAGAAAAGTCACATATTCAGACATAAGACTCTGAGGTTTCCACGTAATAATAATTTTTTATGTCTGGAAATACTTCCAAGCTGTCAATTTTATCCTTTTCAGGGAAATGTCTAGGTGCTGTCTTTCAGCCATCTGATTGGCAGTGCTCAGCCACAGGTGAGGGAGAGCACTTTTTGTGGCATCTCATTAAATGAACTTCACACCGTAGGAATGGGATGATAATAAATATATTAGCGGTTTTAAAACCATAGCTTTTTTAAAAACCTTGTAATCGGCTCATACTTTATTTGCACACACAACAATTTTTTTTTTCATTGAATATCAAGAATTTATTCTCTGGATATATTTCTAGACTTTCAGCAAGCTGATGTGAAGTTCTGTGCGTGCATCTCTTTTAAAGTACATGTATTCATTTAGTGGGGGTGTGGACTTTTAGGACAAAGATCTAGAGGCCAGTGTCTTACTAGTAATGCTTTCACTATGTTGAAACAACTGGCAGAAGGTTACCCCCAGCAGGGTATAAAAAGAGAGTAGCAGAGCATTATCCTGACATTGTTCCTTTAACATACTGGGGTGATCCCCTCTGCTGCTGCTGTTTTGTCCCCAGAGCCTCAATGGTCACAGCCTTCTAAGGTTGGGGGATGTTGGTCTGCTTTCCAAAGGTTGGTGTCTGCCATACCCCTAAGCTATCAATGGGAAACAACTGTTGCTTCTCTATCGCAATACAGGGATATTAAAGCTATTTATCTAACCGCCCTTCCTCTGCGAGACAGCTCAGAGGGGCTCTGATGCATGTTTATTACACTAATCACACATTCTCTCTAGGACCCCTATTGGCTGCACTAATTGCTTTCCTGCACCGTTTCTCTCTTTCCTCAAAACTCTGGTAACCCATGCCATGCAAGCTCAAATTGACAAGTAGTCCAAACTGATATCTGCAGCACAAATACAGCAGTGTGTGTGTTGTGTTGTTCTCTACACACTCAGATGAAGCTGACAGTGGTGTGCCCTTAGGGGACTTGTTTTTCTGAGATGCAGACAGCTTCCTATTTTGGTCACGGTCTCATCTTTGCACACTTTTCTGCGGATTACGTATCAAACTATAGCTGAGTGTGTGCATGTGGTCTAACAGGTCTGCTGGTGTAATAAACATAAAACTACAACATAAGCCTGGACATTTTCAGCATGCTTTAGCCAAAGCCCTGTGGGAAATTAGACATTTTAGTTAGTAAGAAAACACCAAATCTGAGAGCAGTGAGACAAGGCTTGGTGTTTTTCAAAAGCCTTAAATTAACAAATCACGTTTTTAATTTTAAATAAAGTCCTAATGGGCTACAGTTTCATTACTAATTGTGAATTTAATATAACACTTGCTCCTTTTTTACTAATTAAGAGAGCAGTTACTTTCAAACAAGCTCTAGTCGAAGATGAAACTCGGTGTGACAGGTGGTTTTTTTTCTGTTTTTTCTTTTTTAGAAAAACTAACTTTTTAAAGTCCCTACCTATTGTTTCTATTTCATATTCAATTTTGCTAATTCATTTCCCTGTCCTGTATTCGTGTTGCCATTTTTGTCCTTTCATACTTCCATTTTGTACCCATAACCCATAAAACATTTTGTTTGCGTTTAGTTAACCATTGCAAATCTGTATATTTCTTTTGATACTTCAGTATAATTGATTAGTTGTGGGAGTCATCATAATTACTCACATACATTCCAGTATTATATTTCTGACCTCTTTGTATTAGCAGGTAAATAAAAGTTTAATAATAAAGTGCCTGTCCCAGAGAGTGACACATAGTACAACACCTGTAAAATCAAATTACAGACGGCAGAATGGATGGATGAATTCAGATGACAAATTGTTTTTAAACGGTCATAAAAGCCTGATAAAACAAAGGTTTTAAACTTTTTTTTAATTTTTTTTTATTTACCACAGAGTCAGCAAAACAAAATATTGACAACCTGCTACATTGTTTTGGAGCCACAGACTAAAAGACCCTGTTGCCCCCCAAAATTTCTAACCTTGTACCAAGGAACAATCAACAACATCTGAGCCTGGATCAAAGTCTTTGAGCAGCAGTTTTTTTGTTTTGTTTTAGCCATTCAGAGGTGGACTGTCTGATGTTCTTTGGACTATTGTTCTGGTGCAAGTACTTTTGAGGTTAAGGTCACTAACTTATGGCTAGGCATTCTTGTTTAGGATGTTCTTGTAGAGAGCAGATGTCATGGTTTCGTTGATTGCAGCAGTTTGTCCAGGTCCTGAGGAACTACCACCACCATGTAACGAGACATCTACAAGAAAACTCCGCTTAGTCTGCCTGCAGAATATTTTCCTAAAACGTTGGGATTAATCAAATGGGAGACGAGCTTTTATTTTATTTTATTTTATTTTATTTTATTTTATTTTTTATAAAGAAATGGTTTTAGTGTTTGGACTCCTAAGGATGCCATTTTTGCCAATTTCCAATCATTGAATCATGGGCAGTCACCTCAACTGGGAAAAGTTTTAGTTTTATTTGGACTAAATATTCAGATATTTTAATCTGTAAAAAATATGTATGGTCTGGCCCCTCCACCATAATTCTTGTTATATTTATATACCTTGTGCACAAAACTGTATTTGGAGGATATTGTAGACTTTTGCATAGAAGTCTTTGTACATTTAGTTTTCTCATATTTGGCAGTTCATACATGGAATACTGTACCTTCCTAATTAAGGAACATAACATTTTATAGTATTTCAAATCCATTAAACACTGGCAGGTAAATATTCTAATGTGATCATATTCAGATTAGAGATTGTTGCATATTGACCATTGTTTTTAATTTTTTTCGAGTAATTTTTTTTCGGTACTTTGCAATTTAACACCTCTGGCACGTTTACATGTAACTGCAATTAATCAGGCCCGTGGAAGACCCCGGTAGAACCCTGCTGTAGGTTGCACTTTTTGTTTAAATCATTTCAGTCCCTGTTGATTTTTACATGAGATATATTACAGTGTATTTTAAATAGAAACCAATTAGTACAAGTATTTTTTGC
This sequence comes from Crenichthys baileyi, assembly GCA_036173005.1. Lineage (NCBI taxonomy): Eukaryota > Metazoa > Chordata > Actinopteri > Cyprinodontiformes > Goodeidae > Crenichthys > Crenichthys baileyi. The sequence goes on from JAHHUM010000632.1 coordinate 373,333, forward strand.
AAATCCTGAGCATTACTGGGCTGAACAGCAGTGTTATTCTTGTGCTTCTGAAGACACACATCAGCTAAGACAAAACTCTGTTTTCCACTAATTGTTTACTTCAAAGTTTTTTAGTGAGGTCAAAAAGAGGCCATGCAGAGCACAAGATCCTACAGTATGGTGTTTGTATGTTTGTACAGAGCGATTTCTGTTGGTTAATTTCCCAACTTTAACCAGCAGAGCTATGTGAGTGTATTTCGACACAAAAACACACTTGAGTGATAGTAATGGCATGTCAAGATCCACAATAAAAATCAATACCTTAATCATCTCTTGATCGAACTGGGTTGTACTGATGTAGCAAATGACATGTTGGTGGATCATTTTCTGTGACAATTTACATTTAAAACTGTTCAAAGCAGGGATTACACATCAATAACTTTTAATTGCTGAGGGCGTGTTAGGGTAGGGTCTGTCTGCTCTGTTTTTAGTAAGGGTCTTTTGACTTTTTGTTCTGCTTGCAACAAAAAAAAACATTCTGACTGTCTATTTCCTACAAAAGCTGTTTTTGTTCTATTGCTAAATGTCCTTTTTAAATTTGCGACCACATAAAGCTAGTAAGTAAACATGGAGTTCTGATCTCTTTTGTATACAGGTATGGATTTTTATATATATATATTTTTATTAATACACGAGAGTTTTAATACACATTTTCTTGTGTTTTAAATTTTCCTCCATAAAATGTTGAAAGATGTTCTCTAAATTAAAAAGAGACGAATTACTAATGAACAGTTAAGAAACATTGATGCATGTGTTCTTGTAGACCTAAACTCTATGCATCAAACCCATGTCCCGCATCCTTTTTCTTTTTTGAGCCCTCTTCTTCTCTTATTCATTATAGATTAGTCATTTTGCAGTTATGTACTTCTTTTCAGTAATAAATTGGTAATGTAGCACTAACAGGTGTGGGTTTGTTTGAGTGAGCCTATTTGAAATTTAAAAGATGAAACATGTTTATTATGTTTCAAAGTAACTAACAGTTGATCATGTGAAAATATAGCTAGGCGTCCTCACCAGAGGAATGTCTCTGTCCTTCTGTGAAGTGGTGTCCAATGTGCTGTTACTGGTGGTTTAGTCATGCATGTATTTTGGTGTTTGATTTTTTTTTTTTTTTTTTTTTTTTTTTTTTTTTGTAATTCCCTCTGAAGGCCAATTTCAAAAATGCCTCACCAAGAGCCTCAGGTGCCGGGAGCTTCGCTGTTTCTGCCATTACAACTATCTTGGGTTGTTGGCGGTTGGCTCACCCTGGGTTACATTTCCGCATTGGCGGAGCGATCTTACAGTGAGCGTCATATCAATTAGCTGCTAAAGCACTCTGGGTTTTGTTTAAAGACTCCCTCACTCTAATGTTGGCATAGGCCAGTACAAGATTCTCACAGCATTATAACCTTATTATAAAACAAAAATGTACAGCATGATTTAATGGCTTTTATTTAAGAGGAGCAAGAATTATTCCAACTCTTGCTCGAATTAAAATATTATAGTAATGATAATCTATAACATTATTGTATTTGTCTTGATAAATAGACTTATTCAAAAGTATAAAACAAACACCCATTTAATGATTGATATCTTGTTTACTTGGTGTGGGAGACTTCTGTCACAACAAAAAAGCAGTGATTTTACAGCAGTACAACTACTCTTTAGAACTGATTTAATGTCACTCCAAACCTTATGGATGGGTCTAACTGTAAGATGTTAAGCTTTTGGATAGAGGACAGGAAAAGGTAATCATAGGAGAGGAAAGTGGAGAGCTCCGATCAGGATTAAAACCTGGTGTTCTAAAAGTGTAGCTGCTAGCTGGTAATTGTTATTGTTATTGCAGCAGTTGCATTCTGAAAAAGACTTAAAAAAATCACTTCAATGTCAGGGCTACTTTGAACTGCTTTGATGGTTTTAATGTGTCTCATACATAAACTCTATAAAACCTTTTAACATAATTCCTAAGAAATATTTTCAATGAGTTTTCCTTCATCTCCACAGATGGTGACACTTTTAATTAGTTTAATCCAATCGATAGTTTCACTAAGGTTAGGTAGTTATATTTAGTGTATTTGAATGTAAGCTCTGTAAAACACTGATTTATCAGCATTAATGGCTGAGTTTTAATGTTTAAGGAAAAGTAGTCCCTGCTCATGATGATAAAATCTATTAGCGAGTTTAAAATTGGAACATTACTGTAACAAAATGCTGCAAATATTCAACCAGTAGGAAATATTGAGCAACATCACATCATAAAACTTCATCCAAAAACAACTAACTCCTTACCAGGGCAGTTTTCCAAGGTGAATTTCTACCTAGGTAGTCTGATTTGGTCCTGGTTCATACACTGGAAATAATGGAGGTTTTAAAAGAATAGTCTCAAAACACTACCCTGGTTCTTAAAAAATATTGTGTTGTGGAAATTGACCTAAAGTCATGCTGTTGGCTGTTCATTCAATTCTGTTATGCTACATTGTTCCACAGATTGAATGGATTGTACTTATGTTTGTGAAAAGATTTTAGATATTTAAATTGTCAAGTCTACACTTTGTACAAAATAACCCCATACAGTATGCCCATTGTTGGATTTTGGTCCAACAGTGGGCATACTGATCCTTACCCAGCAAATAAACGTTTTACTGGGTGCATCTTGAAAGTGAATGAATTTGCTTATATTGCCCCTTAACTGCTGACACTGGTGCTGTTGGTGTGCTTGACAGTCTGGGTGTGCAGTGTACCTTTTTATTGACAATATTTCTGCTTGCTATAGGGGTCCCATAAAACTGTTTTTAAAAAATTACACAACAGCCTAAAGCTGACTTGTGAAGCTCTTCCAACATTTCTCTGCTATTCACTTTTTAAACCCTTCACTTGGCTTTCATGAACATAGACACTTTTCAGACGGGCGTAATCATTTAAGCAATAATGTGCAAATTTTTCTCCCTGTGACTCTTAAGGTCACAAAGCAGAAAAAGCTAAGGCTGCTTTGGTAACACTGCCTTATGAATGTCACATACTCCCAAGTTTTGCCTCCCACCAGTATGCTTTCTATGTTTCCTTGACTTCAGAACATTTCAGTGCAGGTGGGTGGGGGGAAAATGGTTTGAAAATATACATACTAAAAACAAGTATTATTAGTCCTGCTGTATGTTTCAAACACAGCTCTAAAGGCCATTTAAAATTAAACATTAAAATAACATGGTGCTTTGAAGGGGTTTTATTAAACAGAAATATAATATATCATCCTATTTGAAAAAAAACATGTATATATTTATTGTACTTGATGTAAATAGTTTGATTTCTTGGCAATGATCTGGATTTTTATTTTAGTCCCCAAGATTTTAATAGGGTTGATTTTGGTGTTTTTAGAATGGCTTTACCCATTCCAAAACTTCTTCCCGAGGAAGGTGTCCAGGAGGCATCCGATATAGATGCCCGAGCCACCTCAACTGGCTCCTCTCGATGTTGAGGAGCAGCGGCTCTACTCCGAGCCCCTCCCGGATGGCCGAGCTCCTTACCCCATCTCTAAGGGAGTGCCCGGCCACCCTACGGAGGAAGCTTATTTCAGCCGCTTGTATCCGGGATCTCATTCTTTCGGTCATGACCCAAAGTTCAAAGGAACGTAGACCGACCGGTAAATCGAGAGCTTCGCTTTTCGGCTCAGCGCTCTTTTCAGCACAACGGACTGGCAAAGTGCCCCCATTACTGCGGCAGCCACAGCGATCTGTCTGTCGATCTCCCGCTCCATTCTTCCCTCACTCGTGAAGAAGACCCAGAGATACTTGAACTCCTCCACTTGAGGCAGGAACTCCCCTCCAACCTGAAGAGGACAACCCACCCTTTTCGGGTCGAGTACCATGGCCTCTGACTTGGAGGAGCTGATCTTCATCCCAGCCGCTTCACACTCGGCTGCGAACCTCCCCAGCGCATGCTGTAGGTCTTGGCTAGAGAGGGGCCAGCAGGACCACGTCATCTGCAAAAAGAAGAGACGAAATCCACTGGTCCCCAAACCAGAACCCCTCCGGTCCTTGGCTGCGTCTAGAAATCCTGTCCATAAAAGTTATGAACAGGACCGGTGACAAAGGGCAGCCCTGCCGGAGTCCAACATGCACCGGGAACAGGTCCGACTTAGTGCCGGCAATGCGGACCAAACTCCTGCTCCGCTTGTACAGGGACCGGATGGCCCCTAATAAAGGGCCCTCGATTCCATACTCCTGGAGCACCCCCCACAGGGCATCACGAGGGACACAGTCGAATGCTTTCTCCAGGTCCACAAAACACATGTGGACCGGTTGGGCAAACTCCCATGAACCCTCGAGTACTGTAGAGGGTATAGAGCTGGTCCAGTGTTCCACAGCCGGGACGAAAACCACACTGCTCCTCCTGAAGCTGACGTTCGACTATCGGTCGGACTCTCCTCTCCAATACCCTGGCGTAGGCCTTACCAGGGAGGCTGAGGAGTGTGATCCCCCTGTAGTTGGAACACACCCTCCGGTCACCCTTCTTATGCAGGGGGACCACCACCCCAGTCTGCCAGTCCAGAGGCACTGTCCCCGACCACCATGCAATGTTGAAGAGGCGTGTCAACCATGACAGCCCTACAACATCCAGAGAGTTGAGGTACTCAGGGCGGATCTCATCCACCCCCGAAGCCTTGCCACCACAAAGCTTTTTAACTACCTCGGTGACTTCAGCCTGGGTGATGAAAGAGTCCAACCCCGAGTCCCCAGCCTCTGTTTCCACCAGGGAATGCGTGATGGCAGGATTGAGGAGATCCTCGAAGTACTCCTTCCACCGCCCGATAATGTCCTCAGTCGAGGTCAGCAGCCTCCCACCCCCACTATAAACAGTGTTGGCGAAGCACTGCTTCCCCCTCCTGAGGCGCCGGACGGTTTGCCAGAATTGCTTCGAGGCCAACCGGTAGTCCTTCTCCATGGCCTTACCGAACTCCTCCCAGGCCCGAGTTTTTGCCTCTGCCACAGCCCCGGCCACAGCACGCTTGGCCTCACGGTACCCATCAGCCGCCTCAGGAGTCCCACAAGCCAACCACAGCCGATAGGACTCCTCCTTCAGCTTGACAGCATCCCTTATTGCCGGTGTCCACCCCCGGGTTCTGGCATTGCCGCCACGACAGGCACCGCAGACCTTACGGCCGCAGCTACGGGCAGCAGCATCGACAAAAGATGTGGAGAACATGGTCCACTCGGACTCTATGTCTCCAGTATCCCCTGGAATCTGGTCAAAGCTCTCCCGGGGATGGGAGTTGAATACATCCCTGGCCGAGGGCTCCGCCAGACGTTCCCAGCAGACCCTCACTATGCGCTTGGGCCTGCCAAGTCTGTCCGGCTTTCTCCTCCTCCAGCGGATCCAACTCACCACCAGGTGGTGATCAGTAGACAGCTCAGCCCCTCTCTTCTCCCGTCCAACATGCGGCCGAAGGTCTGATGATACGACAACAAAGTCGATCATTGACCTCCTGCCTAGGGTGTCCTGGTGCCAAGTGCACTGGTGGACACCCTTATGTTTGAACATGGTGTTCATTATGGACGATCCATGACTAGCACAGAAGTCCAATAACAAAGCACCACTCGGATTCAGATCGGGGAGGCCATTCCTCCCGATCACGCCTCTCCAGGTGTCACTGTCGTTTCCCACGTGGGCGTTGAAGTCCCCCAGCAGAATAATGGAGTCCCCGGGAGGGGCACTATCCAGCACCCCCCAAAGGGACACCAAGAAGGCCGGGTACTCCGCACTACCGCTCGTCCCGTAGGCCGAAATGACAGTCAGAGACCTATCCCCAACAGGAAGGCGCAGGGATGCGACCCTCTCATCCACTGGGGTAAACCCCAACACGAGACGGCTGAGCTGGGGGGCAACAAGCAAACCCAGACCAGCCCGCCGCCTCTCCCGTGGGCCACTCCAGAGTAGAATAGAGTATAGCCCCTCTCAAGGAGATGGGTTCCAGAGCCTACGCTGTGGGTGGAGGTGAGCCCGACTATTTCTAGTCGATATCTCTCGACCTCCAGCACTAGCTCAGTCTCCTTCCCCCCCAGCGAGGTGACATTCCACGTCCCTAGAGCCAGCCTAAGCATCCGGGGATCGGGCCGCCGAGGTCTCCGCCTTCGTCTGCCACCCAATCCTCTTTGCACCGGTCCCTCACGGTTCCCCCTATAGGTGGTGGGCCCACTGGGGGATGGCCTCGCGTCTCTCGTTCGGGCTTGGCCCAGCCGGGTCCCGCGAGGAGCAACCCGGCCACCAAGCACTCTCTGGGGAGTCCCGACCCCAGGCCTGGCTCCAGGGTGGGACCCCGGCTCCACCGTACCGAAAAGTGTTTGTCAAAGCTAATAATGACCAATTAAGCAAACCTGTGTGCCCACATTTTAGTACTTTATGCTTAAAATCCTGTAGATGTGTTTACAATTAGATAAAATATGTTCTATAAATTCCAGTCACATTGGGTATTAGTTGTTCTTACATCAGGCAGCGTTTAGATTTTAAGTTGTTGAAAAATTTATGTTGCCAAGTGGTACAAACACCAGCTAGTGTTTTTGATCCGTGTTTTTAAAAACAAAGTGTCGCGCACAAATAAACCGACAACCTTTTTGGTTTGCTAAACATTAGCAGTAATGCATTAAGCAGTACTGTTGCTTTTCCCACTTTCACGTACGAAATGATGCTGTCTGCTATAGGATGTTTTCCCTGCTTTGCAATCTTTATTCAATGTTGACTTTTCAAAGCATGACCCAAGCACGTGGGTTCAGCCTCCACAAGGCGCTAAAACTCTCATCAGTTGTGAGACATCACAAAATAAAAGCATGCTTGTGAAGATGAAAAGACCAATATATTATTTAAAACTATTGTTTTTGATTATTAAGATGTTTCGCTGACTGTTTAAAGCCAAAATCTAAATTGAATGGTAAATTTAAATAACTGCACAGCCCTAATTCCTAGGCTGTCTTTAAACATCCTAACCAGTTTATTTTCTACTGGCAGTCTGGTTCTTCTTGCAGACATTGGTAAGGTGGTGACACAGCAGAATAACTGGTACTTTCATATATTGGCTTGAACGGACCATCTTAACAGTTCCAGTTGTTTAGAAATGACTCCCAACTTGAAAACATTAAATTGACAATTCTCCTCTCTGGGTTCCTTTGACTTTCCCATTTTTTCTGAGTGTTTGTCAATCCACTGAGTGCAATCAAACTAATTGTTTTACACGGGCAAAGAAAAGGTAATAATGATTTTACACATTGGTCTTGTCAATTTAATGGTGCGTTCAGACCAACTTCGATTTCAGCGCATTTTTCGCCTCATTTTTGTGCTGTCGTTCGCCTGACATTTCGATAGCAATTTGCGTGGCCAACAGCCGACAACACTCCACACCCTTCACCGTGTCATCAAAAAGGAGGAGCTTCTAACTGCTGGTTGCTGGTTTCAACTCAACATGGCGGACCTGGTTTTTACGGTGCGAGTCACAGCCCTTTTTTTATGGAAAGCTGAACAACACCTCCGTCGTCTCTGGGTTCACCAGATTCTCCAGAGACGGAACCAGTTTGGAGAGTACCACCACCTACTCCATGGCCAGTGTCTGGATGACGGTCGCCTTCAGCGGTACTTCCGCCTATCCTGGACCCAGTTTGAGGACCTGCTGCTCCGCGTTGGGGGAAGAATCAGCCTCCGGGACACCAACTACAGGCGGTGTATCCCGCTGCCGAACTCCTGCCCATCTGTCTTCGGGGAGTAAATAAATCTCAGCTCAACAGAAAGCTGTGTGTGAAGGCCACATGTGTGCTTCACAACTTCGGGCGTGCCTTATTAACCAGTCCTTTTCAGGACTAAATTTCAACAGCTTTTTCAAAGCCACCCACAAACCTCTCAGAGCAAACCTTCCTTCATACTATCTGTACATGAATGCTTGTCTTTTTTCTTATATATTTGATGTTTGCGGATTGTAGGTATTGTTTTCCCTTATTTCTTTGCAGGGACTGCACTGACTAATTTGCGATGCAAAATTCGCAACGAGTCCATTGCGGGTTTCGCTTCACTCTCGCTTCGCTCTAATCGTTCCATTCGCATCGCGTCCTTCGCATCGCTTCACATCGCTTTGCTCCTTAACATGTAAATCACTCGCTCCTATCGCGTCATTCGCGGTCAGTCTGAACGCACCATAAGACTTTTAAGAACCTTCAGCAGCACTTATCAAAGTGTGTATGCTGCCTTTTTAGTTAACAATTATTTTTTGATTTCATATATGTACTGTCTGTTTCTGTTGAGAGCACTAGACCTGTAATAACAACTTAGAAACGGACACATTAATGACTAACCAGGTTATCTAAAACACATTGCCTAAACTCCTAAGTGCATAACTGAAAAGCGGGTATGGATTTTATTTTGATCACCGATGCCCTGTAACAACGAAATACATGTAAAAAACAATTACTAAGATTACATGCATTTAAGAGCGCTGCCCCTCTAAGGTTCTTGAAAATGAATCTACAACCATTGTTTTCTTGTGGGAAATCTAATTAATTTGTAGTATATGCTTTTCCAGTTGTGTAGTTGTTCTTTTGTAAAGGAAAAAAACTGCCTTTGGCTTCAGTGGACTGCTATTAATTGTATGCTTTAAAGCAACAAGATCTTGTTGTTTTTTTTGTCTGTAACATTATGAGAAATGGTAGTAATGAAATATAACTAGCCTAATTAGCAAAACGGATTCAAAAAAGAAAAAAAACAATGCATTAGGGACGCTGTGCAGTACACAATCCCTCTGCAGCTGACTTTACAACACAATGTCAAAAACCTGTGAGGTTTATGTTTAAAGAAATGTTTTTTTGATAAGGGAGGGCTGTTATGCACCACTAGAGAGGGTAACAATAGCATGCCAAAAGAAATTGATACAACACAAAAAAAATGCCTCCAAGAAATGTTCCCTCTGGCTCTTTATGCTGAGGAAATGGCTCTTTTCAGAACACCACTGGGCAAACCGTTTCCAGAATCATTTTACCTCTCTGCTCTGCTCTGTTCAGCCTGCAAATCTGTCAGGAATGGCCAGTTCCTCCAGATAGCCACACCAATAGCATGCAGGGGTTATTTGTGGTGTTATATTTGATGAAGAATATGTATAACCATAATCTAAAATATGGTTCCAAATTAGTCATATGATACACTCTTAACCACCAGTAAATATATTTTATCTAATGATAAAGATTATAAGAGAACAAATTTATGGAGAACCTCAAGAGTACAAACATAGCATTTAGGATCCAGGATGCAGCACATTAACAGCTAAATTAAACATAGTATGTCATAACTCCAATCACTAGATGACAAAAAAGTGCTTTCAATATAATCCTTGGTATGTACTGAATGTGCATCACCAGTGGTCAGTGGTATGTATACACCACCTTGGCTATGTAGTGGTTGAAACACATACGCCTTGTTGCACATTTTTCCAACTAACACATTTGTTGTTTGATACACATCACATTGACGGTAGAGACAGTTTTGGAATTATTTTTTATGGTCCACTATGATGTGTACTTCGTTTCTGGTTTACATGGCAATTAGATTTCTGGAAAATAATATTTACTCTAGCAGATAATGATTAGCTGTAACTGAACATGTGCTTTTTGTACAGTGTGTCCCACAAACTGCTGTGAAAGAACAGCTTTCAGCAACTCTCTGAACTCAACTCACCCATTGAGCAAGCACTTTGTGGTGCTGCAGTAAGTCTGAACAAAAATTGTGCAAAGCTGAAATCCTGGCTGCTTACAGCAGTGTTTTTAAATTGGCAACTGCAACACTAGATTGAGTAACTTCTTAGACATTGTTGGTGACTAAAGCTTGAAAGCTGACTGCAACACGCTTTTAGGGGAATCTGCTAAAAATTGAGGTTTCTGCCTGCAGTAAAGTCTCACGTTTCTGCTGTATAAAGAGCCACTCAAACAAAGTAGTTCTCAACCAATTGCCTGCCAAAAACATGTCACCAATGTACCCTTTAAAAATCAGCTGAACTCTTGATCTATAGCTTTTGATCAAGAGGTACTCATAAATGAACTTTTGCCCTGTTATGTAGCGAAAACAAAAATGGTTGAAAAACTATTTACATTTATTTAAATTTTCTGGAGCACTGAAAGATGATCTGGTTTTGAGGGTCAATTCTTTGTTGTCTTGATTTGGCATGGACCTTCATTTGCTATATTGTACTTTGTTTAAAAAAGATTACATTTACTACTTAGCTTTGTGCTTCTGGTAGCTGTTTAATAATACATACAAAAAGTATCCACACCTCATCAAATGCACTGTTTGAAGCATTGAAGAATTTCCTGATTGTTTGAGGTTGTCAGTAAAGCCTAAATGTTATCAAACATGCATCTATCCTGCTAAATCCTTTTGGTTTATGGGGTTGCTCCTGCTTTTAATGGGTGAAAGGTTACATCCATTGCAGAGCAGTTCAGACACGCATTAAGATTACTGCATGGACACATACACACACCTAATGGTGATTTAGAGCGGTCAGTTAAAGTAACACACATGTTTGTGGACTGTGGGAGGAAGCTGTGGTACCTGTATAAAAAGCACTGGGAGAACATGCAAACTACTCAAAAAGGCCCCAGATGGGATTCAAACCCAGGATCTTGTAGCTGTGAGGTGGCTATGCTAGCAACCAGGAGTGGGGTATTAAATTATTTCTTTTCATTGCATCTATAGGTGAACATGTACAATTCTGAACTGATTAACAAAAGTCAACTTGATTATCTTAATGTTAATTTAGAAGCTAATTTTGAGGATTGCAAAGGGCGTTAGTGGGAAGTGTACCATGTTGAATCACACCTCCTACTAACTGCTTGACCATGCAACCCATCTGTGCCCATACAGCATCTTGGATTGATACCTAATTATGACTACATCATATTGTGTTATGCTATTGCTAGCACGTTTCCTCTTCATTTTTATTCCAGTTAATAGTGTGCACACAATTTGCAGAAAAGGTACAGGGGTTGGACAATGAAACTGAAACACCTGTCATTTTAGTGTGGGAGGTTTCATGGCTAAATTGGACAAGCCTGGTAGCCAGTCTTCATTGATTGCACATTGCACCAGTAAGAGCAGAGTGTGAAGGTTCAATTGGCAGGGTAAGAGCACAGTTTTGCTCAAAATATTGAAATGCACACAACATTATGGGTGACATACCAGAGTTCAAAAGAGGACAAATAGTTGGTGCACATCTTGCTGGCGCATCTGTGACCAAGACAGCAAGTCTTTGTGATGTATCAAGAGCCACGGTATCCAGGGTAATGTCAGCATACCACCAAGAAGGATGAACCACATCCAACAGGATTAACTGTGGACGCAAGAGGAAGCTGTCTGAAAGGGATGTTCGGGTGCTAACCAAGATTGTATCCAAAAAACATAAAACCACGGCTGCCCAAATTACGGCAGAATTAAATGTGCACCTCAACTCTACTGTTTCCACCAGAACTGCCCGTCGGGAGCTCCACAGGGTCAATATACACAGCCGGGCTGCTATAGCCAAACCTTTGGTCACTCATGCCAATGCCAAACGTCGGTTTCAATGGTGGCAGGAGCGCAAATCTTGGGCTGTGGACAATGTGAAACATGTATTGTTCTCTGATGAGTCCACCTTTACTGTTTTCCCCACATCCGGGAGAGTTACGTGTGTGGAGAAGCCCCAAAGAAGCGTACCACCAGACTGTTGCATGCCCAGAGTGAAGCATGGGGGTGGATCAGTGATGGTTTGGGCTGCCATATCATGGCATTCCCTTGGCCCAATACTTGTGCTAGATGGGCGCGTCACTGCCAAGGACTACTGAACCATTCTTGAGGACCATGTGCATCCAATGGTTCAAACATTGTATCCTGAAGGCGGTGTCGTGTGTCAGGATGACAATGCACCAATACACACAGCAAGACTGGTGAAAGATTGGTTTGATGAACATGAAAGTGAAGTTTAACATCTCCCATGGCCTGTACAGTCACCAGATCTAAATATTATTGAGCCAATTTGGGGTGTTTTGGAGGAGCGAGTCAGGAAACGTTTTCCTCCACCAGTATCACGTAGTGACCTGGCCACTATCCTGCAAGAAGAATGGCTTAAAATCCCTCTGACCACTGTGCAGGACTTGTATATGTCATTCCCAAGACGAATTGACGCTGTATTGGCCGCAAAAGGAGGCCCTACACCATACTAATAAATTATTGTGGTCTAAAACCAGGTGTTTCAGTTTCATTGTCCAACCCCTGTATTTCTGCTTCACAAGCTAAGCTAGGTTTTGCAGGAATAGATCCCAAAGAAGGCAAATCCCTTAAGACGTTTGGTTAAATTGTCTGCACCCATTTCTAGAGTGCACTTGTTGGTCATCTTTATGCTTTAGCAAAGCCACAGGCATTTGCATCTCTCTGCCTGAACTTAATGGACACCACACAGGCAAATATATTTTCTCTAACTGTTTCTTAAGGGACTGAAAAGGTGCAAAATGTTTATATTGAGGCTCAGGTGGCAACAGTGTACCTGATGCTTACCTCTTGCTTGCCTGTACATTTAAATGGATTGGGCTGATGTAACACAATGAGTTTGCCTTTCACCATAGACTGAGTGAAGCTGAGTATATCTGCTGTACCACTCCCAGTCTGACTGTTTGGGAGAAGACTTCTGCCAAATTTTAAGACTTTGTGGATATACTGTGGTTCTTAGTTTAAATCCCTTCCTTATCAATTATGTGGTTTAAATATTTTTCAGCCACCCTTCTGTAATAGTTTGGAGGAATAAGACAAGTTTGCTCTCAGTTTGACCCCCTCTTTTGTGCCTCCTGTCAGGTTTACTCGTTTATTTCAGGGCTCATCCCACTGGCAGCTCAAACAATGCTTCACACTAGTAAATCTGTGTGTATTTTTTCATATTAATGACATATCGGCTAGTGTCCTTTTTGTTTGATTTTGCTGTGAATTCCCACTGCTTTTCATAGAGATTAACATAAATTTAATTGCGCTCTTATTCAGAGATTGTTTTAATGCACAAGACCTTCAATAAATTAAAATAAGTGTTCCAATGAGACTTGTTTGTCACATTAAAATTATCTTTTGAAAATAACATTTAAGCAGGTATTAAACATACTTTTAATTAAGCCTACATTTATGTATAAAATTTATTTTTTATTGGTCTGATGTAATATTCTAATCTTAAATGTTTTCATTAGCTGCAAGCAGAAATATATTATGGTTAAGAGAAATAAAGGCTTAAAAATATCAGTCTGTGTAATTATTAATCTGATATAATGTGTTTCATTTAGTGAATTAAGCTACTGAATTAGTTTTCAATAATATTCTCTATCTCTAGGTAATAGAAATGAGAAATATTATGTTAACAGCTGTTTTAGTTAAACCTTCAAGCTCAGGAAACAGGAGATTAAACAAAATAATGGCGTCACTGCTTTAAGCTTTCTAGAATTGCGCCGCTCAGGGTGGCAGCAGGTTGGAGTAGCTCTGTTACTTTTGATTCTGATTGATTCTTTTTTGGGAACTCTTCCTCTTGTGGTGGATACAGTTGATTGTTTTTGGACGACTGTCCTCTCTGGTGTCAGATGCTGTGCAGCTGGGAGGATTTTTCCTAATACTTTTCTACTTTTGGGATCATATCCCTGACTCCAGCGTCTCTCTGCCAGGCTTTTTTAACCATACGAGCAGACAGAGATTAAAGAGGAGCGGCAAATGTAAAGGAGGTGGACTGGCAGTACTCGTGAACAACAGATGGTGTCATCCAGGACATGTTCGTTCATATTATTTACCCAGAGTTGACCAGTGTTGTTTTGGCAACTGCATACGTTCCACCTTCCGCTGTTCCCGACACTGCATGTGATGCCATCAGCTCAGTTGTTGCTAAGATACAGACACAACATCCCAATGCGTTTGTGGCAATATCTGGTGATTTTAACCATGCTTCACTCTCTGCTACACTTTATGCAAATTACATCTGTGAATGCTGCAAGTCACTGACTGGATGCAATCTGCTGGCTTTTTATCCAATTTGAATAAATAACTGAATCTGACTGATGATGATTAGGATTAATTGTTCAATGATTAGGATTAATTGTAATGTATGTACCTGACTTTTGTGAAGTGCCTTGAGACAACATGTGCTGTGAATTGGCGCTATATAAATAAAACAAAAAAAATAATAATAAAAAAATATTTGCCTCTAGGCAAATCAGATCACAATCTTGTTTCACTCTGCTCGAAATATAAGACCCAGAGACAGCCTGTAAGAGAACTGTGAGAAAATGGTCACAGGAAGCTGATGAAGCCCTCCAATGTTGCTTTGAGGCTACAGACTGGGATGCACTGTGCCAGCCACATGGAGAGGACATCAATGCCATGACTGAGTGTGTAACCGACTATATACACTTCTGTGTGGATAACATCATCCCCACCAGAATGGTGAGATGCTTCCCCAATAACAAACCCTGGATCACCAGTGACCTGAAGGACCTGCTTAACATGAAGAAAAGAGCCTTCAGAGAGGGAGACAGAATTGTTGAGGAGTATCCAGAAGCAACTTGAAGTCAAGATAAGAGACAGCAAGGAGGTGTACAAGAAGAAGCTGGAGAGCAAGCTCCAGCAAAACAATATCAGAGATGTGTGGTCAGGGATGAAGAAGATCACAGGCTTCAAGCAGAAAGAAGATCAGACTGATGGATTTCTGGACAGAGCCAATGAACTGAACACATTCTTCAATTGGTTCAGTTCAGAAACGAGCTCAGCTTCCTCCTCTCCTGCTCACAGTCAAACAGACATCCCACCCTCCTTTGACCCACAGGACCCACGGCTGTCCAGTAACACCTCAAATGTCTTTTCTTCCACGTCAGCCATGGGCCCTTCTGCTTCTATATGTTTGCCTTCAACCAAATCAGAAGATGCTGATGCTCCCTTTGCCTCCCTCTTCCACCTGTGTGTCTCAAAAAGTCAGGTGAAGATGCAACTGGAGAGACTGAATCAGAATAAGGCTGCAGGTCCAGATCGTGTCAGCCCTAGAGTCCTGAAGGGCTGTGCAGAGCAGCTCTGGGATTCTGCAGCACCTCTTCAATCTTACCCTGGCCCAGAAGAAGGTTCCAGTGTTTCAGAAGACCTCCTGTCTTGTTCTGGGGCCAAAGAAAACTCACCCATCAGTCCTCAATGACTACAGACCTGTTGCCCTGACATCCCACATCATGAAGGTCCTAGAGAGACTCCTGTTGGCCCACCTGAGTAAGCAAACAATAAACTATCAGGACCCCCCTTCAGTTTGCTTATCACTGTGGAGTTGGAGTTGAAGATGCCATCATACACCTGCTTCAACAAACCCACTGTCATCTGGACAAAGCCAGCAGCACTGTGAGGATCATGTTCTTTGATTTCTCCAGTGCATTTAACACAATCCAACCTTATTTGCTTTGTCAGAAACTCCAGAAGATTCAGGTGGAGGCCTAAACAATCTCCTGGATCAAAGACTACCTGACAAACAGACCACAGTTTGTGAGACTGAAGGTTTCAGGAGGTTTCAGCACAGGAGCACCACAAGGGACTGTACTCTCACCATTCGTTTTCACTCCGTACACCTCAAACTTCCAGTACAAGACAGACTCCTGTCACCTGCAGAAATACTCTGATAATTCTGCAGTCGTGGGGTGGATCAGAGATGGACAAGAAGATGAGTACAGGAAGGTGGTGGACCGCTTTGTGGCATGGTGTGGAAACAATCATCTCATCTTGAACGTGAATAAAACGAAGCAGATGATTGTAGATTTTAAGAGAAACAGGAATAAGTCAAAAACTATTTTCATCATGGGAGAAGAAGTGGAGGTGGTGGAGTATAAATACCTCGGTGTTAACCCTAACTGTGCAGCCATCTACAAGAAGGGACAGAGCAGACGTTACTTCTTGAAGAAGCTTAGGTCTTTCGGTGTTTGCAGCAAGATGATGCATATCTTCTATAAGTCTGTTGTGGAGAGTGTGATCTCTTCTGCCATCATCGGCTGGGGAAGTAGCATCAGAGCCAGGGACTTAAAAAAGCTCAACAAGCTGATAAAGAAGGCTGGCTCTGCTCTGGTGACTCCTCCGGATTGTCTGGAGATCATTGTGCAAATAGGGATTGTTCATAAAATGAAGAACATTATGGAGAACCCTGAGCATCCTCTTCATCAGACTGTCCTACAACAACAGAGTGTCTTCAGTCAGAGGCTTCTTCAGATGTGCTGTAAGACAAACCACTACAGGAGATCCTTCCTGTCCACAGCCATTAGCATCTACAACGACTCTTTAAAGAAACCTACATAATGAGCTACATCATCATTTAATTTCCTTCTGGGATTTACAAAGTATTTTTGAATTGAATTGAAGCTGTAGTTTGTAAACATTTTCTGCTGTGTGCTTTTGAAGAATGAAAAATGACTAGTTTAAAGTAAATCTTTTTGTTATTTAATGCTGGAACAGGGGTTCAATAAATGCTTCAGTGGGTCAAGGAAGGTGATATAAGTTTAGGAGAGCAGCTTGGAGCATTTTGATCTCTTTTTTAAACAGAACCCGTTCCAGCTTTATCAAAAATGAGAGCCAGTGGAAGCAGTTTTTGACTTGCTGCCTCAGGAGGCACCAAAAATGTTCAGTGCTGTAGATATTGTGATTATGTAGAGAAATTTCGGTGCCATGTAACTGTTGTGATTTTTGACCAGTTTTTAGAAATCTCACCTTTTCCTATCTGTACTTTATAGTCATGAGAAAGGGCACCGGCTTTATGAAAGAGTTGGTTCACAAAAAGTTCAGACATTCCCTAAATGACACCATGCAGTGTTATTACAAGAGTAAATGATGTAGGAGATAAAACTCTTCACAGAAACCAGCTCGTGCTATATGGTTTAGCTCCAGTTGATTAAATGTTCAGTGTCATTAGGAAACGTTTCCAGGAACCAGGATCATTTTCTAGGACGACTCTTTACCTCCCCTGTGTTGCCGCTGAAACTATCAGGGTAAAAATCATAATGCCTAGGTTTAACTGACTGAAGTTTAACCCCATCCCCTCCACCCACCCCCACAATAAAATGGCCCTGGTCCTGAGGTTGTATTTCCATTATCCTGAATCTTCAGAGGGACCTTTGTGGTGGTAAGTTGATGAACATTTGTAATTGGATGAATTTTGTCTCGTTATTCAGTCGTCCCAGTTTAAACCCCTCAACAGTTCATATTTTCTATTAACTTTCCTTTAATTTCCTACTTTAAGGAAACTTTTACCGTTTCCTCAAAGTTTGTAAGGATTTTAATTTGGTTTAAGAGTGTAACCACTGCCAAATTATTAGACGTTATGGTAAAGTTGTTCAAATCAGAACTCCTGCTTGTGTTTCCTACTTCTGCTTCCCTACAGAGTTCCACTTTCCAGTCTTAGTTTATAGTTCATTTTGTGTACAAACTTAAATTGTTTTGGTGCAACAGTTTTTTTTAACATTTAACGAGCTATGTTTTATTATTAATGGTCCAAAAATGAGCTGTAATTGGAAGTCAAGTCAACTTGTTTATGAGCACATTTAAAAACAAGTATTGAGCAAAGTGCTGTATGTTCAGAATTTTGACTTGAATCTAATAGAGAATCTGTGAGGGGCGCTAAAGATTAGGATGATGGCAGAGAGGCCTTTCAATCTGAAATACTTTGAGCTCTTCACCAAAGACAAATTTTCCAAATGCCAGTTGAAATATGCCAAAAATCTGGTCAGCAATTAAGAGGGGTTTGATAAGGAAACATATTTTTCCATTGAGTTTCATTAAAATTTTAACCAGATGCATTATTTTTTCCATTGTTTTATTTTTTAAGAGATACCCGTCTCATTTCCTTTTTAAGAAACAAACTTCAGGGTTGAATAAAAATCATTTTGGATATACATTTGCCAGGGTGTGAATAATTTGGGGGTTTGATTTTGCCAGGAAATGCAAAAAGGTCCCTTAAACTGAAACATTCTGATGTACCTTATGAGGAAAGAATTGTTGAATATGTTTATGTTGTCTTCTGCTCCTTCCTACATGTGCGATATGACCTAACAGCTTTGAAATAATGCAACAGCATTCCCTTTCTAAACCTGAAGTTATTGTGTTCTGGTTTTGCTAATCACAAGCTGTAATTTTAGGGAATCTCTACAGTTTGCTGTTCAAACTCGACGCCAAGAAAACTGTATTTGACCGTGAATTAGTAGCCTATTAAAACCAGATTTAGTGATTACCAAAGTAGCACACAATCAAACACACAGCGATTACTCTTGCTGTATCATTGCTATACTAATTTATTGATTGTTTTTCAGTTAACAAATTGTAGATTTCTGAGTGAGCGTTTATAATCCTAACGATTATTCTCTTATGAGTTTTTAAGACCAAAATGCTATGAAGGAACCATCAAGTTATGCGATGGTTGCAGGATCATTAAGTGAATGTCTAATTAACTTATTATAAAGCATTTTTGTACTGGCTATCAAATCTTTCCTCTAGGCACCAATGTATCCATCTGACCTGATTTGATTGCACAGTCACATTAATGAGCTCTGCGATGTCCCACATACTGTCTCACACCTTGCTTCCCAGCTGCTGCCAACAGACAAAAGGGTATTTGGGGTGGGGGGATTGTGTTTAAGAGGGAAAGAAACCATACTCCAAGACGTAGAATGAGTGCATCAAGCACTGGAATGCCCCTGACGGTATTTAAAGGTTAATTTGTTTGTTTCTGTGATTAAATGGTTCTCCAATTACGTTGTGGGTTAGCGTTTAGAGAATGTTTGATAAGCCAGCTAATGTTAAATCCTGTCAATTGTTAAACTGCATGGTGTTTGTGGCATTAAATGGTAGTAGGGAAGAAATACAGAATCTAGGAATCTCCTGAAATGCTTAAAATAAACAAAAAGCTGCACTGACGGCTCACAGGAGCCCATTTTCAGTCTCTGGGTGTCATGTGTCTGTGCTTGTGGGTTTGAAGGGAGGAAAGGGAGAATGTAGTTCCATGCAAAATAAAATAATTTGCATAATATGTGTGAAACTCATTTGCAACACTCCCCCCAAACTATGTATTAAAGCATAGAAAACCAGCACACAAAGAGATCGGAATGAATCTTAAAGTGGATATGTGAAACACAGAAATTTTAAATGACATACAGCGCCTTGCAAAAATATTCCTCCTTCTTGAGCTCTTCCACATTTTGTCCCATTACAATCACACACTTTATGGGATGGCTTACGAGAAAGTTGCACATAATTTTGTAGTGGAATGAAAAATGTTTCATGGTTTTCAAGATGTTTTGGAAAAAAACCTAAAACATGTATATTTAGCTCCATTTACACTGATACCCCCTGAATAAACTCCAGTGTCACCAGTTCAGTTTATCTATATAGTGGGAATTCACAGTAAATGTCCTCTCAAGGCATTTGCATATAAAACCATTATACACATAGTTATTTCAATTCAATCACACAGATGGATTTAAAGTTTACATACATTCTAATTCGATCCTAATGATTAAACTATGTGGTGATGTTTATTATTTAAGTAGGCTTTTTGTTCAAGGAAACCCAGCTGATGCATCCAGTCAATGACATTTTGAAGCGATAGCTCCTCCTGAACAAGCTTTTATGGACATTGGACAATTGAAAGTTGTTTAATTGTTGAAAGAAGAACAGAACAATTCCCCTTTGTAGTTTGCCAGAACCTATGTACGGGACACAGCAAACCTGTGGATAAGGTGCTCTGGTCAGACTAGAAAAATATTTAACTCTTAGGCGTAGATGCAAATTGTAACGTGTGGCAGTAACACTGCACACCACCCTGGTCAAACCGTCCTCACAGCGACACACAGTGGTGTCTGTGTCATGTTGTGGGGATGTTTTGTGTTTTTCAGTTTAGGATGACTTTGCAACCAAGGCCAGCATACATGAGGGAGCAATATAAAGGAAAATCACACACAGTAAATCTCAGTGGGCATCTGAGAACACTTACTATCAGTCAGGTTACATTAAATCACTACGTACTTTACACAAGTCCTACTTCAAGTCCAGCTCTTGTTACTGCATGACCAGGTTCCTACCTTTTTAACCCAATAAACTCTAACATTTATAACCTTTTGTCATAACTACAAAACCAACACCCTTCTGTCCTCAGCAATACCTGTAAAGATGCAACTTTTTGGACATTTTCCCTCCAGCGAGTGCAATAAAGCCATCCTGAATTGTCATGTCTTTTATTTAACATACCTGAATCAAATTAATGGTTCAGTAGCAGGCTGCTGCAGAGCTAGGTGAAATGCTAAGACGATAATTCGTCCATTTGAATCAGCTGTGTTGGAGCAAGGACACATCTAAACCCTGCAGGACACCGGCCCATGAGGAGCGGAGCTGGACACCTCTGGTTTAGATCAAAACATAAACATGTGTTGGAACGACTGAATCAAAAGACTTAAAGCGGTTTAATCAGCCAAACTATATTTATTAGTTTGGTGACTTCAGAAGACAGCTGGTTACACAGGATTGTTTTTAGGGGTATTAGAGTAAAGGAGACTGAAAAAATACTCACTACTATTCACAGATTTTTATTCTGTAAAAAATCCCAATTATACTACTTTACGCTGGTGTATTACATAAAATCACAATAAAATACATTAATTTTGTGACTTTTCTGTGACAAGATGTAAAAGGTTCAAGCCTCTGTGAAGATGTGTGAATCAGTTTGTTTACTTCCATATGTAGACGACCTTCTGCTTTTTAAAGTTTTTTTATAGTGCTTTTTGATCTGTTGTTTAGGTTGCTTGTTTCACACAGTTTTACAATAGTATGGGTGTCCAAAGGTATAACCAAAGGTCACCTACATAAATAGTCTGTGAAAGATAGTGGAATGGGGTTTTATTGGGATTACAGACTCTGTCTGCTTAAGCTCTGGGTTTAAACTTCTGCTTTATCCATCTTTTCTCCAAATGAATTCCTCAGCTGGCTGAAGTCAGAGAGGTTTGCAGCACTGCCCCATCTCGTATGGGAGCGACTATGAATATAAATAGGAGAGTTCCTCAAGGTATTACAACTCATCCATGCTTCGCCGCTGGGTGAGAATGTCAATACCCACATTATACAGGAAGTGTAATTTCATTCAATTTGTAAAGGTCGTAACAGCTGAAATTTTGAGGTTCGATTTGAAATATGATCCCACCGTTACCTGCCCTAACAATGAGAATGGAAATTGTTAACCAGTGTTCTATATTCGGTAATGCTACTTGGATGTCATGTTAAGGTGTTTAGTAATGCACCTGTTGATACCTTTTATATGATCTTATTTATCAGATTTGAAAAATGTGTGGTGCATCAACATTCATTGCAATGGTCGTTTTATTTTTCTTGCCTGGATAAAAATACATTAAAAGAACAGAGTTTTTTTTGCCCCCAAATAAACCCTACAAGAATCTGTTTTGGTGTGAACATCTGTAGTTTCCCTATTCGCCTTTAAGGTGTGTGGAGATTTTAATTCAAATTCATATTACTAGTTTTTACATCTGCAAAATGTTTAAAATGCATAAACTGAATAAGCCAATGACTAGATACAAGGTGCAACACCAAGCATAAGACAAGAGGGTAGAATGTGACTAGTTTTAGCAGAGTAGACATTACAATTTAATTGTAATCATAGTAGTCTGCAGTTGTAAAAAAATAAGAAAAGAGCAAAGCTGGGTAACACACAGCGCCTGATGCTGGGACTGTGTGACTCAATCCTCCCTGGAATTCAAAAATGTTGCTCTTTCCTGTGATCAGTCAGCCCGGGGCAAAGCTGGCACCGCTGGACTGGGCCTGAGCGAGGGAGAAACGGCAGAGTGCGAGTGAAGGAGAAGAAGGCGTATAGGAGAGAGAGAGAGAGAGAGATGTTGGTGGGTATGTGTTGGGCTCCAGGCTATGATACCAAACTTCCTTTGAAGCGTGCTGCTTTGGGCTGCAAGACTGATATAATATTTAATGAAATAATTACATACACTCGGGAAAAACTGCACCGGTTAGACGGTGTAACTTTTTCTGCTGGGGATTTGGAAAAATGTAGCACTGATGTACTGGATTTGGCTTGTTGCCTCCTCTCTCCATGTATAATGCTTCATGCAGCACAACTCTGATATTAAAATTTTTGCATAAAGTTAGAATATTAAACATTGATCATGTAAGACTGCTATCGTTGTATTTGTTTCTGTAGAGAGGTTTCATTGTCTGCAGTCTTTAAGCAACATCATTAAATTCTGCTTGCATCCCCCTTCTGCTGAATGGGAGATGCAACAAGGTACGCTTTAAAAGATGGAGATATAAAGCTGAGAGACTGTAGCAGTTTCTGTTTTTAAGGTGGAACAACCTTTGTTCTTTAATCCAAAGACTCTGCTCAGTTCACCTGACAGCTAGGTTTTGTTAAGCAAGTAAAATGAACCTAGCTCGACCAAAATAAAGTATTTCTAATATCGTTAAGCTTATCTCTCGAAAAAGTTTTCATAGCATTTCAAACTGTTGAATTTTTATATATAAATCCACCTGCAGATGGCCTCAAGATAATGAAAGTTAATCAGTTTATTCCCAATTAATGGTAATAATCATATATTAAACATTGTAAGGTTCAGTGAAGAACATTAATTGCTAAAATGTGTGAAGCTGCTTTTTTCCTCTGAAATGATGGTAAATTATGTAAAATACCTTTTAATGTCCAAAGCAACTCTTAGCAGACATTGAGCTTTATAGGAAACTATTTAGAGTAAAATCACACATCTTTGAACTTCTCTGACATCACAGAGAAAAAAGTCCCTCTTATTGGCTGACCTCACACTTACTTTTTGTTATTGGTTGGAAAACACAATGTGAATTTCACGTTGCCCAGATGTTTGCTTTTGACTTGTTGATCAGTCCTGGTTAACTTGGTCCAGGCAGAAGTGCAAGTCCTGCTGCTAAAGTACTCTTCAGAACCGAAATCCCAGAAAGCTTTCAAACAACCAACCCAAACCCGACCGAGTCTACCAGGATCCAGTTACCCTGATGGGCTGCGATTGTGATAATTGTTTAACCTCGTACGGCAAGCTATTTTTGAGTAGGTTTTGAGTTTTCCCTCATTTGTGATGTGATTTTTAATGCTCACTTTGCAACATCAAAATCACAAAGGAGTGCATGAATGTAATGTTTGTTTGGCTAGAAGATTTCAGCTGCCATGCATTGAAACTCCGCTTGCTGCTAATATAATTAGTCAGTTGGAGGGACTTTTACAGCCCTGAGGCCCACAGTTGATGCAGATCTTAGCCTATATTATAATATTATTACTAAAGGTCTAGGCAAGTCGGGAGGTAATAACAACAAAAAGCAATTGCAATTGATAAAATCTTGGTAATATTCCACAAAATGATCACAATTTCACATTTTTTTAATAGACCTAACTCTAACCCTATCTACAAATAATGTAGAATGCTCATTCATGTCCAGGCTAAGTTGACACTGAATAGTATTAGCTTTAACTTTTCTCTGTAAACCGTTTTTCATTTATAAGAAATCTACTCTTCTTGACTAAGTATGTAGTAGTCCATGCACCAGATGTCATTATTTTAGGTTATGAGACATGCTATTATTAACCAGAGACTTGTTGGTTTATGGCGTTAAAGCCAACGATGTATGCAATTACTGGAAAACTAAATGAAATGTATTATAAAATATATTTAATAGCCTTCTCTCCATTGAGTTGGAATTTTAAAATAATGGAGATAGGGTAGCTATTTAGTTTGG
Organism: Crenichthys baileyi; assembly: GCA_036173005.1. Lineage (NCBI taxonomy): Eukaryota > Metazoa > Chordata > Actinopteri > Cyprinodontiformes > Goodeidae > Crenichthys > Crenichthys baileyi. Next base: position 397,144 of record JAHHUM010000632.1, read on the forward strand.
AATAGATCCTCTGGGCAGTTACAATGTTCTGTGTGATCTATAACCTGTCAATGCTCTCATCATTTCTGCTTACGCCGCATCCCCTGCCAAGTGGTGCATACATCAAATCCTAACAGAAGCCCATAGCTCATCTTTCCTTGAGCAAACTACAACACACTACACATTCTTACCTGGTGTTTCATATAAGATTAATATCCTAACTCGGGACTGTCAGATAACTTAGAAAGTGCTGATAAATGTGTGCTTTCCTAAAATGTGCTGTTTTTCCATAGTTTCCTATTTTGTGAGGCCTCCTCTTTTTTTCATCTTAAATTTTATGAAAATGAATTTCTGAAATTAAAGATACAATCTCATAGTTTTTTGTTACACAGCTGTTTTACATGATCTGAAATGCACATATTACCAGTGATTTATACATATAGGCTAATAGCCATACCAGCAGGACTTGCTCAATAACAGATAGATGGCGTTGCCTAGCAACTGCTGAGTCCCACAACAGTGACTTGTACCTACTCCTGGAGGCAGACTCCATCTTGTAGGTTTCTCTGTCTTCTAATTGGTCAGGTGGGTAAACACGGTTCCCTCACTCCTCCATGCTGTAATTTTCATCCGTGGCCTTAAGTGACAGATAGCAGCAGCTTTATGCTAGCCCCTTGTTCTGTGAGGACTCGCAGCACAATTGCTCTGCTACTGGCATCAGGTGAGTTGCAGCGAAATATGGAAAGTGTTTACTTGCCAGCCGAGAAGATTGTAAATGTAATGCCTAACAGTATGCAATATTTCATCCGTGTCTCACTGTGTATTACTCCTCACTTCCAGACAATTAGAAATCATCCAGGAGCTAAATTGCAAGGAATCAGTCAGCGGCACTTTAACTGCCAATGAGATAACAGGTTGGTGGAATTGGTTGCTAATTATACACAAAGAAAACAAAGATTTCACTCAGTGCACACTATCTTGTGGGTTTTGCAGGTTCTAGTTTTGAAAGATGGACACTACTTATTGTCACAGGTTATGCATTTCTGCGTTACACTGTGAAGTATAGGTTTTATATCAGTGCATCAAGGAAAAGAAATGCACCTCTGCAAAAGAACTGCACAATACATCAAATTGCAGTTGTCGTCATACCATCAGTGTGCAGTATTACAATCGCAAAGGCCCGCTTGGATGCAAATTTGCTAGTTAATTAAATTATAAGTGCCTTGGATGCATGTTCTGCATGCCAGTAATATTTGGCTCTTATTTGATGGACTTTCACTGCCCTTGATACCCACACTTTATGTAAATTATTTGTGATTGATATGCTCAAGCTCACAAAGCGTGGCATAAACATGTTAACAAAGAAAAGAAAAGAAAAGTCAAGAGCACTTGGGTTAATCATAATCAATATCAAGCAATAGTTTTGCAATCACAGATATCGTGCTTCTCTCATCTGCAGGTAGCGGAGTAACAGGAGGTCAGGACACAACACATTTATTTCAAAGAAAAGTCTCGAATGAATCGCTATGTAGTTTCTGTCAGCATGTTACTTTGTCTGGTCAAGTAAGTGTGAACGAATATTATGGACCCTGTGTATGAAGGTGTTTGCTTTAAGGCTGGCACGTTTATCAATGTTTTGAACCCTAATTTTGACTAATACACTTCTCGAAAGGCTCAGTGTTGACGACTATGTTAAATGAGACCTCTCTACTCACGGTTTAAAAAACTATTTACAAATGCAGCACCTTTTTAGTGATAGTGGACAATTGGAGACCGAGGTGAAAACATGTACTTTCCAGGCAGCAAGTGCAGCCATGGTGCTCTCGAAGCAGTTGGCTCAGTCCTTATGTTGCCATTCCACCCATTTAGCAAAATTAAACAAAAAACTAAGACCTTATGATCTTTTTTGCTTCACTTTTTCCCCCTAGCTTAGATAAAGGTGCAGGATTGGAATCATTGTAAAAAAAAAAAAAAAAAAAGACTTGACAGAAAAAAGTTGATTAGTAGTAGTAAACGTTAAAACATGTTTAGGTACCTCTAAGCAACTTTTTTCTGTCAAATCTTATTTTGTTAAATTGTTTTTACTCTTTTGTTTCACTCATGAGGTTTTTGCTCTCTCCATCATCCAACATCCATTGAAATTACACATGCACATGGGCAGTTACGTTACGCAAATTTGGAGATGACGTCTTTTAGTAAATTAAAGGACAGCTAATAACTGTTTTCCTTAGCGAGGTGTTGGCAACACTGGTTGGACTGGCCAACAAACGGTAACAATGCTTGAAGCAGCCTCCGCCATTTTAAATCCTTGTTGGGTAACACTTTGAGTTTGATCTAGAAGACAAAGACGGGAATACATTTGTGAGCACAGAGAATATGGCGACTGGTTCATTGTTGGCTTCTAATGGAGCTGAAGTAAATATCTTCTTCGAAGCTTCCTATTTCTACTTCAAAATTCAAAAAAGATAAATAAAATACCTAAACTGAAACTGAAAGGGGGGTTTAGGACAAATTTGAATGTTTTATCTAAAACACTACATGTATACTTATTTGTACTATTTCCTAGTAGTTTGTTTTACTACAGTATTGATTTATGTCCTGCTTACATTGATTCCTGGAAAGCCAAATCCTTTGCCATTAAACTCTAAACAATAAATTCGTAGCTGGAACATAAAACTGAAATGGCATGACATATTTAACAAGCTGGAATCAGGACAGTGATTTTTCTGAAGAAATGACCAGGTCATGAGCTGTGATGAGATGCTCTTTTGATGTTTCCAGCTGCTGGCTTGAAAAAGTGCGTCATCATAGTGCTTGTCAATACTAGCATCAGTGCCTAATTAGCCTCGATTAAGTTTGGAGTGAGACACAAATAGGAGGGTCAAAATAGAATACCTAATTATCTCTCAAGCTTTCAGCCCTGTAAGGAAAACGGCAATTAAAATGCACGATATACATGCACATGTTGTCATTTTTTTAAATCATCCTACATTGTTGTACATTTCTTTGAATCTGAGTATAGTTTTAATAACTGCACAATACTTTTTTCTTATGCTGCAAATTTGCCCTTACTGTACAGTCTCTTATTCTTTCTTTTTGTTTGTATATTTTTATTGATTTGTGAATCTGCATGCTTCGACTACCTGTCACTCTGTGAATTACCTGGCACCAGTATAAGACGGTATGCTCTTAGCTCCCAAACCAAGCTTGTTTTCAGACTGCGAGGTAGTAAAGTAACAGGATACTGTAGATGAAGTCTGAGGCCTTGTTTCATGTTTAGTCGGAACCTTCACTACAACTAATTAATAATTTAAAGTATTCATGAAGGAGAGCTTTAATCCCACGCTAAGATGTTAAATTACTTATTGCTTAAAATTATCACTTGCAAAGTTTACAGGTTTTGCCAAAATGCATATAGATGAGACTGCATTTATAATTGGAATCTAATGAGCACATTCCTCCCATAAACTTCTATCAGGATTGTATATTAAAGTGCAGATGACTCCAGCATCCTAATGTTTATCTGTTTTGTTTTTTTTTTATTTGTAGATGTGTGCACAGAGTTGCAGAGGTGTAATATTTCCCGCTTTGCTATTTTAAATGTATAATCCTGCAAAATGACCCAACTCCAGAGTTTGCAGTGATTTAACAACATGTTTGTCCTATGGCAAATACATGACATTTACTGCTAATTAGTATTCCCTCATATCTCCAACACATGCTGTAATTCAGTCACGTTTCAGGATTTGTCATTGGACCCCACGGCATGTATTAGTGCAAGTGAGAAGCACCAAAATAGCCACGTGTCACTACACAGACGACAGAAGGGCATAAAGAGTGAAATATGGTGAAAAAAGGTGGAGGGTAGGGGTGTAGGGTTACAGCAAGCCTTCTTACACTTACATGTGAGACAGGGAAAAAGAAAAAGCCACGGTGACTGATAAAACAGCTATTCAGCTGACAACGTCAAGGACCTAATCACTAAAAACAACCTTGATACTGAGGCAAATCTCACAGGAGTGTGGAATGAAGAGATGGGGTTTCTGCAGCCCCCTCATTAATGATGTCTATTTACGCCCTGCATGATGTATATCAATAGATTTTGTATTCAAGTTAAACTTGGGTCTAAATTGGGAAAAAAAAACCATATAATACGGGAGAAGGTGTGAAAGGCGAGGAAAATGGAAAAAAGAAAAGAGGAAAAAAACTACTTGAGTTGAATATATTTGGGATTACAAAATGCCTTGAGACATGTTATGAGTTGCACAATTCCTGCAATTTCTCTGGTGCAACAAAGTGTGTTTACATTTTAAATCAAATCCAGATGGAAATGGAATTTTTAGCCCTTGGTGCTTTTAGCCACTGTGAGCAGCTTTTACTCTTCACATTTGACCGCCTCCTGGGCAGCAATATAGAAAAGGGTTTTTACATGTCTTTTACACCTGGGGGAAATTGCCATTGTGTTGCAGTTTTCATATGTTTCCTTCGTTTCCATCTCTGTGCACATTTACTTTGTTGGATGTTACCTGCTGGACATGGGGGACACAAACAGTTTTTAGCTGCAACAAACAAATGTATGTTTCTGGTTTTCATTGTTTTTATTTTTACTGTATTTTGGGGCATTTATAAGAAAGTCCTTTTTTGTCTTAATGTTTTGAGTATGTTTTTCTTATTGAATCGGATCATCTCTCTGATTCAATGCTAGAGTTGAAAATATGTGTTTTCAAGATGACATTGACCAGTGTGAACAACACAGTTCTGGTTACACATCGACTTTTTAACTATATTGAGGAATGGGAGCATTGTGGTTACCTACAAAACACCCAAAACTAAGGTCTAGGCTGTAAATTACCCCTCTGGAGAATGAAAACTAGCAAATGTATGTCAAACACATTGGTACATATGATCCTGTATTAAAAACTATGCAAAGTTGTTATATTGCCAATATGAAAAAAGACCAAATCTGCAGATCACTGCTTTGCTAAAAAAGTAATGGGATAGCATGGATGTGCCAGTGCTGTAGGTGTGGTAGAAACGAGTCATCTTACACTGTTAAAAGTTGATTTACTACCCAGTCATAGAAGCAAATCACACGAGTGAAAAAATGCTCGGTTCTTTTAGAAAAAATACTCAATGATGTTAAAATCTTGAAATTTAGAGTGCAAGTTTATTTTTCCTCCATGTCTAGCTACAGTAATTTCCCACAACAATGAACGCACACAGTGAGTAGAGAGCATGCATATTATGGGTTTAAAATCCATAAAAGAAGCTCACAAAACACTAACGGTGCAAAATATAACAACTGATGGAAGGCGTGGAAACATCCTGACACTACCCAATAACATCAACACCTGTTCTGCCACATGGAGCTGGACTCAACACCTGCAGCAGCATTAAAATCAGGCCATACACAGATGCACCAGCAGGAAGCCATGCACTAATACAAATCAGCATCCCCCTGCAGGCAGCATGTGCAGCCTGGCACAGAGGGCAAATAGCTACTTACATTAACACACCTGCAGAATTATACACACTTCTACACCGTCTCAGAAATGGCAGCTTAAAATTTGCACCTATTGTAAATAAACAAATGGGCAACAGAGCATGCAAATCTCTGTTGACTGTACTATTTAACTTCCTGTTCCCACGACCAGTTTGTTTAGTTGTTTCAATGAAGACACAAGGAGTTTTGTGTCTAATTTGCTAAGGTTTCACCTGAAACTGTAAAAAATCAGCTTTTACCATTCAGTGGTTGAATATGTTTTATCATGCATCCCCCTTATGTACTAAGTTAAGTTCTGGTTTGGTACATGTAAACCATGTCTTTATTTTTTCTGTTCATCAGTTCTTTCATATCTTAAACTGCAGGTTTACTGGTGGTTCCTAGAGGTTCTAAAATTAGAATGGCAAGCAGATCTTATCAGGCTCCTCTCCTGTGGAACCAATTCCGGGTTTAAGTCTGTGAGACAGACACCCTGTCTACTTTTAGGGCTTAAAACTTTCCTTTTTGATAAAGCTTATACGTGGGATGGCTTAGGTTGTCCTGAGCTATCTCTGTAGTTATGCTGCTTTATAGGTTCAGGCTGCTGGAAGACATAATGACCTTTCCTCACTCTGCTGCATTCTCCTACTACTCCCAAATTGTACGTTACTTGGTGTAATTTGAGCTTTTAACTTTATGTTCTCTCTCTGTTTTTTCTCTTTCTAGAAGCTACATCTGACCTGGCTCTGTGTTTAGCTGTGGCACCTTCCTGGAGGGGACATCGGCCAAGCAGCTGATGCCCACAACTTAATGCTCACCTTCTACAGACGATACACTTGGCCCCGTCTTTCAGTGTTTAACCCAGTCTCTCTCCTAGACATAGCTACTGGCTGAGCTTCTACTGTGACTAACTGTATGTGTTCTCTTTCATACTCTAGAGTTGAAAACTGGCTCAGAGTTCATCTGCTTAGCTGTCTTTCTTTCCTAGATGAAGCCGCTGAAGGAGCTACTACCATTAATGTTTCACTTTTCTTTCCAATGCTTCTGTGTTCTTTTTGTGTCTCTGCTCTGTGCTCTCAAACCCCCAGTCGATCGTGGCAGATGGCTGCTCACACCGAGCCTGGTGCTGCTGGAGGTTTCTTCCTGGTAAAAAGTAGTTTTCCATTCCACTGTCGCTACATGCATGCTCAGTATGAGGGATCACTGCAAAGTCAGTGCAAGCGACTGTCCACTGGCGCTCCATGTTCATCCAGGAGGCGTGAATGCAGCAAGTAACTGATTTGATGCAATCTGTTGGGTTTCCTTAGAAATACTTTTAACCAATTTGAATAATAAACTCAATTTGATTGCATTGTTTGATTAGGATCATTTGGAATATATGAACTTAACTTGAAACCTGTATGAGTCGATTAAATTGACTTTGTAAAGTGCCTTGAGGCGCCGTGTTGTGAATTGGTGCTATATAAATAAATTGAGTTGAATTAACTATTCCTGTAGTGAAGTAAAATTAAAAAAAAAATCTTACTTTCTGGTTTTGTGTTTTTACTTTAAAAAACTTGTTATGGGTGCCACATATGTGTGTTTACATTGTTTTTGAAGATAATCGAGTGGCTCCTTTATGATATGATGCATTGTCCAAAGAAAATTAGACGTTTCCCTGCTCAAACACACCTGACTTAAATGATGGCATCTTTAGTTGGTTCCTGCAGAGCTTGGTGACAGGCTGAAGAGATAATTCAGTGACCTGAATCAGATGCTGGAACAGAGATGCATCTAAAACTTTCCATCAGATCTGACAAGCCTCTCTGTCTCTGTTAAAGAAAAGCTTTGCCACAGCATAATTCTGCCACCACCATATTTAACATTGGGGATGATTTGTTCAGGAAAATTTCCACTTTTTACAACATTCAGCGTTTTGTATGTGGGTGAAACTTTTCAATGAGTCTCATTTGACCAGAACAACTTATTGGGTCTTTTCGCTGCTTCTGTAATTAATGCTGTCCTTGGTCAGTGCTCCATGAGTTATTCAAAGCATTGAGTTTTGTTTTAGAAGCAAGCCATGCTTTAAACTTCCCCACAACTTTATCCTTTACCTGTCTGATTTAGTCTTTGGTTGTCATGATGCTGTTTGTTCACTAATATTCTCCAACAAAACTCTGAGATCTGTAAAGCTGTATTTATGCTTAGATTAAATTATACACAGGTGCACTTTACTTACTCATTAGGTGACATCCAAAAACAATTATTTGATCTAGATTTTATTTAACATGGTAAAATGCGCTAAATATATCTATAAATATAAATATATATAGATATAGTTAGATATGTCTGTCTTACACTGTTTTCAGGTTTTCTTTGCAGCAGAGTTTGGACAGCAGCTTTTTCTTGTCTTTTCAGATCCCAGTAAGGGCCTACTTACTTTTTGGAAATCACAAACCTCATTAAAATGTCTGGAACATTGGGGTTAAAATATGATCAGATGTGAAAAACTTTAAGAGGTATGAATGGTTTTGCGAGCCACTGTATCAGACTGTGAAATAACCCTTGTCACAATCAATCTTTGGGTGTAGCTTATTACTTTCAACGTTTTCTCATTTGACAAGCCATGTGGCCTGGTTCCTCCTCTCTGAGCTCTGCTTTGCTGTAAGGGACAGAGAAGAATGATCAACCAGTTACAGTGCTGACAAATTTGCACTTGGTAACTTTTGCTGCCAGAACTAAGTTGTAAACAAAACCATGCACACGTACCAAATTTGTCCCATAACCCAGTGAACTGGTAGAAAAGCTGATCAATATTCATTAATAGCGATTTGATGCAGCTGTTTGTTTTTTTTTTGCCTTTTGACGGCCTCTGATTGAGTGAGGCATAGTCCTCTCTTGGCTATGTTTCTTTAGCGTTAGTCAGGTTGTGGAGGAAGTGTTTGATGTGAGCAAGACGGCAGGGAGCGTTGGCAGTAACCAATCAGGTCTTGATGAAAAACATAAGCCTTCTTTCTTTGTCTGTTTTATTTAAGGTTCTTAGAAATATGTCGGTAAAATCCCAGCCTTACAAAAAACACTAGTTTCAGTTTATTATTTTAATATTTTGCTCCAAGTTAAAAAAATTTTTATTCAGCTTGACATTAAAGCTCATATCTTCAAATGTAAATTTGACACTCAACAGAACTAAACTTAATCTGTAATATGATTCTGTTTATCAGTTTATATACACGACATTTAAAATAGTTAAACCCTGTACACTGATAGTTGTGGGAAGGTTTTATTGAAATGGCAATCCTTTTTTTGCTGTCGTTTGCTCTTTAACAATGCTGGGTGCGAGAGAAGCCTGTTAAGGGTCTTTTCTGTCGGCTGCTAACATGATCAGATTCTTCATAGGCTTTAGTTTTATGGATTATTTTACTCTCAGGTCAAAAAGCAAAATTAAACCATTTTCTTTTTTTTTTCCTTCTGTACTTTTTAGCCTTTACAAAGAAAATAATAAGATGCACTTAAATAATAGGGTTTTGTGTGGATGAGTTTAACAGAGAGCACTGTTGATTATGTTTATTATTGATTTTTGAGGGTTTTTTTTAAATAACTGCCTGGAATATGTGGTTAAATAAAGTAAACTTTATTTGAGACGCTTTATGAAATGTTATTGAAGTCAGAAAACTGGTAAAGGGATGGTAAAATCATGCTCCATTGTGTTCATCATTAGATTTGTAAGTATGCAACATTAGGGTCATAAGAGAATATTGTTAAGAAAACTACAAGCCTGAGTTTATTCATATTCTGTCAGATTTAGATTTTAAATTATTTTTGATTCAATCAGTAATGTTTTTCTTGATACGAAATAATGCATCTATCAAAAGATGATAAAACAAGGACTATCACTTTGTGGGAAATTCCATGAAGATATATTATTATTTATTGAGAAGGGTCTCAATAAACAATGGAAAAATCTTTATTGGTATTATAGCAATGTTAATCTTTTATATTTGCTGACCGGCTTTTACCATGTTTCCACTTCTATTTTGACAATTCATCTTTGATGATCAGCTCAAAGTCTTCAGGATTGGAAGTCCTCTTTGCCAACACCTTAATCTTTATCTCAAATCCGCATATTTTCTATGGGTTTCAAGTAACAACTTCAGCATGTGGATATTACTTCCAGTTACAAGAAACAAGGTGGTAATTTTAAAAGATTACTAAACATGCCAAGGATATAAATAAGGGGTGCACTCATCGATTTCTTTAGTTTTGGGTAATCAGCGATTGACCAATACTTGCATGTGAGACCGATCTTATCCACCGATCTCATCTCCCTCCGCAAGGTGTGAATATCACCCACTTTACCCTTTTGCTCTGCCGTGAGAGAGGGCAGACCCGCCCCCCAGGCCATGTCAACACGTGCACGGTTCACAATAGTTTCCCCACTGGCGACTACATAAGATTGGAACACTGAAGATGTGTTGTGACTTTATGACACCTGACAGTGTGTCGGCCAAAGTTGGAATCGGCAGATCAGGCTTTTTAAAGATCATAACCATTTCTGATCAGTGATGAATCATCCAGTTAAGGCCTGGTCAGTCTAATTATTTTACATTTTGACCTAGAGATAATCTCTTGCAATCCATATTCTTAAAAAAATCATTAACTAGCCCTTTAGTTTCAATCTTAAACCAACTCCAGCAATATGTTAAACGGCTCAAAAAACATTGAACTCATCTAGAAATGCACAATATTTAGAATTGCAGTTGTCATTATAATATCAATGTGTGCAATCATGATGGAAAACAAAAAAGTGATAGAAATGTTCATTTCAACCAATGTCATAATCTCGACATCAACAACAATATAGCAAGTGTATGTTTCTCCGATGTTATGCAGCAATAAAATCATCCATTTTTGTGTTTTCACAAATAGAATTAAGCTTTAACAAATCATATATTTAGTTTTGAAGACTACAAGTAGTATAATATAGAGTGCTAGCCATAAAATGTGTCGGACGTCTCCTAAGGTTTTGTGTTGTGGCCCATCAGTTTTTTTTTTCTGTTTTGGAGTTTCTACTAAATGCTGTCATAAAATAATTAAAAAATAGTGGGGGCTTCTGTTGCTGTTTGCTGTTTTTGCCAAATAAAGTCATGCTGACAGCAACTGGATATTTGCTGCACCACGCAGAGATCCGTCAGATGAAAAACAAGAGATTTTAGAACCCTGAGATCATATTTTGCTTCTGTATAGGAAAAGGTACACGTGTCATAGTCAGCATTTGGCTGGTAAATAAATTCAACATATTTATATATTTTTTTTTTAATTTAGGATCATGTTTCATTCTAACCACACAAACAGGCTCTATGGTCCATCTCAATGCTTAGAGGTAACACAGTAACGCTTCATAATGTAGCAACAATGAGCAGTAGAAGGCAAGATTTTAATGATGATGTACCTAAAGACTTTGTAATGCACCAATCCATCAACTTGTCTGTTTAAATGATAGATACATCACAAATATTTATTTTGGGTAATCTGGATTCATTTTAATCCAAAATCAACTTTTTTGGTTTCCATTTTTCCCATCCATTCATCATTGAATGTGCAAAAGATGGTGCAGCCTTCAGCGGATACTCGCATGTTGCATCTTTTGTCTTGATTAAATTACTGCAGTGTCCTTCAGTGTACATGGACCTGCCCACAGTTTCACATGGCCTTCACTGTGAAATTTGTGTTTTTAACTCGGTGGAACACAGGCATGAATTGTTTCAGGTCTCTGTCTCTCTGGGCTGCGAATGATTTATTTGACTCCCAAATGCCTGCACCATGACAACTTGTCAATTAAAGTCAGGATCATGGCTAGTGACACATGACACTTTTCATTTCGTTCACTGCCATGCTTCCCCCTTTTTTATTTAATCACAGTAGGCTATAAGAACCTTGAGTTGTTTTTTTTATTTGTAGTGCTGGGCTGCTATATACATCCCTTCAATCCTCCTGTTTTAAAGGCACATATTGACCGAGGGCTGTATCCTTCACATTAAACTTTATCTGAATTAGATTAGAGCCGATTCTTTCAAGTACTTGTTCAAAAAATGTCCCATTAACTGGAAGCAAATCATCATTTCTTCTCTCTTAATGTCCTTCAAAGTGATTACATGGTTTATAATATACGTTTGCTTCTCCTGCATGCACATAAGAGTGTAATAAATGCATATTTGTGCATATTTGTGCATATTATGCAGTTGAAATTTCCAACTCGGAAGCCAGAACATCCGACTTCCAGTACAAATGGAACGCACCATTAAAATCGATCTCCATTTTCAGCATTAGTGTCAGAATTCAATGTTTTCCTGAAGTTGTGCCGCCCTAGTTTACACAAATAGAAAAAAGGTTTAATGATTCGCAAACTGTTTTAAATAATTTCAGGTCAGTGTAGAAGTATGCAGTTTAGCTTTGAGAATAATTTACATTTTGAACCCCACTTGGAGTCCAGACTAATAAAAAGCCTAAATTGTCCTTTAGCAAGATTAGGAAGTGTTGAAGTAATTGCTTACTGTAAAATCATGGTCTCCAAATTCTTAACCTGTTTTTTCTTTTTTTTGAGGCTGCTTCAATGCTTCGGCAGCAGGGTGTTGTTGGCCTGACTCTCTCAACACACCAGGGCAACCACTGAAGAGCTACAACTCAAGAGCTACTTCTTTTTATACTTCAAGACAAGAGCCTCAAAAACATCAGGTGTCACTCTTAAAACAATTGTCTTCATATCTGTGTCTAATAGTAATTACTTAGACTTATTTAGCCAAACAGTCATGCTGTCCGTAACAGAGTGTTTTGAGAGAGACTCTTTATTTTGATGAGAAATACTGTGGCCATTTAATATCCCTGGTAGACCTTGAGTCATTTCTGTAGTAATTAGAAAACAGTGGAATGAATTGATAGCTTTATCAGTTTATCCAGTCAGAGAAAGCTCTTCAGCTGTCTTCATAAACCAGTAAAAACTGAGATTGACCTTCAGTTTACACAGTGGGAAAGTTAATCGTCAAGGTTAAATTCTGTCCACTGCACCTACATGTATTTTACTAGAAGAAGCCTGGGGATTATTATGCGACATCTGCAGTGCCACCGAGTTCTGGCAAAATTATAGCCTGCAGTAGTGTGTGATTGGCACTTAATGAGCAAATGAGAGTGACAGTAAGCCTTAGCCGAGGGGCGACAACAGCATGGACCTATGGTAGGACATGAATCTGGAATAATGAAACAGTAAACGGCCTCGATCAGCCATATTGATTTTTCTTAGCCGTACTCTATGTTTAATGTCCATGATCATCTACCTGCTCTTAACCACTCACACACAAAGAAAGCTGCACTCAAAGGCACTACGCATGTCACAAGAAGGGAACAGCACACTTGGATGGATGATCTATGCTTCTCCGATGGACCCTCTTACCGCATATTTTATATTAGGTTTAACAGACTTTATTAAATTATGCTTATTTTATGTCCAGCCCTGTCTTTATGGGAGCTAAGGCTTACAAAGTCCTGGTAGAGGTCCTCTGTCATCACTTTTAAACAGAGAGGAAAGGGATAGGTTCACAGAAATTATGCCCTAGCGGAGGGGTTGCACTTGACTTCTGCTCTGTTGTCTTATAAAGTCTTTCATTAGCATGCTGGTGCTGGAGTGCCTCATAAATGTAGCTGGTAATTCGCAGGAGGCCTTCTCTGCCTGGTCTACAGCCATTATGCGATTCCTCATGGTTGTCTGACTCTTCTCCACACCCACCTGCTTGCCGGTCTGCCTCTTTTCCTTTCTGCCACTCAGATTTTCATCTACAGCCACCCCCTCGCCCCGCTGCCACTTAGTTTTTTTTGGTTTCATGTTTCCATTTGTCGCTTGCTGTAAGCACAAGGCCAGATATAAAATAACAGAACCGTCAAATTTAGATCTTTAAAATATTTCACCTTTAATGGTAACAGAATGAAATTATCTCACCAATACATAAAAAATGTAATACAGGTTAAAAATTTTACAACAGTTACTAAGATTTGTGCTGGGGTACTATTGACATGTTGAGTCATCAACTTGAAAGATGTTTCCTACCACACTTCTTTCTTCCACTCAACGTTTTCTATGAATATGCTTGGATGCAGCACTATGTCAACAACCAGGTTCTTTAACAATGACCTTTTGTGGCTAAATCTCCTTGTGGCCGCTGTCAATAACTGTCTTCTGGACATATATCAAGTCTCATCGGTCTTCCCCATGATTGTGTACGCCATAATATGACCATAACATAAGATTTGTACATTAAAGATATATTAAAATGCTGTGAGATGTTGAATTTTCGGTTTTCATCATCTCTAAGCCATATTAATAAAAAATGCAAGAAATAAAGGCCTGAAATATTTCACTCTTTGTAATGCATCTATATATTATCTGAATTTTTAAACTGTATATTCTCTGGCTTCTGATTTTAGTAAAAGTAACTGCGCTGATTGCTTATAGAGCATACTAACAGTTTGTGTGACCACTGGAATTATTTTTGTTTAAAATATAAATAAAACCCTGCCTTAAAGTGGCACACATGGATGTTGTGCTGCTTCTAGCGAAATCCTGATCTTCGCATCTCTGATGATAATGGGAAACACAAGTATTGAGAAAAATATTTAAATAAATTTTAGGCGGTTTGTGGCTGATGTTGGGTCTCTAGGAAAAACAAAATCCCCCAAGCTTGGTAAAATAAAATGGTAAATGCAGTTCAATAGCTCAAAAACATAAAATTGTAATGTTTTAAATGTGATCCCACCCACCCCCAACTTTGGACCATCACAGTAAGAATACATCGTCTTAGTTCTCCTACAGGAGAAGCTTGATCTTCATGTCTGTTGTCATCGACTAAAGAGCAAGGTTAGCTGGATAAAAACGGATATTATAGATCTACTATAGGGCCTTTAAGGAAGTCTAACACATGGTAAGTCGGTCCCTCTCATAAGATGATGTGCAAACTTTACGCTCATGTTACATGTTGCCTGTTGATGGAACATTTTAGTTGACTCTTACCTTGTTGGTGAAGAAAGTACTCACACAGCCAGAGCACATAGAAATGCCTAATATTAAACAGTTCTAGTGGACTACACCTGTGTTATGCCGAAATGGAAAATAATCTGTGCTGCCAACCATTAACAGCATACCACCACCCACATTACGTACTTCAAACCCGTTACTTTTTAATGTTTCTGATGAAAATATTATATGAATTGATGTTTCTTTCACAGGTTAGCTGCAACATTATGTTACAGTTAGAGAGAGAGCCTTAAAAAAACTGACCAATAACGCCAAATATGTCAGTTTTTGTTTTTTTCTTTTTTACAAGAACAGTTTTTCTACTCTGGCATTGGTCATTCAAATCTAAATAGCGGTATGGTAATGTCACCAGTAGTGTTTTTCCCTTAATTTGGAAATGCGGAGTTTGTTCTTTGTTCCCAACTAAACGGGTCTTTCAGAATCTTCAGGGCCATCTTTAGAAAACTTCTAGTGTAAAGATCAGGTTTGTTGGTATGGCCCCAAATCCGTAGATGACAGGAACATATAGAAATATTGTTACTAGGCCCAAAATAAGATCATTAGAAATAACTTTGTCTACAGGAAGTAGCAAAGATGGAGAGATCCACAGCTCAGATGGCAGGACAGCAATTAGTCATGCCCTTTATAAATCTGGCCTTTTAATGGGAAAGTTGCGAGAAGAGTCATAAAGAGTCCCCTTCAGAGTTTGCCAAAAGCCATCAAGGGGGCACAACAAACATATGGATGTAGGTGCTTTGGTCTGATGAGATGAAAAATAGCATTTATGTGGAAGAAAAGTAAGGCCTGCCGATCAACAGCGAAAATGCAGATTATTGACTTTTTAGATTTTTATTTGGAAAACCATAAACCATGTATTCTATTCCTTTTACTTTGCAGTTATGTACTCACTGGAGTTGGTTTATGAAGTAAAATCTCAATTCAGTTGGTTTATTGGAACATGGCAAGGTGAAAACATTAAAGGTGTATGAATCTTTCTCTATGTAATTGTTTTGCTAACTGAAAATCCAGTCGGGGTCCATATGTCTGTGGAAAACGCGTGTTTTAAAAACATTTGTCATACCTAAATGAAGTTGGGGATCCAAGAGAAATTATACCTTTACAGATGATGACATTCTGTGTGGTTAGAATTCAGTGTCTATCACAGGTTTAATTTGTTTTATCTTCTTTCTCATCATTGCTCTTCAGGCTGTCATTAACTTTGCTGATTTAAATTTTCAGCCTTTATTAAAAACTTGATTTGAGCGAATGCTACACTTAATGGTAATTCATGGAGGAACATATCTAGAACATTACCTTTCATTCCTGTCAACGTGCTTTAATGTCACGACTTTCTTAATCTTAATGAGTTCAACACTTTTATTATTCGAGAGGGATAAAAAGGTGGTGGTCGGCCTCAGATGCCTAACTATTGGAGCAGCGCTTCAAATCCAAAATCAAATTCATTTCGTACCAGCCGTGGAGTCGAATGTTGTTTCTGATAACCTGCAGTGTGCTTCAGAACAAAACATTTCCTGCTCATACAGAAAATGATTAACAATAATAGCTTAATGTCTGTGGATCTGTATATGAAAGTGATTTGGTTCGCCAACAAGCTGACAGACCCACAATGCTATTCCTGGAGCTGCAGTTAGAATTAAAACCAGACCTAATTTCTCTAAAAGTTCTTTTATCCATTTTCCCTGTCCTCAAGGAACAGGGTTTCTCTGCATGACTGCAGCAAAATTAATTCAGGGTGAATGAGACCAACTGAACATTGAGTTAGAACTCCCACTTTTGATTTGATCAGAATATGCCTTTCCCCAGTATGCTTTTCAGCTGGAACTGTGTTTCTCACTCCTCTCAACTTTGATTTCCTGGACTTCGCTGGCGAGTATAATCACTTGTGCACTCAGAGATAAGCATCCAAGAAGCCAAATGACTTTCTGTGATTTCACAGTTTTTAATTGGATCCTATGGATAAAACAATTTGTTATCTTAGTTTGGGGGGTGTTTGTGACTCTAGGCAAAAACTATGTGATCTGATTTGAATAACGGGAGCAGTGAGTTGGCACATTTACCAGGGGTTTGCAAAAGATTGTTTCCATACGTACTGCCTCCATTCTCAGTGCAGGTGAGAATTATTAGAACTGGAGCTAAAACTAATTTATAGACCTACAACAGTTGACTGGGGGGAATAGTACATCAGAAAAATTACAAGTATAAAATATTTATATTTAAAAAGAAGTGTATTCAGCTGCCTTTACTCCAATAACCCCGAATATTATCACCTTTTACAACTCAACTCATTAGGTAATGGTATTAATCAGAGAAGCAGCCCTGAGGCTTATAGTATCTCTGGAAGAGCTGTAGAGATCCACAGCTCAGGTGGTATAACCAGCTGTCTGAACAGCTATTAGTCGTGAACTCCACAAATTTCTCTTAAGAGTGCCATAAAGAAAGCTGAAAGAACAAGCCATATAAGGGACACAGGAAACGTGTGCAAAAAGGTAAGATGATACCGAAATTAAACTTTTTAGCTGCCATTGAAAATGTCTTGTGGTGGAAAGCAAACATCCACACACCATAAATGGACAGAGCTAAATACAGAGCAATGCTCTAAGAAAACCTGTTGGAGGCTGTAAAAGACTGGGGCAGAGGTTCACCTTTACCCCTTTTCCACCATCGGGTTCGGAGCCCGTTCTGGGCACTGTGATTTTGAACCGGTGACACAAGTTTCAGCCAACAAAAAGAGGTTCCAAAGATTGTACTCTGGTTCAACTCGAGCACCGCAGAATACTTGGTTTTACTGTGCAAACTACAACGTCACCCCTGGGCAGGTCGTAGCCGCAGACAATAGAAGCAGCAAGTTACGTCGTTGAAGACTGAGGACATACCTTATAAACATTATTTATGTTTGCAAAAACACACTTAACACTTATTGTATACCTACTCGTTTCTGTTACACTCGGGGATGCTGAACGTTTACAAACAAAAACATTGTACATAGCATTGTTCATACACTGAGTCACTGTTTCCTTTTTCATATTAACTGTAGTTTATGTATGCTCTCATTGTGTACTAGAAGGAACACTACATGCAGCTCAGCAAGCTACGCTGTGTCGCTACTAAGCTTCCCCCCTGTGAATGTGTAAGGCCGGCTGTTGATGACTAATGCTTGATTTTCAAAACTAGTGGAAATGGGTGTCGGTGCTCATCAAAGCACCAAAGTTTGAAGGCACGCAAACTGAACCGGTTCAAGAACAAGAATTATTTCGGTAGCAAAACCCTACTTGAAATATGACAACGACCTCAAACATACAGCCAGAGCTACAGTGGATAGCATGTTCATGTGTTAGAATATTAGAATCTAAAGACTTAAAAATTAATGTTAATTGATGCAGTCCAGTCAGTCTGATGGAGTTTCCTATTTGAGATTAGTCTGTTTCAAGATGTGCAAATCCGATTTAGACCACAAAGCCTTCCATAACAAGGCTGTTCTACAGAGTATTGACTCTACGGGGCTGAATACCCCCCACACTTTTCAGATTTCTATAAGTCATGCCAGTTTCTATTAGTAGCTCACATTTTTTATAAACAATTTTATTTTTCCTTCAACTTCCCAACCCTAATCCACTTCTACTCCGCTTTGTGTTGGTTGTAATGTGAGTTAAAGTTAAAGGAGCGTGATCACTTTTACAGCGCTCTGTTTGTATTATTACGTGATATGACAATTTTTCAAATAACACACATGTGAAAAAAAAATTTAATAATTATTGAAAGTTGTGAATTTCTAATGGTAAAGATTTTATTGGAT
Source organism: Crenichthys baileyi (assembly GCA_036173005.1). NCBI lineage: Eukaryota > Metazoa > Chordata > Actinopteri > Cyprinodontiformes > Goodeidae > Crenichthys > Crenichthys baileyi. Next base: position 415,456 of record JAHHUM010000632.1, read on the forward strand.
ATATTAATTAAAATGAATGTCTTCAGATTCAGTGGTATTTAAGTTTTTCATGGAACTAAATTACAGATTTTGTCTTTCAGTCGTCGTCCTCTCCACACCCCCACAACAAGCTCATTACAAACTGTTCAACAACGTTAATCGTTGACTTGGGAGTCCTTATGGCAGATGTTCAATGTTTATGGGATGGCTCAGGGGTATGAGTTGTCACTGCTGAAGGTCTTTCACTTGGTTAATGTGTAAGGAATCTACAGCTGGACTTCATCCAAGCTAAAAACAAAACCCTTTGAAATGGCTTATTGATCTTTTACTCCCCCTCTCTTTGTGTTGATGTGGTGTAACCAGATAGTACTCACTTTCTTTGGTGGGGCTGAGAAGAGTCACTTCTGCTTGTACACACAAACAGAAATGCAAAAACATTCGCCTTTTCATATGTGGGCCCAAGGAATTGGATCTGAATGCAGCGGGCTGTGAGGACGGGTAATAGGGGACAGTATGTGTCCTGGGATCACGCGTATGGATCCTCCATTGCGAGGGTGATGAGACCTGAAGGGCGTCAGGGAGATGGAGGCATTGAGGGGAAGAGCTGCCGTTGCCCAACGCTCTGTTAGGCGGCTAATGGAGAGACAGCAGAAAAGCAGTGAACTCTACGGGGCCCGCTGCTCACAGAGGAGCACCGAAACGCAAACTCACTGGCAGGAAAGAAAAGTCAGGCAGTGGAGGCTGGTGCAAAGCTGCGGCCTTTCCATGACTTTTAATTGGATGTTCTTTGGTAGTGCAGCAATGTTGGAATAGGCTTATTTCCCATAACACGCAAAACTGTACTTCAGCTTCTACTATCAATACAACCGTAAGGAGTGTAATGATATGTTTAATAATTCAGTATAAAGGTGGAATCTTTTTTTAAATTTTAAGTCTTCTTTTGCCTTCAGCTGAAGGATGTAAAGACTGCAATCAAGCTAAAATTTGATTGGCACTGTAACTTTATTGTTCTGTAAAATGTCCTAAAAAAAAAAAAGGTCTGACATTGAACACCAACATGACATGGCAGCAGTTAAATTTGACAAGCCTTTCTGCTGTACATGTTCTTTCATTTATGCACAGACATAGCATTATACCCTAGGTATGTAACAAATTGTGAGGCGTCAAGAAGTTACCAGTTTTATAGTCTATGTATGTTAAACATATGATTTTTTTTTTTTTTACAGTTTTTACCAACTTTCATGATGATGTTGGCATCACTAGCTGTATTTTGTAGAATGTAAATATAAAAATCTTGTGACCGTCAGCATTTTTAAATCCTTTTATTCACCATGGCAAAAAGATGTTAAAAGCAAAAATAATCAATTTATGCAATTTTCTGTATCTATTTTCTGAATCCCAGTCACCTTTCCTGTTGTCGCTGAATCTCCTTGTTACTCCACTGTTGATAAGATACATCTTTTATGAATGTGAAATATCTATTTAAATGCATATTTTTAAATTACTATGTATCTTGTGTTATTTTATTGTGCACATTTTTTTCATCCTAAATTTTATTAAAATCAGTCAAAATATGACCTGCAGAAACACAGGACTATGGAGTCTGAATCAGTGTATGGATCATTGGGTTCAGCCTAATATAGATCAAAGAATGATGTCAGTTATTGGCCCAATGCAACACTGGATCAGATTAGGCCCATCTCTAGCTACCAGTGAACTCTTATGGCAAGCAATGTGTTACAACCTCCAAAATCCACAATTTAGCTGTTTTTGAGAAAAATAACTGTTGTAGTGCAAGGAATATTGGGTTTATTTGTGTGGCAGGTTTTTACTTTAATGTGCAAAGCAGGTGTGTCGTTTTCAATGTATTTATAATAGAGAGCATGGGCTGGACTGTTTTCAGCTATTGTCACTGCATATGCAAATTTGCTTTGATCTTCACTGGGACATATTCATATAGTGGAACCTATTTTTAATTTTTACCAATGAGGAAGAAAGGAAATATTTAGATGCAGCCCAAAGCTTAATTTAATCAGTCTTTTATTGCGACAAGACTTACAATTGTGCTGCACGAGTAGTGAGGCCATTTTAATGATCTATTTCTAAGTGTTTCTAACCTTCCAGTTCTTTGCAAACAGCTAATCTACATCCTTCCTTTTCTACAGTGTAATGGAAAAGCCAAATAAATTGTTAGTTTTCTCTATTACCTGTATAATATAAACATGCACAGGGTGTAGTGATATCACACAAGGATGTGTTTATCTGCGATCTTTTCATAATTTAAGATCACCAGTGAACTAAATTCTCATGAGAACCTGTACACCTTAGCAAACATTTAAAATCTGTGCCAGAGTCATGAGCATTCATTTTTTAAGACCTTAGCTGTGCAGAACAAGTTACAGGGGAAAATTTGACATGAATTATGAAAATAGAAGTACTACACTCAAACGAGTGGAATATAGCCTACCGGTTATGTAAAGGTCGGTGAGTAGGTTGTTAAAGAGCGAGAAACACGGAAAAGTATCTTTTCGTTTTATAGCTACAAAATGTGCAGAGATTGGACACTGTACCTTCACATCTTCAAATCGCTGCACTCTTACTGCCCTTGAGCAGCGTATTTAGCATAACTCTCTACATGATGCTTGTTGAAAACTGAAAAACTTATTAAAGCAACAGAATCAAAACGGGACTGAACAAGCAGCTTTGTCTCTGGTTCAAAATGCATTAGGTATGAAACATTTTGTTTCCCAATTGTTTCTAACATCTGTCAGGGGTCCCATAAAGTAAGAAAGCTTTTAAAGCTTTAAGAAAGTTTTAGGTAAACTAATTTCTCCATTCTGAAACACATTTTTCCTTCAACAGCTCATTAATCATGGCAACAATGACTGCTTAATTAAATACACTTGAAAGATTTTTCTATATTGTGTTTATGAACAAATGCCATTTCCAGAAATGTTTTCCTACATGTAGCACAAATTTTTCTATTTAACGAGTTCATTATCTTATTGAACAATAAAAGAAAAAAAAACTGGATTTTTTTTTATTTTAAAATGTTGAATTTTATTGGAGTAACTCTCAAAACTAAGAGGCTGATCACTGCTGTACGGTCTGCTTATCCTTGGGACTACAACATAATGTCCTTTTTTCACAGCGTAAACAAAACTGTTTTCTTCTGTGGTCCATCTTTCTGTTTGAGATGAGCTTATGCTTATTCGTGTCAGAGTGTAGACCTAACAGGTACGTTTTTTAATGTGGGGCTGGACTGGTGTTCCTTAATGCCTTAATAGGTAGTTTCTTGACCTTTCAGCTTCCGCATCCTATGATAAACTAGCAAAGGCTTGTGCTTTATTGATGCTTTTAAAACTTTTGATTAGCTTGACCATAATTTACAGTGAGGAAAATAAGTATTTGAACACCCTGCGACTTTGCAAGTTCTCCCACTTAGAAATCATGGAAGGTTCTGAAATTTTCATCTTAGGTGCATGTCCACCGTGAGAGACATAATCAAAAAAAAAAATCTGGAAATCACAATGTATGATTTTTTTTTTATAATTTATTTGTGTGTTACTGCTGCAAATAAGTATTTGAACACCTGCCAATCAGCAAAAATTCTTGCCCTCAAAGACCTGTTAGTCTTTGCCCCTAAAAAGTCCACATCCACTCCACTTATTATTCTAAATTAGAAGCACCTGTTTGAGATCATTAGTTTCATAAAGACACCTGTCCACCCCACACAATCAGTAAGACTCTAACTGCTTACATGGATAAGACCAAAGAGCTGTCCAAAGACTTCAGAGACAAAATTGTAGACCTTCACAAGGCTGGAAAGGGCTACGCAGCAATTGCCAAGCAGCTTGGTGAAAAAAGATCAACTGTTGGAGCAATTATTAGAAAATGGAAGAAGCTATGGAGGTTAAATCGGGAGGCAATTTATTAACTGTTAGCATTGAAGGTAGACAGGTAATTTTTAATAATATTGTTCAAGGCACAAGTGACGGAAACGTTTTTTTTTTTTTTATTATTTTATTTTTTTTTTAATGTGGCGTTTGTGGATTCCTCTCCTTTCTAATTCCGCCCTGGGCAAGTGCCCATATTGTCCATGAAAAGTGCCACTGTTTATGAGCATGTTGTTGTAATCAAACTATATTTTATCAATGTTTTTTATTCTTTTTTTTTAGCTTAGCCTCAAAGTTAGTTTGTAAAGAAACTTGATACTTTAAACTTCTTAAATGTAAAATTAATAATGTTTCATTTGTATAAAGATTCCGATTCATTTGTCAATTTATTTTTCGTTCTACTTCTCACATTTAGAGAAATTGGGTTCATTAATGTCGTTGTGTCTGAGGGACTGAATATCAGACTTAATTAATATCTTCCATCACTGGCATTTCTGCTGTTTCTGTGTAGGGAGCATATGTAGTTTCAAGAGGGAACCAGTTCATTGAAAAGACAGGACAGAGTGATGCTAGCGAGCAGAAACCCCAGATGGACTCCACTACACTCCACTCAATAAGAAAAGCCTTAAACGGATTTCAGTGAGGGAATTGCTCAGGGAGAACAGAACAGATTGATGGATACACGTTCTGCATGCTATTGCCGGTGGAACAGCAACACCAAAAGCATCTCATCGACAATTACAGCAGAAGGAGTGGAGAGAGAGAGTGAGATACAGCCAGGGGAGGCCATGAATTTCAGGAAGATATTAGGTTTGGGGAAGGAAGAAAAAATATATCCGCACAGCCTCATTTAGTTGGTTTCCAGCTCACTGTGACAAGAATCCTTGGCAGCACTTCGTGAGTCTGTGCAATTCAAATCCTACAGTATCATTGTATTTCTGCAGATTCAGTACGTTTCAAGGTCACTCATAGTCACCTGTTTTTGATTATTACAAGCATGCAGCAGCTGACTGGTAAGCTCCTTTTTGCATCTTAACGCTGAGCCTATTTGACAAAGACTGTATTCATCACCACTGTTTGTTGCAGCGAAAGGAGGTGTAGTTTATTAATAGCAGAGGACAAAGAATCGTCAACAGCATCAACTTCGCTGTCTCAAGTTGCATATAAAGGAACTCCATCATTGTGTAGGCGTGTTTGAACTCAGTATGGTAAATACAGTATTATATGGGATACAGTAGGAGTGAATTTAGGCAAGAGAAGAACTGAAAAAGTGACATGCCTGATCAGAAACTTTTCTGCAATTGTATAAAAGCCAAGAGCAAGAAAAAGGTTCTATTTTCTTAGCTGTTAATCTGTGTAATCTAACAGCATAGGACTTGATCTCTGGAGAAGAATAGGTGTGAGACGATCCACCTTCCAGTTCAAAAGGACATAAGGCCTCAGTAACACATCACAGGTACTATCCAATGCGTGCGGTGCAAAATGGCCTCAGCTTCTGGGGGGCTTTGATAAGATATCTCCTTCTTCTTTCTCCTCTTCGCCACTGCTGCCTCACGCAGCGGGGGAAGCATGTGGCTTGGCACAACTTTTGAAGTCTCACTTGGACGTGGCAAAGAAAAAAGGGTTGCAGGTGTTGATTAGACGTCAGCTTCACTTTAGGAGATAAGTTGCTCCATGAATAGGGTATTCTTGATTTATCAAGGACACAAGATCCATTTGAGAGATTTCCAAAGCTCTGGATTCGTGCTGCTGTTGGCAGTGAAAACAAGTAGAGAATTATACTGCAACATTACTCTTTAATTCGTCTCTTTTTTGTACTAATGTACAGTCTGCTCAAACGAAGTGAAAATCAAGCATTAAATTAGATGTGCTCATCAAATTAAATGCTTATCTTGAGGCTAATCCATCTTATTTTTTTAACTCTTAATAATCAATAATGCTTAAGTGCAGGATGACAAATGGGTGGATAAGTATAGCAAAAATGTAAGCATTGGTAAAAAACAATAGGAAAGTGCTAAATGAATTAAAGGCCTTACAAAAGTATTCATACCTCTTGAACATTTCAATATTTTCATGTTGCAACCCTAAACCTAAATGTATTTTTATTGGATTGTACTGTACTGTACTGCTACCCACCCATTACCCTATTAAGACAGTGTCTCGCCCACGGCCAAAATAATTTGAAATAAAAAAAATTATCTAAAAAAGGAGGAAAAATCAGGAAAAAATTTAAAAAATAAACAAAACTCAGACTAAAAAAAAAAATAAAACAAATGTGGCTTACTGAACATAATATCTCTCTCTTCAAATACTTTGCAGGTTAGTGACTGATTTGTGACAATCAGATTATTTTTTTTGCCTCATAAAAACCTGGCTGCAGCAAGAGGATTTTTTACTATAAATGGATCAACTCCTACTAATTATTTAAAATTTACATTCCTCAAAAATACTGGGCAAGGAGGAGGAGTAGCAACCCATTTTCAGTCCAATTTATTGACTAGTCCCAGACCAATCAATAGCTACAATTTTTTGAATATTTAATCTTAGTTTTCCTCTTTCAAATTGCAAAGCACTAAACCACTTTTGTTTTGTTTTGTACCGCCACCAGGCCCTACTCTCAATTTTTAGATCAGTTTTCAGACCTTTTTTTGATTTAGTTTTAAAAATACAGATAAAATTTTTATAGTGGGGGTTTTAACATTCATGTTGACACTGAAAGTGATAGCTTAAATATAGCCTTTAATGGTATCTTTGACTCAATTGGCTTTACTCAAAACTTTTAACAAACCTACCCCCGTTTGTTTCATTTCTGGACCTTTGTTGAATATGGCATTGGGGGTGTAAAGACATAACAATATTTTTCACAACCCTGTGCTGTCTGCCCATTTTTAATAACCTTTGAGTTTAATTTAACGAGTACTCTACACCTAAAAAAAAATTTCATTATAGTAGATCATTATCAGACAATGCTGTAACAAACTTTAAAGTATCTGTTCCAAATTTAATTTCCCCCATTATCACAGAAAAAAACACAGTGGAGGGGCAATAATTTGTTTCTTCCCCTTCACAAATTGATTCTCTTGTTCAGAGTGTTACTTCATCATTGCGTGGTGCATAAGACAATGTAGCCCCCTTGAAAAAAGAAGGTAATTATTCATAGGAGGCAGGCCCCTGGGTTTTAAATTAGAGCTGCGTACTTTAAAGCACAACGTTAGAAAAATTGGGGGCGAAAATGGCGCTCTACACACCTAGAGGATTCCTACTTAATCTGGAAAAATAGCCTACTGTGTATAAAAAGCACTTCACCAAGCTAGAACAGCTTATTTCTCATCCTTATAGAAGAGAACAAAAAAATCCTAGGTTTCTCTTTAGTACAGTTGCTAAACTTACACAGATTCATAGCTCCTTTGAGCCATCCATTCCCTTAGCTCTCAGCAGTCATGACTTTATAGGATTCTTCCAAAATAAAATTGATTCTATTATGATTCTTATCTAAAAATTTTGATAAAATAGTTGCTAATCAAATGTTTGAACATTTACACAGCAATGACCTGTTGAAGATTTTTCAGTCAGGTTTCAGAGTTCATGCACTGAAACAGCTCTGCTGAAAGTCACTAAGTTTTTCCTATTGCCTCAGATAATGGACTGGTCTGTACTGGTTCTGTTAGATCCGGGGTCCCTTTTGGAACAGTCGATCATAATATTCTCTTAAAAAGGCTGGAAAATTGCTGTAGGGATCGGGGGAACAGCGCTAGGCCCTGTTTAAATCTTATTTTTTGACAGATTCCAGTTTTTTATGTAAATGATAAATCATCTTTAAACTTCAGGGTTTAATTGGGGGAGTACCACAGGGTTCGTTTTTGGGCCAATTCTCTTTGCTATATATATGCTTCCAATAGGTCGAAATTTTATCAGGTAGCATAGAAAAAATTTTTTCATTTTACGCTGATGACACTCAGCTTTACTTATCCATAAATCCTGATGAGCCCAACCAGTTAGATAGATAAAAAGCATGTCTTGAAGACAAAAAAATTTGGATGACTTTAAATTTTCTGCTTCTAAATCAGAAAAAAACAGAAGTTGGCATCTTTGGACCCGGAGTCTTTTTAAAAAAAAGCTGCTACTTTTAACTGGATGGCATTAAATTGACCTCCGATAATAAAGTAAAAAAAACCTTGGTGTTATTTTTGACCAGGACATGTCATTTAAATCCCATATTTAAAAAGGTTTCTAGGATTTTCCTTTTTGCATCTCCGGAACATTGCCAAAAAATTAGAATATCCCTGTCCAGGATTGATGCTGAAAAAACTAGTCCATGCATTTGTTATTTCAAGGCTGGACTATTGTAATTCTTTACTATCAGGATGTCCACAAAATGCAGTTTAAAACCCTTTCAGCTGACAAAATGCTCCAGCAAGAGTTCTGATGAAAATTAAAAAAAGAGATAATATTTCCCCTACTTTAGCTTCCCTTCATTGGCTCCCCGTTTTAAACCAGAATAGAATTTTAAGATTCTCTCCTCACATACAAAGCCCTTAATGATCTAGCTCCATCATACAGGGATTATTGTTTCCCATACGTTCCTAACAGAGCACTTCGTTCTCAGGACTGCAGGGTTTACTGGTGGTTCCTAGGCTCTAAAGTAGAATGGGAGGCAGATCCTTTAGTTATCAGGTCCCCTCCTGTGGAACCAGCTCCCCAGTTTTAGTCCGAGAGGCGGACACCCTGTCTACTTTTAAGGCTAGGCTTAAAACTTTCCTTTTGATAAAGCTTATAGTTAAAGTGGCTTAGTTATCCTGAGCTATTTTTCCATTTTACCCCCCTTTCTCTCCCCTTGTTGGCTGGAGTAAGGGGGAGTCAGGTTTAGCCTAAACCGCTCAGTATGGTTGAGGTGCAAACAAACACCCTCCATTTCTGCTACCTGTATGACCCCCTCTTTTTTCCCAATGGTTATGGTCAATCTGACAGAGAGAGGTATCCCAATCGTTGGGGGTTTTTAGTATAACAATGCCATCAGTGGGCTCTAGATGGAAAAAACTGCCTACTTTAAGGCTAGGTTTTAAACTTTCCTTTTGATAAAGCTTATAGTTAGTGGCTTAGGTTATCCTGAGCTATCTCTGTAGTTATGCTGCTATAGGCTTAGGCTGCTGGAGGGACATAATGACCACTTTCACCTCTTCGCTACTTTCTCACACTACTCTTCAATTTGTATTATTTGCTGTTATTTCAGTTTTTAACTTTGTTCTCTCTCTTTTTTCTTTCCTAGAAGCTACACCTGGCCTGACTCTGTGTCTACCTGTAACACCTTTCTGGAGAGGGGAATCCTCCAAGCTTCTGCTGGCAACAACCTTAATGCTCACCCTCTACCGATGATCCACATGGCCCTGTTTTTCAGTGTTTAACCCTTTCTCTCTCCTAGACATAGCTACTGACGGAGCTTCTACTGTGACTAACTCTATGTGCTCTCTTCAGACTCTAAACTTGAAAACTGCCTCAGAGTTTATCTGTTCCTTCTTTCTAGGTGAAACGACTAAAGGAGCTACATCCATTAACATTTACCTTTTCCTTCCCATAGAAAGTACTCCTGGATCAGTGCTTCTTTGTTCTCTTTGTGTCTCTGCTCTGTTCTCTCTAACCCCCAGTCGGTCGTGGCAGATGGCCGCTCACACTGAGCCTGGTTCTGCTGGAGGTTTCTTCCTGTTAAAAGGGAGTTTTTCTCTCCACTGTTGCTCCATGCATTCTCAGTATGAGGGATTGCTGCAAAGTCAACGCCAGTGACTGTCCACTGTCTCTACATGCTCATCCGGGAGGAGTGAATGCTGCAAGTCACTGACTCGATGCAATCTGCTGGGTTTCCTTAGATAGAAAAACTTTTTATCCAATTTGAATAAATAACAGAATCTGACTGCACTGTTCAATGATTAAGATTAATTGGAATGTATATACCTGACTTTTGTGAAGTGCCTTGAGACGACATGTGTTGTGAATTGGCACTATATAAATAAACTGAATTGAATTGAATTGGATTTTATGTAACTAACCACCAAATTATGAAGAACTGTGAAGTAAAAGGAAGAAACAGCGAAAGGATGATGTGGAATAGTTTAGATCAGGGCATATCCTAAGTTGCAAACATCTCACAAAGTACCATTACCCCAACATTGGCCCTCCACCTACACTGACAGACGGGCGCATGTTAACTTTGGAGGAGCTGCTGAAGAGCAAGCACAGATAGATCTATTGTTTGGGTTGGAGGACTACTGCTGTAGTTGTTAAACACTCCGCAAAAATAAAGCGGCAAGAAGAATGCCATTGTTGTAAGATAACCACAGAAGTCCCATTTACAGTTTACTACAGGTTATGAAGGAGATGACAAACATGTGAGAAAGGTTCCTGAGCAGTCTTTAAAAGTATGGAATTGGATTTTATAATTATTCAGGTTTGGATAAGTAAGAAAAGAAAACAGTGTGTAAAAAAACATTTGGTTTTCCAGCCTTTTGTCCTTACATTTTCTAATAGACAAAAGTCTACTAATGCTTCAATATCCAGTGATTTTCACATTGATTTAAATCAATTTGACATTCTTTACTTTGATTTTCCAAATCACACCTTGATTAAATGTTTAAGATATCAGTGCTTTGGTTTTTGACTTAATGAAATGAATGCACATTGAGAAGTTGAAAAACAAGCCACCTTACTACCTGTTTAAACTCTTGAGAATTAAGTTCAGTTTGAACTGGACCTACAGTTCTTAAAATGGGGTCTAAAATGTTTCAAACAAAAACACTAAAACTGCAATTTTTAAGATTTTATAGACCAAAGGTATCAGAGTCCACACACTGCTAAATAAACCTGCATTTAGCCAAGGAAACTCCATTGCTTATTTGACAAATCCACAAAAGCTATGAAATAGGTGTAGGAATCGTATGTAAAGATGTGCTCTGGTCAGGGGAAACCAAAATTTTACTTATCGGCCTGCAGACCTGCGTAACAGAAAACAAACACATCATCCTGAACAAGCCCATTCCCATAGTGAAACATGTTGGTGGCAGCATCCTACTTTTGGCATGATGTTTCTTTGGCAGGTACATGGAAGCTGCTCAGAGTTGATGAAATGAATTGGGGTAAATACACTGTAATCCTGGAAGAAAACCTACAAGGAGTTGCAGAAGACTTTGAGACAGGGTGGAAGATGTCCTTCCACCAGGACAACTCCCCGAAACATACAACCAGAGCTACTGAACTGAATGGTTTAAATCAAAGCAATATGTATGTTAAAATGGCCCAGTCCTAAATCCAATTGAGAGTGTGTGGCAATACTTGATAACAGTTGTTCACAAATGCTCTTCATCTTATCTGGCTGAGCTTGAGCTATTTTGCAAAGAAGAAAGGACAAAGATTTGAGTCACTAGATGTGCAACGCTGCTAGAGACAACCCCCAAAGACAGCTGTAATATCAGCGAAAGGTGGTTCTAAAAAGTATTGATTCTGGACTGAAAACAAAGCCATGTCACATTTTTAGGCCCGAGCAGCGGGTGCTGCGAAGTCCTATTGTAATCTCTATGTTTATTATTATTTTTCTCTGTTGAAAATACGTGCCATTTTGGTACACCTACCGAACTCCTCAAGCCTTACCTAAGACCCCCCTGCACCCACGTTCTACAACAAACAGGAAGTCGGCCATCTTGTATTGAAGTTTTGATTTTGACCCCATTTTTGTCGTTTATAGCTTCCGTATTTTGATTGATCGGCTCAGAAGGCATGGGAGATCTAAAGTTATCAAAATCATCAGTTTTTGAGCATAATGAAGGGGCGGAGCCAGGCCTCGAAGTTTGACGACTCGTCAAAAAAAAAAAGAAATTGTTAAAGCTTCTACAAGGAAAGATGAGACACGAAATATTAAGGTATTGATCCACATCTGGCCCCCAACAATATTCAATGGTCAAATCCTGACATCATCTAAACCCCGCCCCCTGAGAACAGGAAGTGTAATGTTTTACTGTGGAAGGTCCATATTTGACCCTTGTCACCTAATCAACAAGAAACTGTCCCCAGTGACAGATAACAAAATGGTCTAAGTTGGTCTCCAGTACTAAGAGTTTTGGCTGGGGGGTGTGGCCGTGGCGGCGTGGCGAAGTCCCACATCACGCCATGGCCTTACATATGCTTCTGATTTCCACATTTTTCAGCCAATTGGCACCAAATTCCATATGATTGATATTAATCCAGCCCACTAAAGATATCCAGTGAAATAATTTGTGAGCACTAAAACGAAGCACTAAAACGACCAGCCCCAAGGCATGCTTTTTCCAAGGCTTTTGAAATTTGGTAAACATATGTAACTTCTCAGGACCTACAAAAACATCTGTTGGACCCATTGCGCAAACCCCACAGGAAGTCTTTTTGGATCAAAGCCGCCCTTTTCAACACGTCGAATCTGACCGAACTTCTATAGCTTTTGACTTAGAGACTTCAAAATCACGCAATATACTCTCAAGGCATTAGGGATCCAAAGTTATCAAAGCTTTTTCCTACACGAAAGCATGTGGACATGGCCAAGCCTGAAAATCTGACTTTTCGCCATAAAACACAAATCCGTTATAGTTCCTACAAGGAAAGTCACAGAGACGTGAAACCTGGGATTGATCCATATGAGCCCTTGAACAATATTCAATGGTCAAATGGTGACATAACTGAATCCCCGCCCCCTGAGAACAGGAAGTGTCATGTTTCACTTAGTGTGGTCCATATTTCATCCCATAGATAACATGATGTTCTAAGTTGGTCCTTAGTACTGATTGGTTTGGCTGGAGGGTGTGGCCGTGGTGGCATGGCAAAGTCTGACGTCATGCCATGGCCTTACGTTTGGCTCTACACTTACACATGCATAGTCCAATTTACTCCAAACTGAATATGGTTGATCTTTGTCAAGCCCCAAACAGCTCTATTGGATTACATTGAAAGCTGTATCAACTGCGCCCCCTAGGACACTTTAAGTGCTCTATCTCCCTCATACATCTTCAGATAGACACCAAATTTAGTATGCATCATTGTGGATCAATGCTAAACATGTTGGGGCAGTCAATTAATGACATCACTTTAACCCCGCCCACCAACAAACAAGTCAGTCCAGCTTACATTGGGAATGTTGGATTTCGGCCAAATTTGGGATGCTTCTCGCCAGAGCAGAACTCTGCATGACCGAGGATCATATGAAAGGTTGTTCACAGTGCCGCCTGATGGCGACGAGCGGAAATGAGCAGGCGGTTCGTTGATGCCGTGGAGGGGGCGGTGCCAGGCTTCCGCTGCATGTAGTATCCAATATACAGCTGTGAAGGTTATTGCACACAACAGAAAATAACTTGATCATCAACTTTGACATTCTGGTGGGTTCTGTTGGACTTAAGCCAGGAAGTCTGTCAAAATATTGACCAATATTATTGGTCGCTAGGCAACACTAACTATATTACAGAATGTGAAGAAACGTACTTGTGTATATAGGAGTGAGTCAAAAACTGATTAATATGAGAGATTTATACATATTTTTTCTCAGGAGGAGAAAGGCCATGTGATAGCAGTCTTCTCTACCACTCAACATAAATCACAGGATAGCAAACAGCTTAAGGCCTTAGGAAACTTGTGACTAAGTTGGTGTATATATTTGTATAGCTGTTACGCAGTCCGTGTTGCTGTGTTGGTGGGTGTCTGTTTGATTTAGGGTTTTTTTTTTCCATATAATTTATATTGTTAGGTAAAACCATCTTATTTCTGATAACCCCTTCTTAAATGGTAGTGAAATCTTTCAAAGTGACATTAATGTTGTTGCAGTTGACCCGAACAAACTGATAAGAGCCTTTAATTGTTTTTCTCAGAAAATTAGTGCCGACTGAGTCCTGTTAGTTTCATTCTGGAGCAGCAACATCACTCATGCTCTGAGACCATTGCACTGCATCCATTGTGGGAGAAATGTAGGTCATCGTGTAAAAACCCACCTCCGACCCCCCTCCAGCTCAAATTTAACTGACATCTTTGAGGCAAGAGAAGTCTTGGGCTGCACACTAAATCCTTCCGGTCACACTGAGTTTCAAATTCAATCTTGGGTTTCTCATTATTGGTTTTGGAGATGCTGACACCTCATATTGGTCAACAGATAGTTCAGCTAATCTGATAAGACCCTGTAGTAAGCCAGTAGAAACTGATTTCTGGATCTATGGGTTAGATATCTTTAACACCACACAGGCGGCGGTGAAGAGTGGAAAGACAGGTGGCTAAGACCAAGGTTGAAGACTGCAAACACTAAGCGTCACAGTCACCAAATTTATAAACATAACTCATTTATTCAGTTAATTCTGTGATGTAGTGCTGAGAAAGCAGAGAAATGTGAAGCAAACAAACAAAATGTATAGAATATGGTGTCTGGTTCAACAAAGTTAAGGTTCAATTTAAATGATTTTGAAACCAGATCCTGCATTATAAATTTCAAGGCAATTGAAGAGGAAGTGCTGGAGCATAGTTAGACCGCACTACCCACCTGTTGCTGCATGCTGCTATTCAGCTGGCTGAAAAAAGGCTAGTTCACCTTTCCCTCGTTTACAAAAAGGGCCAATTTGACCATTCGAAAATATTTCACTTGCTGAAAACAGGGTCATATGTGAAAACTAAAAGGACCCCAACCCATAACTCTTAAAGTGACACAATGGCAGATCCTTGCCCGGCCTATAGAATGTTTGCCAGATAACGTCTGGGATGTGGCTAAGGCCTGTATTGCGCTCCACAACTACCTGGCCTACAGAGATGCTGTCAATGTTCCAGCTGCAAGATACATCCTCCCACATTTTACGGACTCAACCACTGTTTCTGAGGAGCTGCAGCATGGAGGAGACAAGTGGAAGGAGACGACAACCTCCAGGACCCAGGGAGACTGTCAGGAGTCAGAGCATCTAGGGCAGCCTATGTTGCCAGGAAATACTTTTGTGAGTTCTTTCAAACACCTCAATGACTTGTTCCAAGATATAAAGATATAATCCAGAGGGGGTGTATACAATAGCCGTGAAGATAAACCTTAATCCCAATGAGTGGAATTATTTGAATATAATTTTCAATGCGTATATAGTTGACTTCCTTCTTTTAACATGCAAGGTAATTGTTGTATTGAGTGTTTTTTAGGAGTAAATCTGTCTTTAAAATGTGATGATCTGACTATTCTTGCTTTGTTTAATTTACACAGTAAAGCAAATTTGTTTCCAAACACATTTTCAGCTTTGTACTTTATCGATGTATATTTCTGTCAAACATGCACTTTTGACAAATTTATTAACGGCTGCATTAAGAACATGAAAAAATATGAAAAGATTTAAATGAAAAGGCAAGAGAGAATTTTAACAAACTTATTAAACAGACTTATTAACACTTTAGTAGAGGGTAAATTAATCTATATTTATACATTGCTCATGCTAAGAAGGGCAGCTTTCTGCTCTTTCATGTATCACATTTTGTAGCTTCCATTTAAAATCAGACAGCAATTCTGGTGGTAGTTTTCGCATGAAATCTGCATCATGCAAAACATATCTCCCACAGGGGTTCATCAGTTGGAGCATGGCATCCATTCTGTGCCGTCTAGCCTCCATTGCAGCTCCACGCTCGACCCTCATTTTGTCCAGAACACCAAGTGCAGCTTCAAAATTAAGGCCTGCTGAGCTGCTCTTCTTGAACCTTAGAGCTGAACCAGTGTTAGAAGTTGGAGATGGAGGAATGCTTGAAGTTTGTGTGGAAAGTAGGTCTGAAGCTAGAGGTGTTTGTGGTTGTAGTGTACGTATAGTTAGCTCTGCAACATCTGACTGAGACTTAAGTACGGAGCTCCCAAGGTCTGCCATGCTGATGGTGTGGAACTGGGAACTGACGCTTGCATGGGATGAAGTCTGGGTCACAGGGCCAGTTGAAGGTCCTTCTTTAGGATCTGAATCCATTTCTTCAAAAGTAAAATTATTTACAAGTGTTATAATCCAAGAACCAAGAATAGAAACAAAACAAATTTGAACTTATAAAACCGCATACATTGTCAGTGTGCTTCAACAAAAAATAAATAACATCTAGTAGATATTAGGCTCATCAATCCAGCCTTTATGATGGCAAGTACATTGAAATTACAGAAATTAATACCAACTGCTGTGTATCAGATAATTTTTACACTATTACTATACTAAATGTCTTAAGAACATTATGAGGCCTTAATATAGGTTGTATGCCTATTTTAAACCCATGAGCTAATTAGCAGGTGTCTATAAAACAGACCTGGCGTCTAGCATTGCGTTTATTTAGATGGATCTTTTTAGGTTATCACTTATATGTGACAATAATGTTAGCATTTATTATTAACAATACTTAATTAAAATGTTTTAAAAACATATTTTACTGCTCTCCATCATTCACTCTCACAGATTAGCTTGTGTACGTTAACTTACCGTTTCATTTTGTGAAACAGACCTGTTGGTGGTCGTTTCACAGTGTCAAGCCACTGCAAGGAGGTGTAGAGAGTGGGGACTGATTTCTTTCCACCAGGGTCACCACTCTTCTTGATGTTAAACTGACGTTTGGCCTTTGCAGATTCATCATGAAGGTATCTCTTTCCTTTCGAATAGACCGTCTCCTCTGTATCCAATGCTTGAGCTACCTCTTTCCATGAATTATTTGCCATTTGTGTGTCTTGAAATGTCTTAGAGGACGTGTCCAACAAATCTTTATATTTCCTCACCGTCTCCGCCAGCTGTTCCTCAAAACTATCCACAACAGTTGTTACTTTGTTTCACTTTACGGAAAAAAGGAAAATGAAATTTCCAGCTTTCCCAACTTAACCACACCCATCCAAATTCTGACCAATCACACAACAATTGTTGGACACCCGGTCAAAAAAAAGTTCTGCCCAGTTGATATGTCGAGAACAAGCAGCAAAAACTCCCACAGGACATGTCCAAGAATAAAATTACATCATTTTGTTCTTGCAGCTATGGACTTATCCCTCTTTGAAGGGAACCGAATCTTCAGGATCCGTTCACTTCAAAGAGCCGTTCAAAAGAAGGTGGCAGCAGGTGGCAGCAGGTTGGAGTGGCTGTTACTTTTCATTATGATTAATTCTTTTTAAGAACTCAAATTCCTCTTGTACAGGATAAAATAGATTTTTTTTTTTGGAAGATTATCCTCTGTGCTATCGGATGCTGTGCAGCTGGAAGGATTTTTGCTAATACTTTTTTACTTTTAAACATTTGTTATAATGCATCACCATGCCAACGGGGTTGTTGGGAGCAGATGAATAATATCTCAAAAGCTAAAACAATACTTCAACTACAACCCCAAATCCCTGATGAATTGAAAAGGAGGCGCCGTGGATGCAGAGCAGGAGCAAAGAGAAAAGAGATAAGGAGGAAGTTCAGACCCTGCCAGAGTAACTGGAATGCAGTATTATGTTTTCACTGAGACATGGCTGCAGGATCATATCCCTGACTCCAGCATCTCTCTGCCAGGCTTTCTGACCATACGAGCAGACAGAGATTTAGAGGAGCGGCAAACCCAAAGGAGATGGACTAGCAGAACTTTTGAACAACAGATGGTGTAATCCAGGATATGTTACTGTGAAGTCTTGTCTCTGCAGTCGAGATATTGAACTGTTAGCACTAAGTTTTCATCCCTATTTTTTTCCCTGAGAGTTCACCAGTGTTATTTTGGCAGCAGTGTACTTTTCCACCTTTAGCTGTTGCTGACACTGCATGTGTTGTCATCTACACAGTTGTTGCTAAGCTACAGACACAACACTCCAATGCGTTTGTGGCAATATCTGGTGATTTTAACCATGCTTCAGTCTCTGCCCAGACCTAGTTAAAAACATGCAATTAATGAAGTGTATACTTTTTTTTTAACAATTGTATGTACAAATTTCCTGAAAGTAGCACAGAGACGTCTGCTTGTTTTCTTTCGTGATTAAAAAAAAACTCTTGAATGCACTCTTTTCCTTATTGTAAAGCTTTCTTCTGTTTTCTGCATTTTGTCCAACTGATTATATACCCCCTTTCTTTTTTTATCATGTGTCGTCTTGATGATACAAGTGTCACACTTTTCCCTCTGATGGTGAAGGGAAAAGTTACAGTAATTGTGTGTCTGTGTGACAAGAATCTGATTCCATCTCAAAATAAACTAAAATCCTCCTTATTGGGGTGAGCAGAAAGATCAATACTGTTGACATGGTAGGAAATGGGCCAGGATGTCTCTGAGTCAAAGCAGCAACACATCCAGTTTGCACCGCTGTCTTATGGGAATCTACAGCTGTGGCAGGAAAATAGGCCTGTAATGGTGCTTGGATAAAACACCCATGCAAAAAAAAACAGTGAGTAAAATGTTGAGCACAAACATCTTACAACATAACCTGGGAATATGCCATCTAATCTGGCTTGTGTTTGAAATATTTTAGTGTTCATTTAATGTTTCTCAGGCAGCACTTCAAGTTTTTGTACTAACATTATATTCTTAGAAGAACCTTTTTTCATCTATGACGTGTTTACATGTGGGAGTAGTTAAATGCAAACAGTGGTGGGAAAGTAATCTTGGAGAGCTGTTCAGTAGCTTTTGTTGCACAACAGTGTGACAGTTGTATATCATGTAATTGCTCAAACTTAAATGTTTCTGGACTTCATAGAAGTTTGTTTTGGTTGGACTATAATATGTTTTTAATATTCCATGGGACTATCAGACTGTTGGTAGTATAAATGAGTAATCTTTTCTTTTCCAAGTTGTTGCAACCTCATCTCAAGGGTTCTGACCCATTTAGAGTGTTTGTTTGTGAAATTTAAGGGTAGACATGGTGTGCATCCACAGGATGCCGAGTAAAAGATGACCGATTGTATTCCACCCAAAACAGAATGATATATATACATATATAAGATGTAGGTTTTTTTTAAGCCAAACTTATCTCCTGAGCTGTAAGTAGAGACTTGTGCAGCACAGCTGGCAATGTGGTGCTGTATTAGACCTGAGGACCTGTGTGGGGAGATGTGCTGCTTCGATTTGGCTGTGGGCTCATATTGGTAATCCAGCCTGCAGGGTGGAGATTGAAAATGGAAACAGATCAGAGATCTCCCTCTGTGTAGGTTACAGAGATATTGGAGGACTAGAGGCCATGTGACAGCACAATGAAGTGATCAGATACTGAAAATGAAAATTGATTTGGAGAATAACGATTTTTATTTTAGTTGTAGATTTGGTAGGGATAAATGTTTAAAAACCATTTGATAACATTACTAGCACTGTGACCTTTAAATGTTTCAGTGTTTATAATAATTTTAACTCTAATTTTAAAGCATTAAAACATGAGATTCACCAGCTACAAAATGTTACAGATTGCAGGTGTGGAAAATTCTTTTCTGCCGTTTGTAGGTGATTAAGTAAATATATTTTAAAAAGCTCAAACACAAAGTCTGCTCCTTTTTCCATCACCTGTGCATTGACCGGCTCGAAGGGGTGACAAGCAGCAAGACAGAAAACAGCCTGTTTTAATTATGAAGGACACATTTTCTGGCAGATAATAAGGGCCACATAGCAAAAAAGAAATGCGTCAAGCATAGATATGATTACCCAGACAAACAGATGTGAGATGAATGGACCAATGTGAAGTGCCACGACATGCAATTATTTGTAAGCATAGTCGCCATTTCGGTTTGATTTAACTGTATGCTTTACATTATGTGTTTCACTCACAGTTGAAACATAAGCTAACAGCAAGTGTCGTTTGCGTTTCACTCTGTTATGTTGCATTAGGTTTTCTGCTAAGTTGCAGCAATAATTATCAACTGTATGAATTAGGCTTAAGCAAGTAAATGTTCAAGCAACCTGTTGAATAAATAGACCAGGTAATAACTGTTTTATAGCCTATAAGTGCTGTATCTATGCTAACACACTGTATTTAGTCTACAATTATGAACAAAGGTAAAAAATAAGTGGCTTTCTGTGAGTAAACCCTCTTCATGTTAACCTAGCATGAAACATTAAAAGTTAGGGAATTTGGCTTATTTCTTTGTTGTAATAATGCTCCTTGGCAATACATTTTATGCAGTTGGAAAGCCTATTTTTACTTTAAATGGTGCTACATTTGTAAGCAAGATGTGTTTGAGGATTTAACAGCAGAGTTGAAGTATGTGAGTTGCACACGGTAAAAACTTGCCAAATCCTTTCTGCCAATGCCAAATAGCTTTTTTTTTTTAATTTTGACTGATACTGGCCTTTTTAGCAATTCCTTCGTTTTACAAACAGAGACCTTACCACCACAGGAGCCTGGCACATCTTCATTGTCCTGGTCACCAGCTTGATCACACACTGCTGTGGGATGGCATCCCATTCTGCAACAAGCTTGCAACTCAACATATGTGGTTTGTTTGGTCAGCCTGGCATGAACAGCACATTCCAGCTCATAACAAAAGTGTTTTTGGGTGACCTCAGGACTGCAGGTAGGCTATTCCATCCCTTCTACTCGCATATGCTGGAGATAGTCTCTGATGAAGTTTGCAATGTGCAGGCAAGCTTTGACATCTTGTAGGAGAGAAGGTTCTGTCCCAAGGAGTGGAGCTATGGAATTGTCACTGGCTGCACAACCTCATCTTGACATCTCTCTCTATTGAAATGGCCTTCAATGAAGACTTTTTTTTTTTCAAGAGAGGGATTGCCACCCTGCATTATCACACTACCTCCATCCGTTGCTGTTTGGCATTTGCAGAGGAGATTTGGCACATTTTTCATGGGCACAACCCACATAACCAAATCTGTTGCCTATTCCATAAATGCTTTTTCCTTACAAAAGCGGCACAATATGAAGGGAAATAAACAGGCTTTTATAAGATCTATGGCCAACAAGCTTTTTAAAAACAAGAACTGATTGACTGAACACAATTTTCTTACTTTTTGTGTGAACTTCTGTATTGTGACTTGACATCTGTTTAATAGTTGGCCCTTCAGATTGTGTAGGCTGTCGTGGGCTGCAGTAAGGCTTATAACATAACCAGGTATCCAGGCTTTTAACTGTACTTGAGGTGTACTTTTTGTGTTTTTTACAAGGCATAGAAATTGTTTCCTTTAACATACAGAAACCCACTCCCTGCTCAGATTTTAAGGTTGTCAGAATTTCTGTAGTGTCTGCCGAGAGAAACAGCCTTTAGTTTATGGTTCAGTTGTTTATTTGCCAAATTCGATAACTTATGTTGAACTATGCAACTTAAGGTATGTAAGGATGCAGCGCTCTGCAAAACAGGGATGCATCTGTGTGACATCTATTGTTGTTTATTAGCAGCTAGCAACAGAAGAAATCCTAAAGGCTTGGCCTTACTGCAATGAAGAGTTACGGATGGCTTAAAATTATAGTTTGGATTTGTTTAAAATGACTTTAAAAACAAAATCTTTCTTTAAATTGTTTAGTAGGTTTTAAACTGGTGGCTAATATCATGCTAGCTTTACCCCTTCTCTTTAAGGCAGAGCAGTCAATGTTTAAGCTACATTATGTCCACTGTTGGATGGACCAGGCCCTCTTCTCCTTCCCGTATGTGCTCCAGAGTGAACGTCATAAACAGTGTGCAAACGCATAGGTTTGTTAAGCCATTCAGCCATTGTTCTGTGTTTAATTCATTGGTTAGCCGCCTTAAGGATGATGAATAGAGCTCACAGAGGAAAGGATACAGGAACAACACAGCTCTACATCCCTGATTGGCCAGGCGCTATTTTAAACTCTCATTAAACTAACTTGTCTTAGTTAGGAAACTAAGACAAGTTGGCGTTTTCACATTTTTCTTGAAGTCATTAATATCCAAGTAATCATTCAAGAGGCTTAACCTGTTTGTGTGGTTCTGAGGGAAGTTAATGTAATCAAAGCAGATTTATCTCCAGTAAGGATGGATTGCTGATTAAATGTGGCTTTTAATGCAATCCTATGCTGACATTCACCTTTATTGAAGGCTAATCCTGTGTTTATAAGCCGCCTCACTGGCAGGTGGCCTTCCTACAATGGGATTGTGTTTAAAAAAAGATACAGTACATATCCAAGGGCAAGAGGTCTCTGTTATACAGTTGGACCATGGGTGCACATTGGAAAAACTCAACAAGCTTAGTACACTAAATTGCACAGCTATGGATTAGCGGTTAGCCCAGCAACACACCTTGATTATGCACTTTATGGTGACAACCTGAGCGTGGCTCTATTATAATTGACCCTCCTGTTAAACCAAGCAAACTTTCCCATAACTGTTCTTGTGAATAAATCTTTAGGTTCTTTACCTGGTGCATGGCCAATTCGCATGGCATTTCATTTTGCAATTACCAGACAGGGGCAGACCTTCTGCTCTCCAGACTTTATTATCACTACATGCTCTTTGGGTCTCCCAAATGGCAATTATCTCACTATGCTCACAGGTGATTCAGCATGAGTTCCATTAGACCCGTGGTGAAATGCTGTTACATTAGTTCCCGGCTTCTTGTCTCTTGTTGGTTTCAAAGACACAGTAATGACAGATTGGAGCACAATTACAGTTGCATAAAGAATAAGCATTGTGATTTTAATTTCCATTTTTGTAAAATGGAATACAAAGTCTCATGGCTTTGTGAGGTAAAGACACATTTAAATGAATAACTTCTCTTTTTAAGAGTTAGATTGGTTTTCTTAGGTTCTTAAAGTTACTGCCTGCTTTTGGAAATGGCTTAAAAATATGGAATAGGACTTCAGTTTTCTCTCTGTGTAAAAATGATATATTCAAACATCATTCGTTCACATACAGGGGTTGGACAATGAAACTGAAATACCTGTCATTTTAGTGTGGGAGGTTTCATGGCTAAATTGGACCAGCCTGGTAGCCAGTCTTCATTAATTGCGCATTGCAGCAGTAAGAGCAGAGTGTGAAGGTTCAATTAGCAGGGTAAGAGCACAGTTTTGCTCAAAATATTGAAAGGCACACAACTGTATGGGTGACATACCAGAGTTCAAAAGAGGACAAATTGTTGGTGCACATCTTGCTGGCGCATCTGTGACCAAGACGGCAAGTCTTTGTAATGTATCAAGAGCCATGGTATCCAGGGTAATGTCAGCATACCACCAAGAAAGACGAACCACATCCAACAGGATTAACTGTGGATGCAAGAGGAAGCTGTCTGAAAGGGATGTTTGGGTGCTAACCCGGATTGTATCCAAAAGACATAAAACCACGGCTGCCCAAATCACGGTAGAATTAAATGTGCACCTCAACTCTCCTGTTCCCACCAGAACTGTCCGTCAGGAGCTCCACAGGGTCAATATACACGGCCGGCCTGCTATAGCCAAACCTTTGGTCACTCATGCCAATGCCAAACGTCGGTTTCAATGGTGCAAGGAGCACAAATCTTGGGCTGTGGACAATGTGAAACCTGTATTGTTCTCTGATGAGTCAACCTTTACTGTTTTCCCCACATCCGGGAGAGTTACGGAGTGGAGAAGCCCCAAAGAAGCGTACCACCCAGACTGTTGCATGCCCAGAGTGAAGCATGGGGGTGGATCAGTGATGGTTGGGGCTGCCATCTCATGGCATTCCCTTGGCCCAATACTTGTGCTAGATGGGCGCGTCACTGCCAAGGACTACCGAACCATTCTTGAGGACCATGTGCATCCAATGGTTCAAACATTGTATCCTGAAGGCGGTACCGTGTATCAGGATGACAATGCACCAATACACACAGCAAGACAGGTGAAAGTTTGGTTTGATGAACATGAAAGTGAAGTTGAACATCTCCCATGGCCTGCACAGTCACCAGATCTAAATATTATTGAGCCACTTTGGGGTGTTTTGGAGGAGCGAGTCAGGAAACGTTTTCCTCCACCAGTATCACGTAGTGACCTGGCCACTATCCTGCAAGAAGAATGGCTTAAAATCCCTCTGACCACTGTGCAGGACTTGTATATGTCATTCCCAAGATGAATTGACGCTGTGATGGCCGCAAAAGGAGGCCCTACACCATACTAATAAATGATGCTGGTCTAAAACTAGGTGTTTCAGTTTCATTGTCCAACCCCTGTAGATCACTATAGAATAATGGATTGGAGTGAATTAATGATATAATGCTGATGCACTTTCATTGTGTTTGTATTTTACTACAGCTTTGAAGCACTGTACATGTTTAAAATTTCATGTCGCAGCATTTAGAGACATTTACTGGTACCTCTCAATAAACTGTCAATTAATCATCACAAATGTATTTTATTTCAGTAATTCAGTTTAAGTATTTATTTGTCTTTGTTAACTTTGATGATCACACCTAATTAAAACTGAAAATTGTGTTTTTCTGAAAGTCAGGATATTAAATACAAGACATAAAAATGGATTGTATACATATATATGTGTATGTATATGTGTATGTATGTATATGTGTATGTATATATATATATGTATGTATGTATATGTGTATGTATATATATATATATGTATGTATGTATATGTGTATGTATGTATATGTGTATGTATGTATATGTGTGTGTATGTATGTATGTGTATGTATGTATGTATATGTGTATGTATGTATATATATATATATGTATGTATATGTGTATGTATATATGTATGTATGTATATGTGTGTGTATGTATATATGTATGTATGTATATGTGTATATATATATATATGTGTGTATGTATATGTGTATGTGTATATGTGTGTATATGTGTATATGTATATATGTTTATGTATATGTGTATATGTATATATGTTTATGTATATATATATATGTATGTATATAATATATATATGTGTGTGTGTGTGTCTGTGCACTCAATACCGGGTCATGGCTCCTTTTGCATGAACTGATCCATCAATGCGGTGTGGCATGGAGCTGATCAGCCTGTGGCTCTGGTGAGGTATTAATGAAGCCCAAGTTGCTTTAACAGCTTCCTGCTTGTCTATTTGCCAGCCAATAAAGCATAGTAACTTGTGGCTTTTTGAATTTTTGGCAGTGTGGACAGGTGCCAATTTTTGCTGGAAAATGAAATCAGCATCTTCATACACTAAAGTTTCCCGGTAGACTTGTGTTGACTTTGGTCTGGATGAAACCCGGCAGCAGATTGTATGGCGTTCTAAACCAACACTGACTGTGGAAACTCTACACTGGACCTCATGCAACTTTGATTCTGTGCCTGTCCACTTTTTCTTCAGACTCTGGCAACTCGATTTTCAAATCAAATTAAAAAATTACTTTCATCTAAACAAAGAAACATGCACAACTGAGCAACAGTCTAATCCTTTTTCCCCTTAGCTCAGGTAAGATTCTTTCGATGACATCTCTGGTTCAGGAGTGGCTTGACGCAAGTATTGCAACATTTGTAGCCCATGTCCTGGATACATCTGGGTGGTAGTTATTTTTGATGCACCAACTCCAGCTCGAGCCAAACCTTTGAATAATTTTTGCACAGTTTTCTAAAGGCTGCGGTTAACCCTGTTGGTTTTGCCCTTTTTTGTTTTCAACCACACCTTTTCCTTCCACTCAACTTTCATTTTGGTATGCTTATACAGTACTCTGTGTACAGCCACCTTCTTTAGCAATGACTTTTGTTTCTTACTCTCCTTGTTGATGTCTTGATGACGGTCTTCTGGACCTACGTTAAGTCCCTGTATATGTTTTGGCCATAATATAACATTTTAGTATTAAAAATCCATAGTGTGTTATTTTTCTTATGTAGTTTTGAAATTTTCTGAGAAAGTGAATTTTGGGTATTCATCAGTTGTAAGCCCAGGTATCATAATGATCAAAAATAAATCTAGAAAATCAGTGTTACTTTTTGAACTAAATCATTTAAATAGATGAGCTTTTTTAATTAAATTCTAATTTATTGAGATGCATCTGTAATTATTTTTCTGACGAGATTTTGAAAGTCTAAGACCCAGGTTGCTGGTCACTTGTAAGCTGCTAGATTGTGAGTTAATACCCTTTAAAAAACCTTCTCTTGTGAGGAAAATCCCTTGTGAGGAGTTTAGATCTTCGGGCATCATCGGTAGGAGCTTTCTGTAATGTGTGTTGGTCTTCTGTGTGATTGATGATAGGGCCTTGCTCTCTGTGGTCTCTGACAGGGCCTCAGTGGACTAGTCCAATAGCAACTACTCAAATGTGACAAGTTGGCAGACAGTGGCCAAGGTGAGAGGAGGACAGATGGGAAGCCTCCCTCCAGAGTATCTTCCACAAAGCAGAACCCAACAAACTGCTTAAAGATTTACTTTAGATTGCCTCCATTTCCATTCTACAGACTTGGTCCTCTTCTGGCTCGTTCAACAGGCCTTTTTCATTACTTTTTGACACAGGTGTTCTTCACGCTCACTTGCTGCAGTGAGCCTCAGCTCTTCAAGGGTAATCAGTTTGGTGCTTGTTTATGCCAGGGTGCATCTGTAATCTTATGGAATAGGCCATATAAAACATGGAGAATGTTGTGGAGAGTAGGAACACAGCCTTGTTTTATATTAAACTCTGTGAACCCTTAATGGCTTAGGACAGACAGTGCTCTCCTGTGATTTGCTGTCAAACTTTACAAAAATGTACCAGGGAGCGAGTAAAAGTCGTGTGAGTCACCTGAGGGGACAACAGTGTTCACACCTCCAGGAAAACAGGCCCCGCTCCTCCTCTTCATGCCTGAACGGCATCCTAAACATGGCTGCGCTGACCTTGCGAGCCACAATTAAACACCTGGAGGAATTTTCTCGATTTAATTGCATTTGCCATTACTAGCCCTTCAGCAAAAAAGGGGTTGTTTCCCAAAGAGATGCTAATAAAATATCTAACAGCTAATAAAGCTGACTGTTTGCAATTACTGACTTATTGTCTGCAATAAACAGTCAATATTTCTAGATTTTCAAATTTATTTTAATAACTGAATTCATTTGTCTGCTACAGCACATTTTGTGCCCAACTTTTTAAAATAAATTTTAAGCATCATTGCCTAAAAATTACAGATGTTCTTTTGTCATAATTTGGTTCAGTCAGTTTTTGTTTAGGTCAAACATGCATTTTAGGAAAAGTACATGCATTTACAAGCAGGAGGAGGTCTGCACTAATCCTGAAGCTTGATATATGCCTGCTTTATCTATTTAAAAATCATGTTTGATGTATGTTTGGGATCTTTGTCCTGTTGGGGCACCGTGATGTGTCCAGGTTACGATCTAGCTCTCCATATGAAGAAAACTGAAGAATTTGGTTGGCTGTCTTCCATCTTCATTATTTCCTTTATTATTACAGTACCAGTGATAGTTAAACAACCCCGCGACATGATGCTACTATGATGCGAAAATTTCTTCATTCCTGAATGCTAAAGGCAGTTGTAGCCTGTAGCACATTGTGGTTTATTGGCTTTTTATAAAATCCTCCCCTTTGGACCTTTATGCCGTACGACTGATCCGATTAGCCTAGCAGGTCATGTATTTCCTGTTATTGTTTCCCAGTTATTTAATTGTGAGATTAATAAAGTTTTCAGAATCTGAACCACTACCATGGTTTTACATAGGTTTAAAAGTCTTATCTTTACTCTTCCAAATGTTATTTTCGTTATTATAGCCTGTTGCCTCGTCTTTCATGATAGGCTTGAGGTGGTTCCTGGGTTTTTGATGTACATCCTAACTGATTTCCTCCTGTCTTGGACAGAATTGGATGTTCCAACAGACATTTATCCTAAAAACACCTCAAAACTGTTTGGAATTGTCAAAGCAGACTAACTTATAACATCTGCAAAGGCCCTGACCTCAACAGTTCAGAAAATTTGGACGCTATGCCAAAAAGGTGAGTCCATGCCAGGAGGCCAGCTGATTTAAATAATGGTCCACCAGAGTGGTCAAGCATCTCTCCAGAACTATGCCAGGACCTTGTTGATTGCTGGAAAAAGTGATTAATGTGCAACTCTTTAAGGGAAATTCATCCAAATCTTAGTGGAGGTGTATGCATATTTTTGTCTCTACACTATGTTATTTTAAAATCAACAAATTAAAACCTATTTAACAAATTTTTTTTTGCAAATCGTTCAAGTTGTGTCATCAGTCCCACTAAAAAAAAACACCGGTTCAAATGCAGCCGTAGAAGAATAAAATGAATGTGGCATTCATGTCCATGATGAGTAAATCTTAACTTCTGACTTCATCTGCTGTCATGGCAAGCTATGATGTAGTTGAAAAAGAAGAACTTCTGTATTTGTACCCATGGATACAAATTTGCAGTTGTATCTTTTCTGCTGATGCACATTATTTTCCACAAGGTGCACAAAGCTGGATTCACAAGGGCAAAATAATTTTTGCCTAAACGAGTGCACCTCTGCATCTGGGTCTTTTTGTGTCAGAACCTGTTCATAACTGAGCGAGTCCAAACCCGCCTTGATATGTAGTATACAGTATTTTTACAGAACAACATGCAAGTAAAATAGCTGTCATAGCAGGTAAAATTGGTTGATTTATAAGAATAAACATTTAAACTGTAGCTCTGCACATCAGTTTCATTCATGTGCATCTTTTTGAGATGGACCCTCAGGTTGCTGGGATGCCGGGTTTGCTATTGGTTACAAATCTTCCAAACAAATTCATCTTGAACTTTCACATTTTTGCTATCTGCTGATAAATTTTTTTTCACTATGTGGGGCTTTTTAAATTGCCTGAAGTACAAATCACTCTCTCTCCGGCTGATTGTTGTAGAATTATTTGCTTTGCTCAGCTTGACCTACATTTAATTTGAAAGTGATGTGTTACTCCAGTCCATCATGTGGTGAAATCGGGGCTGCTAGAGCTGCTTTTTACCACTGTGTCAAATGTCAATAAACTGATCCCATTGAGATATTCATCAGAAATTATAAAGTAATTCATAGCACATTAGTATAGTTTAATTCTTAAATATTCGAGAAGAA
This sequence comes from Crenichthys baileyi, assembly GCA_036173005.1. Lineage (NCBI taxonomy): Eukaryota > Metazoa > Chordata > Actinopteri > Cyprinodontiformes > Goodeidae > Crenichthys > Crenichthys baileyi. The sequence continues at coordinate 444,238 of JAHHUM010000632.1, forward strand.
CGTGTAATAAACTGATACCTGTATTTTAGGGGCATTTGAAAATGAAGTTTAACAAGAGTTATGGCTGGAGAAAGATATTAACTTTTACAGTGTAACAAGCATGTTAGCAAAGCTTTGTGTTTAAATACCAGAAAAATAGGCTGCCCGGAAATATTTTTAGTGTAGAACCTACTCTGAGATGTTATGTATTGAAATTATCTCTGTGTTGGCTTAACATGGGTTTGACCACATAGTTAAATCATGATTGTCTAATTAACCATGTGAAAATCTTGTAGCAATAACAGTTTTAATTTTGAAGACTAAAACAAATGCTAGAATAATGGATTTTAATGTTAACTTAAAGAAAGAGAGGGGATAGCTGTGAAAGCATTGAATCTTCTCTATAAAGCTGTAAACTTGCTCATTTCTGGCCATTTAGTTAAAAAAATTTAACCCAAAAATATATATGAGAGCAGGATTTTGCTTGTTCATCCTACTACTGTTTATGAAAGAGCTGTAATTACTTTTACATTGTTTGTTTTTGACAAGCTTTTCCCAGTTTTCTAAAGGCAACAAATCTCAGCAGCACAGGACTGAGCTGTTAGTCCTACAGTATAATCCTGAGATGCAGTATATCACACTTTTTCAATAAAGAAAGATGGCAAAATGGTGCCTCTTCATTGCCGTCCTTTGACAGCTCCCTTGCACTCATCTTTCATTGGACTGCAAATAGAGACCAGAATCATTTGTTACGCTTGAAGAATGGCTTTTGTTATAAAACTTGCACTGGTTGCTTGTTTTTTATCATGCTGACGTTTTAGGTTTTAATTTTAGAGGTTTTCTGCTACTAAACATTTTTGATTTTGCTTTGACTTGTTCAAACAAAATGGGCCTAATGTACATTTTGAAGTCTAAACTCTTACAATATTATTAACCCCTGCCTTGCTAGGTGCTGCTTACTTTTTCAACCTCCTCTAATTCGTCTGTAAATCTAATTTAAGGGCTTTTGTTTGATGGCCAGATAAGCTACAGGTTCAAAAAGTTGGTTCATTCTCCCAACAACCAGCTCCATACATGTGGACGATCTAGATATGTCCCCTTGATTTAAAACCATTTTTCCTTCAAGCAAACGTCAAAATGAACACATTGTCAAAATTGTGAATGATTGTCACTTGGCCTTCATTGTTGTCCATGAAGGTTAAAAATTGCAAACATGGATAACAATTGGAGGAGGCAATGTCCAATTCATGTTCCTAACAAAAAATATTGATGCTTTGCCCCGTTCTTCTAAATTATATGACGTCGTATAGGTTCAATGCTGGTAGTAAATATTTATTTCCTATATCCAGGCATGGAGAAAAGTCTGAAAATCCAAAGTTTTTTAATACTATATTTACCTTTTCTATATTTATCCAAACCTGGAAAATACTTTTTTCACCAAATGTTCCTGATTTATGCAGAAACCCTGCAAACCAAATGGGAAGTCGGACCTGATTTAGAGAAACTTCTTAATGAAGAATTAGATGAAACTAACCATCGACATTTATGGGCTTGGATCATCTCACATGCTATTGTAATTTTTTTTTGGGTCAACGCTAAAGGTCATAGAGATCAGTTTGGCTAGCTTTGTCAGTAGTAATGAAGTCTGGTTACAGCTGAAGATTATTTGTTCCTCCTAGCATAATAGTTTGGAAAAAAAATTGTAATTTAAGACCTAAAACTTCTGTGTCTTGTAAATGAAAATAAATAATTTTGATTCAATAATGTTTGAAATTAACTTTTAATAATTTTTAATACTGGAGTTTGAGTTTATAAAATGCCTCAGAAGATCCCCCCCCCTGCTAAACCTAGGTCTACTAAAATGAAATTCTCCGAGCTTTCACAGATGGGGCAAGTTATTTATATGAAACAAATCAAACGTGATGTTATTTTAACATCAATGTTCATCTAGCCACACTCAATATGTGTCTCTCTGATTACACACCTACAAAAAGAGGACTTTGTTCATCTGGTACCACGCTGAAAAGAACTGCGGTAGGTCTGACAGTGGTGGAACAATTCCAAATAGGCCTCATGGTTGAGCGAACAAAAGGCGTCGGTAATGGCTCTTCATTGCAGATAGACAAGATGCTGAGTGGAGTGATGGGGTTAGGAGGGGGTTGCATTTTGATATCGTTCCAAAGCTCACCCAAGACTTCTCAAAGCAATTACTGTACTGTCATTTTTTGTCATATTGAGATCAGTAAAAAGAAGCCAGTTACTCCTAGAGCTGACGGGAATGAAAACACTGGTTAATGTAAAATTTGAGCGACGCCTAATGGTTCTTGCATACAGTTTGTCTAAATGCAGAACAAACTTTGCAGGTTTAAATTTGAGCTGAAAGGGCACTCCTCCTTGAAAGATAGAATTTGCAAAACATTTCATGCTGCGTAGTAATTGTGATACCAAAATAAAGTGAACTGATTTTCTGAAGAGCTAACTAGCGAGGTGCATTGCAGATCCAAAGTCTCACAGACTGAAGTGGAGTTGGACTCAGTGGATTGAGCTGAGTGGACTTGAAGTGCTTGTTTGTTATTCCACAGTCAGGCTGTTTTTAGCTGAAGCAAAAACTCTGTGGGTAGAGTTGCTATGTGTCTGCTCCCTCCTACATAGTGATCGAAGTTGCTCTGTTAGTTAGAAATTCATGGACACATTAAAAAATATGGGAGGTTCCTAATGAAATAATCCTCCGATACACACTCGTATGATGGGTTACAAAAGTCATTACTTTAGAGTTGTTTTCTCATTTTGTCACGTTACAATCACCAACTTCAATGTATTTTATTGTGATTTTACATTACAGACCAACACAACATGGTGCTTAACCGTGAAGTGGAAAGAAAGGGATGCATTTGTTTCCACCACCTCTGAATTTGTACTTTGTGAGACAGTCTTTCGCTGGAGTTACAGCTGTATGTCTTTAAGAGCTTTGCACATCTAATGACTGAAATTCTTGCCAATTTTTCTCACTTTGCGATATGTCTCAAGTTCAGTCAGATTGGATGGAGATCTTCTGTGAACATCAGTATCAAAGTCTGCCCACAGACTCTCAACTGGAATCATTCTGAGGCCTTTCGATTAGATCAGTTTGCTTTTACCTAAAACATTACATTGTAGCTCAAGCTGTGTGTTGAGGGTTGTTGTCCTCCAGGAAGGTGAAACTCCTCTAAGGTGAAGTCTTTTGCAGCCTCTAACATCTTTCCTTCAGGATTTTCCTGTATTTAGCTCCATCCATCTTCCCGTCTACTCTAACCAACCTCCCTGTCCCTGAAAAACAAAATCCTCCCCACAACCTGACCACCACTGCCACCACCGTGTTTTACCATTGAGATGATATGTTCAGGATGATGGTCTTCTTTAAATTAAGGCTAGGTTTGTGGAGTGGAGGACTAATAGTTGTGCTGCCAGGAAATGCTTCTACCTGAGCTGCTGTCCTCTGCAGCTTCTCTAGGATTACTATGGACCTCCTAGCTCCTTCTCCAACTAAATGGGTCATCTTCTTGTGCCGTTTTGGTAATCATATAGAGAGGATGAGGTGATGCTGTAGCAAAGTTTTGAATGATCAAATATTTAACTTCAACTTTCGTTTTTTCACAAGGACCGAACAGTGGTTTTTGTTACAGATAAACACAGGTGTTATTTCTTTCCCCATAATATAAACCTCAGAATGTTATTTTAACAGCGAGGTGTTGCCTATTCAGTTATATTGGTTTGTGGTCAAAAGTTACACACCACCAAGCTACACCGCCACCTAATTAGTCTTACATGCTTATCATAAAATGCACAGTATGTCCTCTTTGAAGCTATGTTTTACTGATAACCTCTAATTTAGAGTACGAAGGCTGAGAGTTTTCATTGAATCCCAAACTGCTGCTGCATCAATCCAGGCAGAATCACCTCAAGAAGTGTTTTCTGCATTCCAAGGCAATAAAGCAATTACAATATTTTATAGAGGAACAGGAAATGACGATAACGATGATAAAGACTGTCCATGTGGCTTATCAGGCACTATGTAAAGCCACATTTATTTTTTCAAGAAAAGAGATTGCAACCATTAGTAAAAACTGTATTTTTATTATGTTTTTTTACTCCTACTGAAGCATTTTTGCTTTCTTAAACACTACTGGAAATGGGTTTTGTGCATCAGTGTATTTCTAGTTGAGTTTTTTTGAAAATACCTTTCATTAGTTATTAACAATTATTTTAAATGTTTTCTTTGTAGGACTACAAGGGAGTGATCATATTTCTTTGGGTCAAAAAGTTGGGGAGTGAAAACATTAGTTTGTATCCCCATTTTTAAAAATGGAGGAGCGATTGGTGCGTTGTTCTAAACCCCTGTGGTCTCAACCAGTCAACCATGCTATTAGTCAGTTGTAACCAGTAGCAGCTTTTACTAAGCCTGGTTGAGATGGACGTTTGTTCTTCATAAAAGGGAATCCTTTCTTTCCACTTCTGCCACATGCTTACTCAGGATGAGGCATTGCAGAAAGGGGCAATTATTCAACAGAATTTGCTGGACTTTGTTATATTTTGTATGGAAATTAATCTGTATTGTAATATAAATACAATTAAATTAAATCTCACAGTGAGATTAAATTATTTTGGACTGAATTGGGTTTATCTGAACTGAATTTGAACCGAACTGGACCAGTTTGTCATTTAAAGGTGACATTTGTTGTCTTTTCGCTGTATAAATAAACTCAATTGATCGCCCTTTGGTGAAGGATGTGTGCCCTTCATCATAGGTAAATAAGCCAATTTCACTTGCATTGTGCAGTAATTGATACATTAGTTTAAGTTTTCTCAGTCATCTCATCATTTCTCATGATGAGGTTTTCATCATCCCTCTGTCTGAACAGAGTTGGTTTATTAATGTAGAAAGCAAACCTGCACTCTTACTTGTTCTTCTGTTATTATATAATAATTACATTATTTTGTCACTGCATCATGCATTTGACTCCAGTTGTCACTCAGAATCATTCTGCATTATATCCTGTAGTTGATTATTATTGTTGACCCAACAAAGCACATCCATCTGAGCAAATAATATCTATGAGAAAACCTGGCATTGTTTTAAAGGGTTGCTTAGACAGCTCATACCTCTGATCATTGTCAGATTGTGGTTTGTTTTGCTCAGGCCCTGATAGCACTGAGAAGATGATACAAGCTTCTTAGGTTCTGTGGATGTAAACACTTCACTGGTTGACGTGAGCCGAGTCCTGTGGGATCAAAGTTCAGCTTGCAGAGGCTGCGTTTCTGCCAGCTGCACCACTTTATACTATTTCAGTTGTACAAGCACTCTGATCCTTGAGTTGGCTCTAGAGTTACCAAACTTCTACTGTATTCTCAAAAAAACAGGGTCGCTTTCTAATTGCTGTCTTGGTTGTAATCTGCACACATCTTGACAGCTCGCTGTTTGAGATAAATGTTCCGAATTAACTGCAGGTAGAGTGAAGGTTAATTTACTTAATTAAGTGATAATCTATCAGACATTAATCCTGCACATATGAGTAAACTCTAAAATGCAGGTTAGGAGAATATCTTTAAAATCATTTAAAGTTTTCTTTTACACAGCTTGTGAGGCAGTGATACCAGAGGTATTTTTTTTTATTCATTCATTCAAAATCTTGACGTTTTTAATTGTGATGTGCTGATGGCAACCATTCCAAACATAACCTTATTTTAGTAAATATTTGCCATACAAGTTTAAATTGTTTTGAAAGTCGCAAGTTTAACTTGTGGGAATACATGTTACAGTGATTATCTAAAAATAAAATTACAGCAAGATATGATTAGTAGTTTTATGAGCACTAGCTTCTTGAATTTGGCTTCTGTTTGCAAGCAAAGGCTGATTGCCCTTCTAGGTACCATTAAGGCTGAATGGACCAGTGGCTTTGTGCAATGACATGGTGCTTATTTCACGGCACTCCCCCATGGTCAATGACTCTGCTTCATCATTGTTCCACGCCATTGTGTCTCTTTTTATGAGTGCAGCTGCCACCTGTCCTCCATGCAGTGTGATCCAGCATAGGAATGGCATTTTTATACCACAAGAAAGGGAAGTGGCAAGCATTTGACAAGCTGTTTGAAACTCCAGACTCACTTCCCACAACAACAGATGGACTTAAGTTGCGCTCTGCTTATGTATGGTGTTAGTAGTTGTTAGGGTGTTTCACATTAGGCATATCTTTTTAAGATGTATGGTGATACAGACTTAATGTGAAAAAGAACAAGTGTCATAGTGTTAATCCTCTATTATGGTGGATGCTTTGCTTTTAATTTCATGCTGGACAAGCCTGAACCTTTGTGTGTACAGGCAGATCGTCCCTTCATATTAACTGCTTAGTCAAAGCAGACATTTACAGAAAAGGGCAATACATTTGTGTTAATTACTAATGGACATCACATTGGCCTTGTGCAGAATTCAGCATCCAGACTGTCAGTAATCAAATACCTGTGAACGGGTCAGTACTGAAGTATGTTTGTTTAGATAAAATTCTTGTTTAGATGTTGCCCTTAAAAATAAAAGTCTGCATATTGAAAATGATCCATTCATTCACTTGTCTTTGGTCCAGGAGGGAAACCTAGATATCCATCTTCCCTGTAACCCTCTCCAGCCCATTATGTGGGATCATAAGGCATTTTCATGCCAAAAGGGGTTTGCAGTAAATAGTCGCTCTAGTATGTTCCTCTCCTTATCTGGGGTGTCCTTTCAGTGATGTGCCGGGAAAAACTTTTAAAGGAAGGCATCCAGATCAGATTCTCAAACCACAGCAACCAACTCCATCCAGATGACTGAGGTCGTACACTTTCACTAAGGCAGAGTCTGTCCACTCTACGAAGGGAGCTCATTCCAGCCGGCGGTATCCAGGTTCTTGTTCTTTTGGTCATTATCGCCATCTCATTACCATAACCAGGACCACGTAAGGAGCGTAGCAGGACCTGTAAATTAAGAGCTTGGCTTTTTGCTTAGTTCTTTCATCATCATCATGGACAACAGCAGTTCTTGCATTTCAGCAGATCAGGCAGCAATCAGTCTATCCCTCTCATGCTCCTTTCCACCATCAGTTATGTTCAAGACACCAAGATACTTGAACTCCTCCACTTCAGGAATAGACTTACTTGGAGGAAGCGATCCACCTTTTCCTTTTAAGAACCAACGCTCATCCCGGCTGCTTCACACTTGGATGTGAGGTGCTCCAGTGCACGCTAAAGGTCATGGCTTGAAGACACCAGCAAAACCACAATATATGCAAAAGCAAAGCTGGTAAGGTTTCAAAACCAGATGCTTTTTTCTCCACAGCTGCATCTTCAGATCCCCGGGAAACGAGTTCAGTGATGAGGCATAGCTGCCAGAGTCCAGCTCAGACTGGGAACATGCTTGAGTTTGTGCTTAAAATTCAGAGACAGGTCTTGCTTTTGTTGTACAAGGACCAGACCGCATCGCTGGTCCCCCATACTGTTGCAGTACCTTCCACAGTATACCTCTAGGTACACGGTCAGAAGGCTTCTTGGGATCCACAAAGCACATGTGGACTGGACAGGCAATCTCCCATCATCACCACAGCATTTTCGTGAAGTTAAAGCTCTGTTCCACTGTTCCACAGCAAGGACACTGCTCCTTCTGAATCTGAGGTTCGACAATCTATTTAGAACCCCCACTCCGACATCCTATAGTAAAATTTTTCCAGTGCCTTTTGTTAAAAATGGGCCACCAGTCTGGTCTGCCATTACAGGTGTTTTTCAAGTCTTCCAAGCGATAGTGTTTCCAAAAAAACTTCTTTAGTATATGTATTATTGAACTCGTCATTCATTTTAGAATGTTTCTTTTGTAAACTGACTTGAGCATGAGTGCGTTCCACAACACAAAGTGGCCAAGTGTCGTTTTTCGGATATAAAATCATAACATTGTTTTGGCAATTATTTGAACATGCAGCATGGGAAACATCTACAGCTGGGAAATATACTGCTTCAGCTGTCCTGTCTCGGAGTGGTTCTCTTACCATCAGACTGGTATTAATGCAAACCTATTGCTTTTTTCCTGTCTGTTTTGTTGATGTCAGAAGATAATATGTTGGGCTCTATAATTATATTATATGTTATAATCCTGAGAAAAACTGAACTAGCAGGTCAGACCTCAAAGGTTCATGATATTTTTTATTTATGATTTAGCCTAATAGTATGCATTTCATCCAAATACACATCCAAATGCGTAAGTCACATATACCCCTATTCCACCAACGCGGTTTGGAGCCCGTGATTTCGAACTGGTGACGCGTGTTTCCACCAACGAAAAGAGGTTCCAAAGCACAAACTCTGGTTCAACTCGGCCACCACTGAATAATTGGTTCTTCTGCTCGAGTCATAATGTCACCTGTGATCGCGTCGAAGCTGCAGACAATAGAAGCACAGGGTACGGAGGCAAAGACGAAGAACGTACAGCATTCTGCTGATCTTTTCACAAGTCAACTGACTAATCTACATGTAAATGTCTGGATAGACATAGTTGATTTCCACTGTTAAGGATGTAAATAATACCAGCACTAAAAAAACTGTTTTTTATCAGACTACCTACCTCCATGGTTTCCTTGTCCAGCTCCCTCGGGATGTTTTCCACTGTAACATTTTCTACTTTAACTCAGGAATCATCGTTTGGTCACTGAGGGTATCCCAAAACATTTAAGCACTGAGTGTATGTGTGTTGATATTTATGGTTGCATGTGATTTATGAAAACTGTCCATTTGATATTGTTTTTAGCACACGACACATCGTATTCCCTGTATTCACACTGAATGGCAGAGAAAAACATCAACAGCCACATCAGGTAGAAACAAAACACTCATAAAAATGTGGATAAAGAAAATTGTACAATCTTGACTTCCAGTCAGGTTGATATTTCATGCTGCAGCAATAAAGCTGTGCAGAACTCTGTAGGCATGTTTGCTTGTTTAGAAGACTGGTCCGGTGAAATGACCCAAATTAAGCCGTTAGAAGAATAGCTTTCAAGCCCCCCAGTGGGTATGCATGGACAAATGTGCATACACTGCTTTCAATCTGGGCATAAGAAAGTTTTCCGATATTTCAGCCAGTCTGGTAGATGTTCTTGAGGCTCTGATAGGCTTTCATTTCATTGTTGTGTTACAGTGAAATGTGTGCTGGGATATTCTGTGAAATGAGAATAAACAAGGCTTTATTTAGGCAGGCTGTTTACTGCGTAGACTATTTGTTTTGGAAATCTCCAATCACTGAGGGTGGTAATAATGCAGAACTGTCAACATTTCCACATCAGTTCAATAAAAATCTCAACAAAGTTTAAGTTTTTTTAAAACTAAATGTCCAATAGCTGCATATCCATAAAGGATGAGAGAAAGTTAAAGGATAACATTAAGTAAAAAAAGATAAATCCATCCTCATAGTCACATAAATCCCTACAAATGGCTCATTATCATACAGAGACATTGTGTCGATATTGTCAAAAACAATTAATTAATTAAAATCAGAAGTGTTTAGAACCATGATGCACCTTGATAGCAGTCCAATGTCTTTCACAAATTCCTGCTCAAAACAGTCATTTATACCAAAAACACTGTGCATGTGTGGATGAGAGGCTTAAATTCCGATGAAAAATGAAATTTTTAAAAATATATTTACATTCATTTGCTTAACAGTCAATAAAATGCAGCATGAGTAAGAAACAGTTCTTTTAACAACAAAACTGACGGTCCATGAATTGTTTACAGCTGCTGTAATTGCTTGTGCTATGAATTGTTTTATTCAGGGTGAAATGGTTGTCAGTCATGTTGCTGTTTTTTTTTTTTCTCCATGAAGTTATGTTTCTGTTATATGAAAAAACTTGGTGTTCTGTACATGGTCTGGCAGAGTAATAGGCTTCAAATGCTGACAGTGCATCAGCAGCGAAGCACCCTTGCTCCCTCAGAGAGCCATCAAGCAGAAAATGATAATTAATTAATCATGGAGTGTGAGGCAAACTCGGTTCAATTAGCCCATTGGTAATTCCTTCCCCTCGGCCTCCACTCTAGCCAAAGAGAACATGCCTTTCTAATAAGGCTGGTTTTCCTCCGCAGCGTATTGGTCACTGCGCTGCTGGCTACTTGTATTCTCTTTTAATTGGGGCTGGGAATCGTTAGTGGCGTTTCGATTCGATTATGATGCAGAAGGCTACGATGCTGTTATTACACACACACACACACAAAACCAACAATATCCCTACAAAAGACATTTTAGTTAACTAAAAATATATCAGCTACCTCAGATAAAAAGTAAATAAACTACAGAATAAATAATCCATACCACCAGCTCTAAAAGAAAGATTTTCGTCTTCTGCGTTTTCTGAACTAGCAAACAGCTGACCTTTTTCACAAGGTAATGATTTCCCCTGTAGCTAAAACTAAATTCTTAGCCACCTGCTGTTTCTCTGCTACATTTCTATAAAGACCATTAATATTTTGAGCTGTGTGACTTTCTTTCTCTGCTATCGTTTGGTGCTCTCAGAAAATGCGTAGTCATGGTGAAGTGTTGGTGGCAAAAGGCTTTCCATGCATCTCAAGTTGGAGCCATCCTACCTGCTTGTGATCCCATCCTTTTATTTTTGTGTGGTTGTAGTGCATGGGGGTCGCAGTTTTAGGGAAATATTTTGGAGGTTGGATGTTTTATTCATAGAAAACTTGATGGCACTAAAACCCTGAATCCCAGCGACTCTCGATCAGATCCTGGTCTTCTGGTTTACAGCAGCAGGTAAGATCAGCTGCTTTACTTCAGCCTTCTGGTGGACCCTTGTAATATGGATCCTCATGTTTGTCTTGATATTTGCTTGAGGTTTAGTACAGTCATTGTGGTGTGGCTCTGGTCCAAGTGATGTTTTGATGCAGAGGGTGCATGATGCGGTGTATATTCTGGCTTTGCGTTTTTCAAAATTAGATAATAAATCAACAATAAGATAACAAGATTATTGACATTTGGTAATCGAGTCAGAATCTTTCGTTTTCGCATCTTGATGCATGAAAAACAAGATTTAATCTCCCACCCTGATTTATAATGCTAATAATTCTTGGAATATTTACTCTTGGGCAACATTTTCTCCTAAAAAAGGCAAATAAGGACTTGTCTATTGGATCTATAAATAGCTACTTGCTTTGTCTTGAGATATAAAGCACATTGTGGTTTCCTTCATTTTTTCTTTTAGTCATATAATGGGGCATTTGCTTTATGATGGAAACACTTTACACTTTATGTATCATCTGTGCAATTCGACTCAAATCCATATAATGGAAGTAGTATTAATGCTTTGGTTGACATTAAGTGTTTGATTTATTATAAAATCCCATATAACTTAGAAGTTAATATAGGTGATTCTGAAATCTGAATCTGTAATGGTTATTACATTATAATAGTTATATTTTACGATGCACTGTAAGTCTTTATTAAATTACTCTATAGCAAAGTAACAAGTTTAAAGAAAAATTTAAAATATTTGCTCATTGATGATCGATCTTAAGATGAGGAGTTCTTGCTAAAAATCACGTACATACAAGTGAATGTTTGTATTTATTTACTTAAAGGAACAACTAGAACTAGCTGTCAGTTTCAGGCAATTTTACACCAAGATAAAAAGTATTTTTTTGTTCTAATTAAAACAAGATGACGTGGATTGCTCATGCATTTGCAACGCAAGCCATAGGCTCCTGTTTGTCTTAAATCACAAGACAAGCCACATCATTACTCCTCCAGATGGGTTTCTCCACTGAAGCAAGACGGAACTTTGTGGAAGGAAAAGTGCTGAACTTCAGTGTGTCTGTGATTTCTGTCTTGAATGGGGAAAATACCACAACATAAAGCTTAATTCTGATAAATTGGAGCGCTAGTGTAAGTATATATTTAGGTTTTGATTGGCTGTACTAGTAAAATGGTGTGAAAATAATCTACTGAATGATATACACCTGTTTGTGCAACAGTCTTAGGATCCCAAAGTTCAGGTAACAAAGACCTCAGACCTGGCTTGAGCTGGACCTGCCCCTCAAAGGCTTCAAGCCTTGTGAACATCTAAAGGAAGATTTTGAGAGACCAGTTGAGACAGTATGGCAGAGGTCCCAATAACTGTTACGACAGGACGGCCAGTAGACACTCCAGCAAGATTTAACATGAAACTTACAGTGCTGTAAAAAGGTATTTGCACCCTGAAAGATTCTCTCTCTGTTTTGCTTTTTTTTGTCTTACAAAATGTTTGAGATAATTTAAGAAGTTTTATTATTAGACACAGACAGCCTGAGTAAATTCAATATGTAGTTTGCAAATTTTTGTCCAAACTAGCCTGGCCATGTGTGGAAAAAGTAATTGCTTACTTTTAAAATAATAAATTACTTGTGATTAACAGTTGAAAATTCAATGTTACTTGCCACACTTAGGTCTGTTTAGTGCCAGGCCTTTAGAATCAGGAAATTACTTCAAAAGAACCTTTATGACAGCATGAAGTAGGCTGAAATATCTCAAAAAGCAACATATATCCCACCGTCCAAAATAGATGAGAAACAGTCATTGACATGTATCAGTCTAAAATTACAATGCTTTAGAACTCCAGTGAACCTCAGCGAGAGCCATTATTTACAAGTGGAAATGACGTGGAACAGTGATTAACTTTCCCAGGGGTGGCTGACCTAACAAAACAACTTCAGGAGCGCATTTACAGCTCATCCAGGAGGTCATTAAAGAATCCAGAACAACATTTAAAGCTATGCAGGCCTCACTTGCATCCGTTAAGGTCAGAGATCAAGATTCAACTATATGACTGAAACACTATTCATGGAAGAGTTCAAAGGCAGCATTCAGTGCAAACAAAAAAGAAAGCAAAAGTCATTTTCACATTTTCCAAAAAGCATCTTGATGATCCCCAAGACGTGAAAAAATATTCTGCGAACTGACGAGACAAAAGTGGAACTTTTTGAACATGTGCCTTGTGTTGCATGTGGCCTAAAATTAACAGCATTTCAAAAAGGAACATCACACCAATGGGCAAACAAGCAGCTGGTAGTATAATGTTCTAGTGCTGTGTGGCTACTTCTGGACCAGAACCACTTTTGTAATTGATGGTACCATAAATTCTGCACTCTACTAGAAAATCCAGAAGGAGAATGGGCAGCCATCACCCATAAATATACGTCTGAATGGCTCTCAAACAACAAAAACATTTTAAAGTGGCCTCCATTGGGCCTATGACAATTCTGCAAAGAGGAGTGGGCCAAAATTCTTCCTGTGTAATGGAAAAGTTACTGCAAACACCTGATGACATTTGTTGGCACCAACCGCAACCAATTATTAGGTTTAGATGGTAGTTCTTTCTACATAAGGCCAGGTTGATTTGGATAGCTTTTTGTTCTTAGCTGGATAATAATTAAAAAAATGTATTTTGTATTTATTCAGGTTATCTTTGTTTGACATACAATAATTATTTTTTGAATATTTGTGACAAAAAGAAACTATGCTGTGGTTTAAAGGAAAATGTCCTGTAATGTTACTATTCCTTCATTTCCAAAACCTTTGCCCCTGCTGTGGAGTTTAACTTGATGGCTTTAGTTAAAATATATAACACATTTCCGCACTTGGAACATCTGACAGACATTATGATAGCTACAGTAAGAGAAGACAGCAGGGATCTATTTTCTTTTTTAACTTCTGGCTTGATGTTCCCAGAAGACTGAGCTCTTTTAATTTGCCACAGACTGCCTCTCATCCACGCAGGTATGTATATATGGGTATTTTATAGTCTTGCGGTCTGGCAAGGACAGAGGAATTAGCCTTATCCACATTCATTAACCTCATTTTCATTCTCCGGAGCTACAACGCTGTAGAACTATCTGTCACCACAGCACAAAATGATGAATTGGTAATCAGTTGAAAAGCTGTCAAGAAAGCCTCAGGAATGCAAAATTGATGCACTTGTTTGCCTTTGCATTAACCGTTTGTAATCAGATCAGTATTTATTGTTGGTTCAGCTTGGCATGTTTTATGATCCAGTGTTGTCACACATAAGCAAGGAGACATCAGTGACGGTCCTTATTAGAGAAAACGCTAAACTCTTTCTCCCCCTTAAGCTTATGATGTGTGTTGGTTGTGATTAATTTTTAATCATCCTCTTCAATAATTCATGCTTTCCTTAATGATAATGGAGTGTATACAGCTAATCGATATGTTTAGCTGCTGTGCACATTTTTTTTTTGTAAAACTGCAAGATATGGGAAAATGTTTAAAAGTTTTCCCATTTTTAAGGTTTCCAATACAAAGAGCCGAACTGAAATGTGCAACTTTAACATAAAAAAATAACATAGCAACCTTTTTTGCTTCAATGGCCAAGTTGACCACTGTGTGTAACACTCTAATCCTGCAGAGAAATCAATACTATGAGGGCTGAGCTCCAGAAAATCCAGACTGTATCCTAATTACTGGGCCAGTATGCACCAGGACCTTCTCTCACTCACCTAATTGTGCTTTAAAGTTCAGATGCAGTGAGTGGTTGGATAGCATAGTGCTTGGGAGGCCAGCTGATGGGTAATCTACCAACCTGTTGTTAATGGCTCATGTTTTAAATGTTAATAAGAGCTGGAGTTAAAAGCAGCATTAGCTAAACTCTAGGTGGACCCAAGCTACATGGATTAACTTTTCATTACTTCCTCATTAGGTGAACCTAGGGATTAGAGAGACCTCTGTATGAAATGTAGCATGAAAATATCCAAATGGCTCTCCGTAAAGCCAGTTTGCAGATGAGCGAAGTAAGTGATTGAGCTTTTAGCCTCTCCTTCTCGTGATCGCCGAGAATCCCTCCACAGTTTAGCTGACATCATTTGCTCCCTATTAGCCAATAAGAAGCCTTGCAGGAGCAGGGAAGCTACCGATTCCTGAGGAGATGACTTTGAAAACTAAAATAGGTCATTAAAAGTAGAGTAGGAAGGCCATTATAATTCTAACACTGTAGTTGCCATTTATTTGCATTACGAAGTCCCTGGTGTAGTAGTTAAATGTCACTTGCCAACTTTAATGAGAGTTAAGTTGGGGGAGTAAGCCCAGAGCTGATTAGTGTTTTTTGCTGCAGTTCCTTCCAATGGTTCATCCAAAGGAATCAGCTCTACACACTGATCGACCAGTGGATTGTAAAACTGTCCAGCCACCAACCCCCTGGAGGCAACCCCTAAGCTGTATCTCCATAACTTTTATTTCCCTTGATTGCTAAAACAAAGCTACACCAGCATGTGAAAGTATTTAAATTCACTCTGAGTGATCTGCAATGTATGCTGGCAGTTGGAGATGCCATTAAAAAGGTTGTGGCGGTGCCAAGTCTGCCTGGATGACCTTTTTCTTCTGTCATGTACATAGTTAGTCAAATGGTCCAACACAGAAAAATATACAGCAAGTCTTTAAATTGTACTAACTTACAGTGGAGGAAAATGGATTGCAGGATCTTGCCTTGCAGAGCATATCCAGTCCAAAAAAAGGAAGTATTACAACTCTGATTTGCCAAAACCAGTGTTGAAGGTGGCCTGATTAGATGAGAACTGGATTTTTTTTTTAACCTACATACAAATGCTATATGTGGTGAACAGCTAAAGCACCATTTGTGCTGCCTTTAGACACATGGATCGGTCTAGTTGTTTGTAAGTTTAGGTTGGAATAAGTAAAAATCACTCGAAGGTAGTTTTGAGGTAGCCTCCAAACTCGGAGGTTAGATTCATTCAGTAACAAACATGGCGACGGTGGGGGAATACATGAAAACGTACATTCTCAGGAAGAGACATAAAAAGAGACGGTCTGTGTGGCCATTAAATAAAATGCAGCAGGTGGATGGAGAGGTTCCACCATCTCTGTTATCTTCATTCCTTTCTCTGGTTGTATGTGAGCTAGACTGTGCCACACTGCCTCCATGGCTATCAGTGGTTTTGAGAATTTGAAGCAATGTGTAAAGAATTCTGCTGCCAGATACCATCAGTCCAATCTGACTAAGCTTGAGCTATTTTGCAAATAAGAATGGGCAAAAATGTTACTCTCTACATGTGCAAAGCTGCTAGATGCATAACCCAAAGAAGGGAGGGCTCACTACAAGTGTGCACCACATTTTCCAGATTTGTATTGGAAGAAAAGTTAAACCATGTGTAAAATTCCTTCTGCTATAAAATTAAGCACTACTTTTTGTTTGTCTTTCGCATAAAATCCCAATGAAATTCGCTGAAGCAGTGCATCGTAGGACGACATTGGTCCAGCCGTTTAGATTTGACCCATTTGGATTCACAGGGCCTGGAACTTGCTCTGCTCTCAGATTGAACTCAGTCTTATTGCATCAGGCCTGGTTTTATTTCAACATGTCAAAGCTCTGTGTGTCAACATGTTTATTCCCTCAGTGAATCCCAGTGGATGCATACTTAGAACAAATACACAGCGGTGCTCCTTGGATGTGTCACACTGAATACTGTTTCTTAAATATGCAAAAGAAGGGATGTTTGATTGTTGGAGAAGCAACTGACGGTAGTGTTTTAAGACTATATCCGTTTTCACGGATGTACATGAATTATGTCAGGATTTTGTTTAATGACCTAGCATTTATTCTTAACACAATTTTTCATTCCTGGTACACCAAACATACCATACCATACCATACTGGCACACCATACAATACTGCTGTATTTGTTTTCCTAATCAAGATGTCAAAATTATGGATTTTAGAGAAAATTGAAATTAAAAACACCGTCTTTATGGAAATATTTTTACCTTGATATAGATGATCAGTTACAAGTTATGCTCGGTAAATACAAGAAATGTTGTTTCTCTATTTTCTGAACTGAATAGGGAAAAGCTGCAGTTTGTCCCCTTTGTTTTAATCAGTAAAATTTGTGTAAGAAATACTGAAAGCTTCCTCCTGGTGCTGTGTTTAACTCCTGGACTGTTTGACATGGACTCCTGCAGAGCTTCATTGTCCGTTCCTGTGACCTATAAGGAGAAGCAGAAGAAAATAGAAGGCGTGAAAACATCTCAGACAGGGTGTGAATATAATCTGAATTAATGAGGCCATATCTTATGAGGGAAACAGTCTGCAGTGATTGTGGGTGAACTTGTATAATTTGGATAATTAAAGCAACTTACTTTGACATTTACCACACGTTTGTGAGATTCACGCCGAACGATAAGTAACACCGACGATGGCCCCTCTGATTATGGTTTGATCAAATGATTGTCCTCGTTTGCATCCGCTCTGATACTCTTTTATTGAATGGAAGGGAGAGACAACAGTATCATAAGGAGCATTTATACCACCATCATACTGGGATGCTTATTTTATCATTATTCTAGTAGCGTAGCCTAATTAGATATTAGATGTAGTAATGTGTGCTATTATTTCACCTTTTCTCAGAGTGCTATTCATTTAACTACACAGTCTGGGATGAAATATTTAAAAAAAAACTGTTGCTTTGCCAATGCTGGCCCCTGACAAGTTCCCTTAACCATTCGCTCATTGCGATAGCACAAATTCACAGTGACACCATTTTCTTTGATTTCCCTTGCTGGCCAATTAAGGAGCCGAACAAAGTAAGTTAGTTGTTGTCATACCCCTGTTTTCTTTCCCACAGCAGAGTGAAACGAACACTGCTGAAGTTATGACACAAAATGACCGCATTTTTCTAAAAGCAGTGCATGTCTTGGACATTATGAAACCACCAGCATAAAAAAACGGTTTCCAGTGCCTCACCAGCATAAATTGTAGAGCAGCACGCTTTTATACGCTGTGATGAAAACTGCAGATTTGTTGTAAAGTCCATTTTTTGTGAAATTGCACGGGTACTCTGTGTAACAGCTGATAACATATTCAAGGAAGGTCTCCTGGTGGTCTTGCAGTTGATATACCAAACTGCAAATTATTGACCCTTCTTGATGTGGATGTTTATTACACTTGTAAAACCCCTGGGTAATTAAATGAAATTGCCATGCTTATGATGGCTATTATCAGTTTCTTTGCCACAACGGTCAATCACTCTATTAAAAGCCTTGCAGGAACTATGAATGCTGCAGAGCCAGCGGCAGTACAGCCCCTCAGGCTAGCAGAACTAATTAGAAAGTTGCCCGGTGGAATTCCTTCACCACCATGTCCAGCAGATTTCTTTCTTCTTCATCCCAATATTCAACTTAATTTCAACATGCTGTATGTCTCTGTTTCTCCTAATTTCCCTACCTGCCTCTCCAGGGCCATCCATCACATTTAACTGCTGAATACACTTAACGTAAATCTCCCTACAAATTAACTGGAAGCAAGTTAGGACACATTTGTGATGTCAAGTAGTTTTCATGATTTATTTTTTGGTAAACGACTATAAGGATTCCTTATTCCTCGCCCCAATTAAAAATAACTAAAGTGGTGACTGTAGTTTGAAAATGCAGACAGTAGTTGGCATTTAACATCACAATGTTTTACAGCAGTTGTAAAAAATGCAGTCCACTACAGAGAAAGGAAGTTGAGTGCAGTCAACTACTCTGATCATTTGAAATTACATTAATCGGGTCGTCCCTTACCTGTACTCCTAAAATCGGCAGGACTCTTTTCCCTCTAACAGACGCCGTATTATTACTTGGATTATTTTGAGTTTAAATGTATTTGCCTTAATGTGACTGTTTTCTGTTGATTTCATGGACCTAAGAACAGATTGATAGATGTTAAAACCAGGTAGACTTCAGGAATGCATATTTAATCAGAACAGGACTATTAAGAGGAAAAAAGATGACTGATAAAAAGAAACAAAAGAAAAGAAAAGAAACGCTATATTTAGATGGTGTGACATGAGTTGTTTCCATCAGTGCCAAGACAACAGGCATCCTCTGGGGTTTGAAGATGGTTGTATACTCTGTCAAAGATGGGTAATTGGCTATTTTGAGTAATTTTTATGAACAAAGCTCAGCTGCTGCAGCTCAACCTCAAGTAAACAACATACCTTGGGAATAGCCTCTGTTCAGGCAGCTTGCGTTTGTATATTCCTGTCTGGATGCATGTTTTCGTCTGCCAGATGTAAAGAATAGGCCTAACCCTGATAGCCCAGATGGAGCTATTTTGATTTCCTCTTATCTTTAAATCTGCCTGTAAAAATGGAGATTAGTGGTTCAAAAATGACATGCATTTTACGAGATAAGTGTGCATTTTTTGTTTTCTTTTAAAGCATCTTCAAATGTAACAAATTGCTCTGTAGGAATGATTGCAAGTAATTCTTTGCGTAAATCTTGTAATGACATAAAAAGTGCTGTGAAGGTTTTAACAATGAATGTCATTGTCTTGTAAACTATTTGCACTTTCAATGTGCAATTTCTTTTTACAATGGTAAATATTTAATATTAAAGATTAGTACTTTAATTTAACCAGAATGAAGGGAAAACTTGAAGAATGTTTTGATTATTTTCCTCAAAGGTAGGATTACTCTTTAAAATTGTTTGACTTGGGTCAATTGTTTCAGTTTTTCTTCCACAAGCTTTTCCCAAAAGTTTGCTGGAATTCGGGCTCATTCCTCATGATGTAATTGAGTCAGTTTATAGGACGCCTTGTTTGCATTCACCTTTACAGCTTTGCTCACAAATTGCCGTTGGGATTGGGATCAAGACTTCGGCCCCACCAAAACATTGAATTTGTTGTCCTTATCCACTTTCAACTAATTTGGCGATATGCTCAGTGTCGTTGCCCATTAGGAAGACCCATTTCTGCCTCAGCTTTAACGTCCTGGTGAATGTTGCTTTAATATTTCTACCTACTGTACATAATGAGGCCATCTATTTTGTGAAGTGCACCAGTCTCTCCTGCGGCATCGCACTCACAGCATAATGCTGCCATCCCCATACTTCAGTTGTGATGATGCTCTTAGGCTTGTAAGTTCCCCCCTTTTTCTTCATTCCCTCTTTCTCTTTGTTAATTTCTGAATTTGAAGACAGTGATAAACACTATTCTAAAACAATATTTTTTATTATTCTGATATTTAGGAAATATAAATATTTTTGGGTATCCTAACCCACAATAAACAGGGAAAATTTGATTTCATTTAAAATAGTGAGAATTTCTTTTTTTTTCGTTTTGTACAGTTTTGCTTGCAGTTGAAACCAGATATTTACTAAATACTGAGTTAAATTTAAATGTGTAGTAAGTAAAAAAAAATACAAGAAAGCAAAGCTGCTCGTATAGTATTTCCTTTTTTCAAGTCATGACCTTTTGTTCTCCTGGTCTAAAAAAAAACCTTTTAGTCGTTTTTTTTTTTTTATTGTCTGTCTGTGAATGAATGAGACTTGAAGTTTAAAGTGCAAACAATCCAACGCATAGTAATTACATTCAATGGCCTGGGCCAGTATCATTGTTACATAAGCTATTTATTATTTCAATGAGTAATTAATGAATAATTAAGCTGATTAAACTGATGAAAGTGCAAGAGACAACACTGATTTTGAAGAACAGGCATGATGCTGTAATTATCCTCACATACAAGCAGATTCCCCTCGGTGTTCCCTTACTGCAACAATCCCACATGCAAAACGGAAGCCACATGAACATCTGTTATCACAGCTGCTTTAATCATCTAGATCTTTGTATGATATGTTCCACACAGGATCAGGGTCTGAAGGGGTGCCTTGTTCTCTGATCTTACCTTAAAAGTTTCCTCCCTGTGAAGCCGTTATCTCCAGCAATGACAGCCACGATTGTAGCCTAACAAAGATCTCTCTGTTATTTTGTTAAACCGTGGGAATTGGCAAATATGTTAATCAACTACTGATAAAACAGCAGAGCCATCAAACAGCACTCTCTCAGAAATAAAAAACCGTTGGTTTACTTTAGGCTTAATAAGATTTTTTGTCTGTGTATGTAAGTTCATGCCAGTCTGATTGTTTTATTTTAGACATTTAAATCCTTGTTAATACTTTTTCTTTTCTTTTTGAGCACTTTGAATTAAAAAAAATACTTTAACAAACTGACATTTAATTGAGACATCTGTAGGATTTTGACCTTAAGCATTATGATTGGCATCATATTGACATGAGGCAGATGTTATTTGCACAATCAGGAGATTAATCTACTTTTTAAAAATGATTCCTAACAACACAGAGTAAATTATAATTTTGATTAATTTCTGTTATGCCTCTTCTCTAGGATTTAAGAAAGCTTTGACATGTATAGTTCTTGCGGTTTTGTTGAGTATAAATTAGTTGGTTGAAAGTTACTTTAAGAGGTATGTTTTGGGGGAAAATTTGTTTAGATGTAGAAAGGTTTTTGGGCTGAGTTTGTTGGGGGCCCCGTGGCGTTCAGTTGTAATGGTGTTTTGGGCTAGGTTTAGTCGGGGCTAGTGTTTTGGTTGAGTTTGTGATAGTTTTGGGGCCCCTGTTGCTGGGGCCCTATGGGCCCTTCGTTTTGGGTTTGTTTGGGTTTTTGACAGGGGGTTTTGGGCCGACTTTTAGGGTTTTTGACGGCGTTTGGTCTGAGTTTGGTGGGGGGGATGGGGCGGTTTTTTGGTCTGAGTTTGCTCGGTCTGACGGACGTTTGGTCTAAGTTTGCTCGGTCTGACGGACGTTTGGTCAAGTTGCGGGTTCGGGGGCATTTATTGAGTTTGTGGGGTTGCGGCTTTTGGGTTGAGTAGTGGTCAAAAGGGGGAATTTTGGTGTGACTTTGTTGGGTCTGACAGGCGTTTGCTCTGAGTTTGCCTGGTCTGACAGGCGTTTGGTCTGAGTTTT
Organism: Crenichthys baileyi; assembly: GCA_036173005.1. Taxonomy (NCBI): domain Eukaryota; kingdom Metazoa; phylum Chordata; class Actinopteri; order Cyprinodontiformes; family Goodeidae; genus Crenichthys; species Crenichthys baileyi. Next base: position 465,998 of record JAHHUM010000632.1, read on the forward strand.
TTGGGGTATATTGGCATTCGGTCTGACTTTGTTGGATCTGACGGGCGTTTGGTCTGAGTTTGCTGGGTCTGACGGGCGTTCGGTGTGACTTTGTTGGGTCTGACAGGCGTTCAGTGTGAGTTTGTTTTGTCTGACGGGCATTCGGTCTGAGATTTGTGGGTCTGTTTGGCATTCATTGTGACTTTGTTGGGTCTGCCAAGCATTTGGTCTGAGTTTGCTGGGTCTGATTGGCGTTTGGTCTAAGGTTGCTGAGTGTAATTGTTTAAGAACTTAAACTTGAAATTCTTGATAGAATGTTTGTCACAAAGGATTTAAAAAAATTAGGTAGTGTAATTTTTTCCCAAAGGGTTTACAGAATAAAGGTCGTTTGGTCTGACTTTTTTGGGTTCGGGCTTTTGGGTCTGATTTTGGGTCTGACGGGCGTTTGGTCTGACTTTGTTGGGGTTTTGGGGGGGTTTTTTTTTTGGTCGAGTATGCGGGGTTAAGGGCGTTCGGGGACTTTTTTGGGCTTGACGGCGTAGTGGAGTTTTTTTGTTGAGGTTTTTGGGTCTGTTTATTCGGTTTTGGACTTTGTGGATCGCAGTTTTTGGTCTTGTTTGCTGGGTTGATTTTTAAAATTGTTTAAGAACTTAAACTTAAAATCCTTGATAGAATGGCTTGCCACTAAAGGAGTAAACTTTAGTTCTGGGCATCCCTTTATTTTTGTTGCACTAAATTTAAAACTTTCCCCCCTTGGAACCCCTAAATTCACGAACCCATCGATCTTTTTTTTTTGGGGGGGAAAAAAAAAAACAGTTACCCTGTGCCTGGAAAACTGCACCAGGTGCTTGAGTCACTTCACATTTAGGCTTTTGCTAACGTGGAGGAACAGCTTAGCTCAGTTTGAATTGAGGTGAATTCTGACTTGTTATAGCTCTCTATTATTTAGATTCAGAACAACAACTCTGCAGATGACCATTAAATCCTTCACTTGTAAACTCCGATTTTATATTTGGGTCTTTAAATCCTGACTTCAGCTGAACTTCAGGTCAGAAAGTTTTCTGTCAAATATTTAAAAGCATTGCTTCATTCCTCACAGCCCTTTGAGCCAAGGGGAAACAGTTTTTGTTTTCTGAGAGAAAATGGGGGAAAAACCAAAAAATTTAAAAACCCAAAAAATTTATGACGCACTGCACCATCACGAGGGAATGACGAGTTCCAGATTTGCAAATGAGTTAATGAAATTTGGGAAAATAAAACAAGTGCAGTTAAAAACATTGGATGTCAGTGTATGAATCAGATGGCATGTAAAAACTTTAATTATGATAACTTTTTCACTGATTACTATTTTTACATATTACTGCAGTTTCCCCAAATATCTGTTACAATTGTTCCTTGCCCTCCTGTACAAGAGTTTCAAGGTGATGCCATTTTGTTAATTACAGCAGTTACAATAAAAATGGGAATTGGACAATTAAAGAGAGACCATCCTCCAGCAAAAGAGGCAATTTATCTGAGAACCCTGACATCATTATATAGGTTATTGTCTGAGTAAAGCACTACCGTCTCATTAAACATCTGTACTGCATTTTTATATCATGATAAATGAATTCTCGTATTATTAGTCTAATATCTATGATGCCTATGTTCCAATATATTGCTTCTAATGTAGTAAGTTAATGTGTAAAATTTGAAGTGTTTTCAGTAAAATTGACAATACGGGACCAGACAAAAAAACCCCAGGTGAACCGAAAAAAAAAACTTTAATATTTCCCACCAAAAATACCCAGATCTCGGGATTGTTTGGACAAATTTCCCCTAGATAAAGTCTTCCCCTTTTCTTTTTTCCATAGGGGTTTGAAAGGCCCAAATTCCCCCTGGAAAACACTTTTTTCCCTTTCTTTGTCTTAGTGGGGGTTTAAAAAGGGCCCTTTTTTCCCTTAAATTATTTACAAAACAAAGTTTTGTAGTTCAAGGAGGGGAGTGTTACGGCCCCTGGCCTTTAGAGGTTTTGCAGTCTGTTTTTTTTATGCAGATTCAGATGTGGTAGCACACTCAGCTGAGGGGCCCTTCCCCGGTGGCTCCCGGGAAGAGGCAACTCCATTGGCCCAAAGCGGGAAATTTTGCCCAAGAAATTCAGTGGTTTGATGGGGCCCACCTGCACCCAAAAAGGGCCCCCTGGAGTCATTTTTCCCAAGTGGGGCAGTTTTTGGAAGAGGGCTTTGGGCGGGGTTCCCCCCCCACTTTGCTTTGTTTTTTAAAGACTTTTAAAGGTTGTTTGGGTACCCTTTATAGTCTTTTTTTTACTTTTGGGCCCCCTTGCACCCCTTAGGGGGTTTGGTTTTGGACTTGGTTTTTTTCAAAACAGTTCCACCTACCCGGGCCGTTTTTGGGGAAGTGTGACATCCTTTTTTTTTTAGTCCCTTTTTTTGGAGTTTTTTGATTTTGGTTTAGGTTAACTTTTTTTTTTTTTTCTTTTTTTGATTGATTTTTTATTTGGCTGAGGCTGGATTTGTCCCCCTATTTTGTTTATGTTACCCCAAGTTTGATTATTAATGGGAAAAGCATTTGCTTTTTTGATGGGGGAACCTTTTTTTGGAAAATTAATCCTTTTTAAAATTTTCACCCCTTTTTAAATTTTTTTTTCCTCTGGAAAAACTTTCTATTTTTTACCACCCCCTGATCCCCTAGGCCTGGGGTCATAACAGCCTTATATGCCGCCTTCTTTGTTTTTTTTGTTTTGCCAAAGCTACGAGGCAAATTAGCTCTTCTTCCTCATCTGATGATGCTATGGCAGAAAGTGTGGGAAATATGGGAAAGGAAAAAACAGAATGGGACCCCATTTAAAAAGTACCCCCGGGACTAGGGGGACCTTTAATTTTTTAAAAAAAATTTTTACAAAAAACCCCGGGGGTTTTAAAAAATCTGTAATAAATGCAGAATTATTCTGTCCAGGTTCAACTAGTCCATGAATTGCAGTTTTTGTGCTTGTCTAATTTTAATGTGGTACAGATGCCAGAAAAGCATTAAAAATCTTCAATAAAATATTTTAAAATCTAAAAAATTGCATTTAAAGAGCAGATCGTTTTAAGGGGTTTTTTAAACAAATTTGAAGCAGGGGTGTAAAATTTGTATTTCAAGATCATAAATTTTGTGAAAAAAAATTGTTTACTTTAGCACTTTTAAGCAAGATTTTCCCCCAAATTGTCATTTTCCCAAAATCCCTGGAAAATCATTTTTATTTTTTCTATCACAGTTTCTTTTTTCCATATTACCCAAAACACACCTTATTACACCCCCAGTGTTTTATTTAGGTGTCTCTTCATGTGCAACATTCTGAAAGCTAAGGGCAGAAACAGTTTCCTGCTTTTTAGCTCGTCATGCTTTTGCATTTTTACATTTAAAAAATACTTCTGCATTCTTGCAGAAGGTGTGTTTGTCCACCTGAAAAGCCCACCCTGAAAATGTTCTTTATAGACACCTTTAGTTCCACAGTGCTACAGTAGAACAAAAACATGTTTTTGCCCTAACTCATCTGGCATTCCTGACATGCGTAATTGTTCATCTGATTTATTTTAGAGGAATTAATATTTTCTCCATAATGTCCTGAAGTGGTGGGTAATGTATGTTGTTTCCCAAGTTATAACAGTTGGTGGGAGTACCTACATATATCTGTCATAAAGGTGAAAAAAATGACTTCTTTTATTTTTGAGACTGCTTGTTGACCATAAAAAGTTTTTTACCAGAAGAATTTTCATTATTTTTCTATACACGCGTAATCCTCGTCAGCGTCTCGGTCCCCATCGGTCAAAGGTGAAAGCTGCATACGTCACAGCTTAAACCCTAAAGCTACATTGATTTAGCAATCCTACCTTAAATGTTTACAAATGAAACAGTATTAGCAGCTACTTTTAATACTTAAAACTAAATAAATGTTTTTATAAATGTCGAGGACTATTGAATCTGCCGGTAGAGTGGTATCATTCACTTTATATTAAAAACATGTAAAAAGAAGGAGTGACAGCTACCTCTGACGTACATCCGTCACATTTCATCAAGCGACTTTCAACACCATGGTGACTTGTGTGAACGCATCCTTGTACCCTGGTCATACTATTGCATATCTGCCTTGCTTTTCTATTGTGCAAGAAGATGGTTATGTAAATAATGCTTTAAGTTTAAAATAAAACATTGCCTTTCTGATCATCCGCTACAGTGGCATACGTAATTTACCTCCAGCAAGGCAACACTCAGCACTTTGACCATTGGTGCTCCTTCATTCTTTTAGTCTATTGAAGATTTGCTGTGTATATAAGATCATTTAGATTTTGCATGACCGAGTTAAAGTTAGTCTGATGGCCTCACATTTGGCCCCAAAATCAGCCCTTAACCCACTATGCTCCCAAAAAAAATTTATTAAGGTATTGTTCAAATATGCAGTTTTTTTTTTATTTTTTGCCAAATATGGCCCCAAATGCCCTCATTTAAAAAAAATGTAATTTCATTTCCAAAAAAAGGGCCCAAAAAAAACATTGTTTAAAAAAAAAAAGTAAGTTTTTTTAAAAATTTCATTTTAATAAAGCACAACTCCTCTGGAATAGTATCTTTTGAAAAAAGAAAACAGCTGAGACAATTTGTCCCTTTTGCCCCTTTTAAAACCCCTTTAAAGGGGGACAAGACCCTTTTAAGAAAGATGAGTCTCCTCTTAAAATCCTGTTTTAAACCCAAAAATCAAATTTAGACAGCTTTTTTAACCCCCGCTGAAATTTGGCGAAGAGAGGGCCCTTCCAAAAAGGAAAAAGTGAACATATTTTTTTAGAAAAAGTTTGAAAATATTGTTAAGGAAAAAAATAATTTTGCAAAGACCTAATGTGCAGATCTTGACTAAAGTGTCGGATCATATTAGAGGTGTGAATGAACCGATGGCCACAAACCTTAATGCAACAGGGTGTACAGTCTTTTATGCAGGAGTAAACCATAGAATTTGACTGCAAAATTTTAAAGTCCCCTTTTTGAAAATTGAAGAAGGGTTTTAACCCCAAGAATTATTGGCGCTGGGACATGACGAGGACATAAATTATGTTTTGAATATTGTGTGGGCCAAAGAACCCCAATGTTTTTGCCCCCTTTTTCCCCTTCCACTTTTGGATGGGATCAGCTGGCACCTGAGGGTGGCTTCCCGTCATAGAGGGGGTCTAAAAGAAAAACATGGTTGAAATATCCCAAGAAACCAGGGCCCTTTCCCCTTTTCTTACTGCCTGCGGTCAAGGGAAACAGTTTTTTGGGGAACTCCTCTTGGCCATATTATGACAGCTAATTAAAAGGATGACGAGTGCTACTTTGCTCTGATGTGATTTTAAAAGATTAAAGATGAGAGATGAGATTATGTTTCTATTAATATAATTTTATTTGCACATGTTCCACACCTCACACTTTTCATGCCTGAGAAATTTTTGAAAGGAAAAAAGAGGCCAAAACCCTAAAAACGGGCACGACGTAGCTGGTTTCCTTCATAAAACCCCTTTAAAAAATTAAGTAAATTAAAATTGTCTTTTTGGGTTACATCTTGTTCAATTTTTGCACCCCAAAACCAATTACAAAAAACCTATTTTTTCCCTTTCCCAAAATAAAAAGGGGGTCACAGAGTTTAAAATTTGGTGCAGAAAAAATTAAAATTTTACAATTTGCCCTTTTTTTTCTAATTTAATTCATAATTCCCTTTTTTTTGATAGTTTTTTCTGTATAGCATATTCCCCGAACAAGGCAATTTATTAGGCAGAAAAAGGGAAAGAGGGAAAAAAAAAAAAATGGAAAAAATACATTGCAGGGGCAAATAAAGGAGGGGAAAAAAAAAGTTTGGGCTTTTTGAAATAAAATTTAAAAGGGTGTTCACTTTTTAAAGGTTTTTAAAAAAGGCAAAAGGCAACTCTAAAAAAAATTTTTTACCTTAATTTTAAAAATTTTTGGGGGAAACAAATTTGCATTTTTTTGGGAAAAATTTGTTCCAGAATTAGGGAGCATAAGAAAAGGGAAAGCTGTCCCCCCGTTTGGTTTTGGGGGATGCAAAAGTAGACTTTTAACCAAAAAGACCTGAGTGTTCTGGAACGGTTGATACGACAACAAAATCCCTTTTTTGTATTTTGGGGGCCCCAAAATCATTAGTGATTTATAAATAACAGAAGGGGGTTAAAATCTATTTTTTGAGACACAGTGAGCCAGTGTAAGGCTTTTAAAAAAAAGGGGTGTTTTGGCTCTTAGTTTTTAGTTAGGTCTTAGGCAGCAGCGTTCTGGATCGGCTGCAGCTGTCTGACTTTTTAGGCAGACCTGTGAAGATAGTAATCAATTCAACTAAAGATAAATGCATGAATGATTCCTTAGTGATTGCCTTATGTGCCTCTGAAGGTTCATGTCTGAGTCCAAAAACCCCTATACCCAAAAATTTTGGGCCCGATCAATAGGGTTTTTCTTTAACTGAAAATTCTTCTGTCAGTCCAAAAACTATTACTTCAGTTTCGTTTTTATCCAACTGAAGAAAGCATTGATTTGTTCCATGCATCTACCCTATGTTTGAATGGGTTTAAAGTCACCTGGTGACATTGTAATGTAGAGCTGCATATCATCTTTGTAGTTATGGTCTTGTTGTTCGTTATGCTTGGGGGAGTATGCAGATATTAAATAGGAGAAGTTAGGAGTTAGGAGAGGTTTAGTGAACCCCGTATGTGATTTTTGTGATCTCCAATGTAAAGTTACCTACTGTACCAGAAAGGCTGACTCAGTTTTCCAGTCGCCCCAGTAATATACCATGATCAACAATGTCGACTGTTGCGCTGAGATCCAATAATACCGACACTGTATTTCTTCCACAGTCCACATTAATGCAGTTGTGATTGAACACCTTGACAAGGGCAGTCTCAGTACTGTGGTGAGCACGGAAATCTGACTGGAAGCAGCTGGTCATTGTTAAGAAGGTATTTAACTGTTGAAACACAGCTTTTTCAATCACCTTACTGATGAATGGAAGATTTCAGAGGGGCCTGTAATGTTGCATTAGCAACTTGTCCAAATAGTTCTTTCTCAGCAGCCATTTGAAAATTGCTCTTTTTAAGGCGTGGGCTGAAACACCTGAAAAAGGGATGCCTTTATTAGTTAAATCAGACGGCTATAAATATGACGAAACTTTCTTAAAGGAAGCTGTGGGTAAAATACCAGGACAGCAGGAGGGCAGCTTAGTTGATTTACAATTTATTTTAAGATTTTGTAGTTGATTGGTATGAAATTTACATTTTGTTCAAATTTCTAGTGATTGGACACATTGGTAATGAACTTGATATTGATGCAATCTTCAGAATTTTCTCAGTAAAGAAGTTAGCAAATTCATTGCAGGCTTTGTTAGAGGGGAGTTCAGATGCCACAGACACAGAGGGTTTGTTAACCTGTTGATCATAGCAAACAAGGCACAAACATTATTATGTTTTTGGTGTTGATCTCAGAAAAGAAAGATTCCTTTGGATTCTTCAGTTGTAAGTTACATCTGTGAAGTCTCTCCTCATAGATGTCATAGTGAACCTGGAGTCCAGTCTTTCACCACCTCTGTTGGGTTTTCAACAGTGCCTTTTTTCACTTCTCCCCGGTTCTTTTTTGGAAGCAATGAAGTCTCAAATTTTAGAATAAAATGTATCTACCAGTTCATTTACTGAGCCAAAGGACTATCTGGAACTGGAAGAGTAAACTTTGTTAAAGGTTTCCGTTGTGGGGCACGGTGGTGGCGGTGGGGTAAAAGCGCGACCCATGTACAGAAGCTACAGTCCTCGACGTAGTCATCATGGGTTCGAGTCCCGGCTTGTTGACCTTTGCTGCATGACTCGCCCTCTCGGTGCAAAATTTACCCAGGAACACCTTTTTACACTTTAGTGAATCACGAAACAGGTTGGCCACCCCTCCACTTCTCCTATGCTCCCTGGTCTCATTAGAGAGTTGTAATTGTGAAGTGTTGACAGTTTAAGTGACTTAGTGGTTTATATTACTTCTGTGTAAGTTCTGCCATATTCTATAAGCACTGATAGTTTACAGCTTTCTCCCATTGGGGGCCCAAGCTTTTCGTTGAAAAAATCACTGTTGACATACTCATCGCTGTGTTTATGGGACGCCCTGAACACAAACAGGTCTATAGGAGGTGGGGGGGGGGGTTGGCGGCTTTTGGAAGATCTTGGTTTAGTGCCAGAAGCAGCACGATGATGGGGGGGTTATGTGGTTTTTCATGTTGTCAGTCAAATCCAGGAGAGGAGAGTCTGCATTGGAAAGAGTGGGGGAGGTGGGTGGTGTCAGGGGGAAGGAAATTTGGGGTCCTTTGTTGGGGCTAAGGGGGAGGGTCTACTCGTTGTCCTGTAAGAGTCTGAGGAGATTCTGGTTGTTCTAATGATGTGCAGTTCTCTCTCTGAGTCATTTTTTTCTCCATGGTTCATCCTCAGCTACAGGGGATGAGTTTTACTCCAGACGTACACCATAAAGACAAAACCCATCTTTCTTCAAAATATGTCTGCGTTCCCTTAAAATGTTGAAGTTGTCGATAAAGTTCACAGATTTTTTTTTGTTGTTTTTTACAGCACATGCCTTTTTTAAGCCATTTGTTGAGCCTCATCAGTCTACTGAATATTTCAGCTCCTTGGCATACTGTGGGCAAAAGTTCACTGAACAACACCTTGATATTGAGACCTTCAATTTTATTCAGCAAATGAATAAAATCCTCTTTCAAGATTTGAGATTTTTTTTCTTCACAGCAGGAAGTGCTCCTGTGTATGATGAGGTTTTTTACTGTTGAACGCTCCGTGATCATCAAAATTTTCTGACATATAAGAAATGCTGCAAAAGTGTTTAATCTCATTCGCGGCCATTTAGGGTTTGTGGCTTGGTGCCTTGCTCTTTCTGAAGCTGTTTAGTAGGAGATCCTTCAGAGCGCAATATGTTCTCATAAGTCTCTGTTGTTTGAAGATGAGCTTTCCTTTGGGGAGCCAGAGTCTTGTAGAAGTGGCGCAAACCTGTTTTTAGTGGGACTTCTGTGTTTTCATTTGGTTCGCTCCTAATAATTGCGATCACAATCTGTTGCTGTTTTCTCCTTGGTGCTGGGGTTAAAGAGACTTTTCTCTGTCAGGGTGATTCATCTAGTTGCAGGGTTTTTCCCGGTAGTTGTCTTCCCAGATCTCAAGGAAGGGTGGGTTCCAGGGAGGACTGTTGCTCGGTTTATTTATCATTTACTGTAGCATTCTGTTTCTTGGTCGTGTTAGTTAGTTGTCTCAGTCTTATCACAGTTTAGAATTAATGGTAGGGTCGTATCATTTTCATACACAGCATTTACCTGTACATTCACTTCGATCCGATGGATTTTCATTTTCATTACAGCTATTTTTAGTTTGAAGTTGGGAAATCATTGGGGGAAAAAAAGGAGCATCTTTTTGGTGATTTGGGTAGTGGGCCCGGAAAAAATGCACTACCTGATGCTTTCTGGTTTCTCCAAAGTGATTAAAAAAAAAAAAAAAAATCCCCAGAAAAATCCTTGACTGACACTGATTTAAAGACGTTTGGTCCAGCTTTTTAGTAGTTTTTGGCTAAGAGATAAGAAATTAAGCATAAATTAATGTGAGCAAGCAGAGATGTGGAAGGAATTATATAACAAGGTTTAAAAAATGGTAACCCTTCTATTAATGTAATTTAGCAGTTCAATTCAAAAAGTTAAATTTGTATACAGATTATGGGGGGTTTTTTTTTTAAAAATTTGGTTTTTAAAAAAAATTTTAAAAAAAATTCCCCCTTAAAAAAAATTTTAATTACATTAAACCCTTTTTTTTAAGGGAAATTTTCCCCTTTGAGTTTAAAATTTTTGGGTTCTTTTTTTAAATACCTTTTGGGTTTTAATTTAAAAGGGGAAATCCCCTTTTTGCCCCTTAAAAATCTGTGGCAGAAATGCAAGCTAAACCCTTTGGAAAATATTGGGAAATTATTTTCCCCCAAAACCCCCCAAAGGGAAAAAAGAACATTAGTGTTTAAAGGGAATCATATGAAAAACAAATCAGGTTAACATGAACCACAGCCTCTGTTTATTTTAATGCAAGCTCTGTGATGAGGTGAAAATATGTTCTCTTATGAGTTTATGTGAGCATTATTTGTTTCTACACAGCATGTTGATGTGTTGGTAGTCAAAAGTTATTTCTGAAAAAACTTTTTAATTGGGGGAAAAATTTTTTTTCATAATATGTAGGGACCTGGAGCCCCTGTTTTTAAAACTTGTATACCCTTTTAAAATTTTTTTTCTTTTTTTAAAGAGTTTTTTCCCCTTTATAACCCCTTTAAAAAAGAAAATTTTTTGTATGTTTATATGTGAAGTAGACTTTGTGGTATTTGGGTCTTTCAGGATTTGAGGGGTTTTTTCTTTATTTTGCCTTTTTTTGGGTTTCCCATAGGGCTAAAATTTTTGGCCTAAATTTAAAAAATTTTACCATTTTTACCTCACATACTGAGGAAAGTTGTGGAAAGATGTTAACCTTTCAGTTGAGGTTTTGTTCACCTACATTTTTTTCATAGTCACAATGGTCCGTTGTTTTTTCTTGAATTTTTAAATGAGGGGAAAAATGGATGAGATGAATAAACGTACCCGTCAGAATAATTTAAAATATGTATTTGAAGTAACCAATATACCTAATGTTAATTCCTGTTTAATGATAATAAATGCAGCTTTTAAGGGGCTTCAAAAGCTGCAAAAGCCTTAGTACTTTTTTTATTTAAAAAGTGGGGGGGTTTTTTTTCCCCCCCCCCGGCCCCCCCCCCCCCCCGGGGTTTCGTTGGGTTTAGTGGCCCCCGACATTTGGGAGAATTTCATTTGTTTTATTTACTGAAGCAAGAATGTTTATATTTTCTGCTTTGCTTCTGCGGTCCTTCCTGTTATTTTCAACATAACCTATTCAGTTGTTTAAATTTAGATTTGGTTTTCTTTTTATGGGTGAAATAGAAAAGTTTGGGGGCCCTGTTTTTTAGGTGCTCTATATTAATATGGACAGACAAAAAAAAAGCTGCACAATATTGAACAGATTTACCTGGCTTTTTTGTACATTCTTGGGTTAAAAATTAAAAAAAGGGTTTTATCTCAGCTCATTTTATTTTAAAAAATACCATTGGTTAAACAATGAAGTTGATACATTTATAAAGCTGTGATTCAGATAAGACTGAAGATGGACATTATTCCTGAACCGTAAAGTCAAAATTTCACGCACCACTGCTTATGCATGACAATATTTACTTTGCATGTGCTCCATTGCAAGATGTTTATATACAGTGCTGTAGATGTTTACTTCATTGCTCAGTATAAATAGTTGAACACGCACACTATTTTCATCCCTGTTGTTTAATGAGATAAGAATAAATTTTGGACTTGCATTTATTATCTCTGCCTCAGACATGAGCTCTGTGAGCTACCTCATAGCTGTTAGGTTCTAGTTGGCTAAAAATATTTTCTCTTTTTCAATTTTTAAAATGTTTTCTGTATGGTTGAACATCATACTGAAGCCTGTTACATGTTTTACCATTATATCACGTTGCAACCAAAGACTCTTATTTGAACACAGTGTCACCCATACTTGTGAAATAGGATAACATTTTCTGTTGTTTGCAAATAAATTCTGTAAACTGTGGCATTCATTTGCTTTCAGGCCCCTTTAATACCATCCAATAAAATTCTGTTAAGCCAATTGCTTGAAGAAATCATATGTATGGGTTAGACAGGTCTAGTCAAAGTCCAGACCTAAATACAATTAAGAATTTGTGTCAAGACTTAAAAAGTTGATGGTCACAAATGACCCCTATCCAGTCTGACTGAGCTTGTGCATTTTGTAAAGAATTGAATTTGTTTTTGTAAAAACTACCAAACCATGGATCAGTTTCCTTCCACTTCACAGAAATCCCAATAAATTACTCGGGCGTTTCTAGCGGTAATGTGACGAAATGTGAAAACGTTTAAGCAGCATGAATACTCAACAGTTTTTATGACTGATATTACAGCATAATTAGTTTTTTTTTTTTATCTTGTAAGGTCCTTTTACATTACGTCACCTCCAGCTCCTCTTCTCTGTCACTTGACATTTTTCGTATGGCTTCTTTTTGGGCTTCAACAAATTCACTTGCAGTCATAGGCTGAAATGTGAAGAACACAAAAAAATAGCCACCCTTCCAATGTTTCTTTCAGACAATAATCTTGGTATATTTTTTAACTTCATTCAGTAGTTATTTAGTGTGATTTTTACAAGGTTCCTCTGCAAATATAAAAAGAAAACAACAGCTTCAAACCCAAAAGTGGTTTATTTACTGAGTAAATCTGAATATGGGTCTGAGGTAAACTTTGAAAGTCACTTTGAGTGAAGGCTACCTCCAAATGTTATTTGAGGCTTGGCAGCTGAGTTCGCTGACAGGTTGTGCCCCCGCTGCCCTAGTTGCTGCTTGGCCCTCTTTGCTCTGTATGTGGAAAGCGATGCTCAGTACTGGCATACCTGCAGAGAGGTGGTGTGTGGGGTACGGGGGAGTGTTGGTGGTTATATTATGTGTTGCATGTTGGGAAGACTTGGCAAACAACCCAGTAGATGACACTTGCGACTTACTGCGACTCTAACAATTTCCTTCATCCTTGATCTTAGACATTCGTTCAACTGTTACAACTTTTTTTCATTTTCTTCATTGTTCAAGTTTAAATGTAAATATATATTTTTAACCATTGATTGACATTTTTGTTACCATTCAACCCTTTTAAACCAGGTACTAAAACTAAAAGAACTGGCACCGCAGCACTGCTACGCTTTGTTATATCATCATACATCTAGCCAACTGAGCTACAAATATAAGCCTGCAACTTCGTTGTTTGCTTGAATTAAAGAGTTGTCATTTCAGGGGGAGGATGGGGCTGGGGGGTGCACCTTTATAGTCCTCTTCTGACACATAAAATAACCACCTATGTGTTTACGTGTGGGCGCTTGTTGACAGGTGAGCATGGCAGGCTACACTGGCAGCAGGATGCAGGAGACAATGACACATGTTTTTGTTATCCCTACATTCGCTCTATAGCTAAGATATATTTAAAGAAAAACTTTTATATTTGTTTTTAATAGGCTTCACATAACCTTGGAACATTGCACTGTACTTATTGTTTAAATCTCTGGAGTAAAGTGCAGAACATACACATATAGAGTCTGTGTATTAAAGATTAATAAGTCTCAGCTCTATGAAGTGATGGCTCAGAGTCTTTCTGGTCATATGAGCCAAGGTTCTTGAAGTTAACTTTTGAACATACTTTATAGGTTATACCACCTTCATAAAGTATTCACACCCCCTGAAGCTTTCCATATTTGATCATGTTGCAGCCACAATCCTAAATGTCTTTTTATTGGGGTTTTATGTGATAAACCCACACAAAGTGGCACATATTTGTTAAATAGGAAGAAATTGCTGCAAAGTTTCCACATTTTTACACAAATAAAAAATATGAAAAGTACACCATGCTCTTTTATTTAGCTGCCATGAGTATGTACTTCTAAAACAAGTACAGCTGCAAGCCTTTTGGATCTACTTTGCACATCGAGAAACTAAAATTTGTGCCTATTTGCGTCATTCTTCTTTGCACTGAGCTCAACCTCAGTCATGACGAATGAAGAATATCTGTAAACATCAGTTTTTGCTGAGCTTTGACTGGGCCAAGTCAAAGCTCAGGCTGTTTCGGGTTGTTGTCCTGCTGTCTCTAGTATTTTGCACCCTCTAAGTTTTATGAGAATTAGAGAAATCTGTTGTCACTTCCTTTAAATTGTTCAGCTATTGCTGGATACTTTTTTAAAGACTGGTAAACCATGTGCTAAAAGTGAAATGAGAGGTGACACTGAAACTGTGTCTACACCATGTTACATTATTATAGCTCATTGGCAGGTCTTTTTGAACCCACTCTGCAGTTTTCTATGAATTAGCAGGACCCTAAACAACTGGATTCAATGTTAAGGAGGCAATTCAGCCATTTGTTTTAGTTCTGTTGGACCAGAGACACCTCTAAATGTTGCAAGGCACTGGTCCTAGAGGAGTGGAGTTTGACACCTCTCCTCCTAAAGGATTTTTATCAGGATTACCCTGTTTTTACTCACAATCTGTCTCCCATTAATCTGACCAGCTTCCCTGTTACTGTTTAAGGAGCGCATTCCCACAGCATGATTCTGCCACCTCCATTTTTACACGAGGGCACGGTGTGTTCAGGCTGACGTGTAGTTTTAGCTTTCTGCCAACATGTAGTTTTTTGCATGCAAGCCAAAAAGTTCAATTCTGGTCTCATCTGAGCAGAGCACCTTCCTCCACTGCCCCCCCACACCCTTTGTGACAAACTGCAAACATAACTTTTTTCAATTTTCGTTTTGGCACTCTTCCATAGGAAAAAGAAAACTTATTTGTAAAATGTACTAATAGTTCTCCAGCAGAAAGATGTCATACCTGAGCTGTGCAGCTCCTCAAAAGTTACCATGGGCCTCTTGGCTGCCTCTCTGAATCATGCTCTTCTTGTCCACCCTGTCAGTTTAAGTGGATGGCCATGTCTTGGTCGCTGCCATTACATTTTTCAGATGATGGATGTAACAGTTCTCTACAAGATGTTCAAAGCTTGGTGTGTTTTTTTTTTCATAACCTTTCTTTGCATCTTTACCCCCCTGACCTACTGTGTTCCTTGGTCTTTGTGTTCTCTTATATTCTGTGAAGGCCTCAGAGGTTTGTTAGAGAACAATGCTGATGCATTCACTTATATGAGGACCTCAACAGGCAATTTTGCTGCTTTGGATTTTATTTAGTCTTGTCAGAGTAAAGAGGGTTGAATACAAATACATACCACATGTTCCAGAGTTGTATTTGTAAAAAGATACATATCATTTTCCATCCAATTATTAATTATATGTTGCTTTGTTATGTTCTTTCACATGATCTCACACAAGTTTGTGGTTGCAATTTGATACAGTGATTTTTGCAAGGCACTGCATTATCAGACGCTTTTAGACTAAATCAGATAAAACCAATGTGAACAAAAATGCCTATTACTGACGTCTTACTCTGGTTGATGCGTACTTTAAAAACACGGCGACTATTTTTCCCTGACAAATTTAGTCCATGCCGAGTCGCTTACAGTCACAGAGTGGGCACCTGCTGGGACTGTCTGTGGGTCTGGATTTGACCCCCGTCAAGAGTCTGAGGAGATTAATTTTTCCCGCCTGTTTTCCTAGATAAAATTTGAGACGGAATTGGAAACGGAAGACACTGGGAGCAAATCTTAAAATGATATACATTCCAAAGGGATTAAATAAATCAGCACATTTCTCAGTTCCTTTATGTGTCCTTTGTTTCAAGCTGATATCTCTTAAGGAAAATGGACTGTCCGCCTTGTTAGAATGTATGAAGTCGCTTGCAAGATTATCCAGTGGTAGACACTTTTGATTGAAAATGAAGCTGGGGACTTTATGCAGTGGTAATCAGGCCCCAAAAAAGCCCTCCGAGTAATTTATCCTCCCAAGTAATTTCAGTATTTATGGGATTCACCTTCAAAATGTAATGTGGCATGCAGGTAGAAGAAACATAGGAAATGAGAAACCCGCTGAGGATGACGGTAAGAGAGCGGCAGAGAGAGGGAGAGGAAAAAAATCTGATGTGGGAGTCATAAAGTAAGTCATTTCTGCAGCCTGGTACCCAGACAGGTCTCCCATGACCTCCAGCACCACTGCCCTTCACATCTGACATAGTACGGAGGACAAGCTGGAAATATGAGGCTGCCTCGGCGTCTTCCATATTTGAAAGCACTTATGATGTCTCTGTCTGGATAAGAGCATCTGTTAAATGACTGAATAGTAAATTGTGTGCTGAGGACAACGGAGAAGCAGGGCAGATAAAGGAGCTTTGTCTTAGTTATATTTCAGCAGGTAGCAGCATGGCTTAGACTGCCAACAGGTTTTGCTACTGTGCAGGCCTAATGGTGGATGACTGAGGGGAGGAGAGGGAGTCGCTGGTAGAGGAGATGCGATTTTCCACTTGTCCAAGCAGTTTTCTGTGAAATCACATGAGTTGCCTCCCACTTTTTTCTTCTTTTTTTAGGAAACGTGTTGCACGGCCTCCAGTCTGAAATTAACACCATCTGTCAAACGCCAAATAATTATCAGATGTGAGAACTTGGATGTCTTTGACAGTAACGGATGTAGTCATACAATGTTTCCTAAACGATTTCCAATTATTTTACATTTTTATTCAGTTATCAGCTGATATAACCTGGATTAGAAAATATTTAGTTTGAAAAAGAGAGGCAGTATAGACACGTCAGATGGGAACTTTGGTTTATACATTGGCAAATACTTGTTTCCTTCGTTAATATTAGGGTTTACGGAAAATGGATGTGATTTAGCTTAAAGTAATTAAAAAGTAAGATAACATGCATGTCATTAATGTAGTTTTATTGTCCATTTCTGCTTTGAAAACACTAAATTATACCATCTCAATGAATTAGTTTTGTTTTTTTGATTAATGAATGAAAATGAGCTTCCTTTATACTGCGCTTCAAGAGATTCCAGAAATAGTGTTTTTCTTAATTAAACAAAATTGTTTTTAGGACTTTATTTGCTGCAGAACTGATGGATTTAAGGAAACGTGACATTGTGGTATAATGCTTTAATATTGTGATTGATGGATTGTGATTAACTCAAATTTTTCTCACTGCTCTTTCTTTTCAATCATCTGAACCTGTTCACAACTCTCTCTGTGTCTTCAGGATCTTGGTTACTAAGGTTTTTAATAAGGTGTTGGAATAAGGACAATAAAAATCCATACAACTGAAGATATCATTGGTATGCAGAGCTTTAATGCGTGCCAGAAGAAATATTACAGCCTACAAAATCTTGCATCCAATCTGTCTTTCCCACCTATCTTTCCGAGTCCAATATTGCACACGTTGATACTGTAATGTCTTAGGCAAATACATATACAGCAATGCATATGACATTTACATACAAGTACATCTTATTAAAACCCTGCCAAATTGAAATGTATTGAGAAGCATGATTTTGGATCAGATGTAGTAATATGTGAATCTTTACTATGCATCCGGAAGAACTACATTTACACTAGCCAGTACATACGATACTTGCACGTGTGGAGAGGGGGAAAGTTCTTCCTGTTTTTTTTAAACCACCTAGAGCAGTTTTCTTGCAGCTAATCAGAGATCTTGGCTTGACTTTCTCTTCCTTCAAATCTTCTATTTAAGGATTGCACCCCCCTCCTAGCTATTGTACCAGTGCCACTGTGCTAGTCAATCACAGGCCACGCTGCGTGCGGCACTGAGCGTGTGTGCATGCATCCATGCACATTCTTAAAGGGGTGTTTAGCTAATGCTATTCAAATGATTATGAGTCCTTAAACATCAAGCCCATTGCCAAATTGCCCTTGACACAGAAATATGTTGTTAGCTAAGATAATGTGATGCCCATTATTTTAGGCTGTAGTGTTCTGCCAGAATACAGGATTATTTGTTGCTTGCAGGGCAGCAGCAGCTGCACACTCAGAGATACATAGAACAAGGAACGGAGAGCATCTCCATTATGCTACCAGTTATTGGCAACAAGAGGGGAAATTGTAGGTTATACCAAATGAAAATGCCTCTATGTCTTTACGTCTTCTACCATAGGTGGTATTTAGAAAAGCAATAATTTTACACTATAAAACTGGTAATTCTTATTAAATAAATCCATGAAATGATTACATTCTCTGGCTTTTTAGCAAGTGCATAAGTAAGATTTTTGTTTTTTGCTTTCACCTGGTGTGTGTGTATATATATATATATATATATATAATTTTTTTTTTTATTATTATTTTTTTTTCTTTGTTCCACCCTCTGCCCCTCACTGGATATTCTTAGTGTTTTCAGATCAACTAGTGAACCCAAGACATGTTTGTGCATGAAAGATCTGTAGATCAACAACTATGCCACTTCTAAGAGCTAAAGCAGAAGGCAACAGGACTTTTTGTTTCACCTCTCATCCAAAAGGCTTCTTCAGTTATGAACATGGTTTGAAGCAACAGGTCATTAAGGTCACAAATTGGGCAATTAGGACACATGAGTCACTCACTTCACCCTCTATTCAGAACAGTGTTTCAGCTGTTGTTGCTTGACGATCCAAACTTGGCCCCAGCGATGTTATGCGAGTTGTTTTATTGTGTCTCTTTGTTAAAATAAACCTTAGTTCGTAGCCATTTCTTCCCCATTTTGCTGATCTGTTTGAACTTCAGTAAATCTAGTTTGCTGTTTGTGGTAATAAGAAATTGAGCAGGTGTACCCAATAAAGTGGCCGGGTAAAGCTTATGCCAGTTGGTTAGAAGGCTGGATGGATTTAATGTAAACAGAGTATCAGACCAAGGGACATGCAAACTTTTTCTCCTATTCAAGTTGTGTTTATGTCCCCATGTAATGATCTTGAACCATCTTTGAAAATAAACCCTTATTATTAAACTTATTATTCAACACATTTATTAATGTTCCTGAAGAGTTCTGATCCGTCTAAGGTTTTCACTGAATAATGGCATTGTTTTTTCCTGTAAAATGAAGAATATTTCTGCCCACATTACTTGATTTTATTCAAATGTTTTTGCTAGATTGATTTATTAGAGGCAGCACTGTGCTCTGATTATTTTAATGCTGGAATTTAATTCATGCAGTTTAACCTTTTGTTCACAAACATGCTTTGAATCCACGCAGAACACAGGATATTGTCATGGACTGATGACGAAGAAGCTGCTGTTGGTTGTAGCAATTAAACGGGTTTGTGTTTTGTGGGAAACCGTACAAATGAATGTCCAATAGATGACAATAAATAAATGGGAACACAGCAGCTGAGACAGTTTCTGCATCAGAGGCTCGACATGGGTGGCAAACTAACTAAAAAAAAGGCATGGTATGCCACCTGGCTGATGCATTTCACTGAATACAACATTTAATCATTGACCCTTTTGGCTTTAAGAGGGAGAGAGCGGGACGGGGAGAGAGACCGAGACAGAAATAAATGTCTCAAAATGAATTCTGAATCTATAAGATGTCACATGAAGCTTTAATTTTAGAATCCTCATGAAGCAAAATGACCAAATTTATTATAAGCCCAGGCTAATCCTTTTTCTATAAATCCCCACGTTTTCTGCTTAGTCTCGCTGAGAGAGGCTGCGTGTCGCTGCTGGATATGACTTACTCTCTTTATTGTTTCCTAAAAAACATCAAGTGCTACGCTGGGAGAGAGACACAATCTCATCCATCATAATCTATGTCTCCCAGTGACTATCATAACGTTTGAAAGCAGAACTCCATTCGCCTTATCTGTGCCTCCCAGTGAAGCAGAAAATAAGGGCAAAACTGAGTCTGAACATTACTGAATGTAAAACCGCATTGGAAAGCCAAGTAAAACAATAAACATCAAGTAAATAGACAGCACATGTAATGGACTGTGCACTACATCCCTTTGGATAATGTCATTCACTCCTTCAGACAGACAGCCTACTGACTGAAGTGAATTTCTGGTCAAATCTTATTGCATGTATCTATAATCCCATTACACCTCCCCAAACTACCAAAGTTCGATTACATTTGAGTAAGACGTGCCTTAGGGGACAGACTGACGAGCAAGACAAAACTAAGATTACCAAAAAATGAATAGGGGCAAAAAACTTCAATCCTTTTTTATGAAATGTTGAATTGAAGGTAAAATGCTTTAGCAGGAAGTTCTGGATAGCTGAGATCTGAAGAGGATTACTTTTGCTCAGTGAGCTGACAGCTAGCTTGTAAGAATAGTTAGCTGGTTAAGCTACTTCTAGGAGGAATAATACTTGGCGCTGTGTGTGGCGCACACGGCTTTTCAGGGCTGACATATACATTCATTCCTGCAAATACAAATTTGATTTCTGATTCTCTCATTCCACTCCATCTGTTCATTTAATTTTTCACAAAAATTCACAACAAATATAATCTGAAGTCAATTTAAAAGAAAAAACTGGTCCAATTTATTCCCAGTTATACAGGAATTCAATTTGGTTCCAATAGATATAATCATAGTCAGGTTCAGAGAACAATTACATATAGTCAAATTCAATCCAGTATATGATACAATACAGTCAAACTCAGGTGATTGTTTACTACTAATTGGTAAAAATGTGAGGAATGTGAGGAAGACCAGTTGATTGTGTTGATCCTTCTTCCTGAGCAACCTGGTGGCAACAGTGAAGAGGACCCACTCCCCTTAGCAGGAGTTGGCTGCTAATTTTCCTAATGGGTCACATGAGTTTTGGTTATTGTTGTTAAAGCCTGGATCGTTGGTTGAACTCAATTATTTCCAAAGGATATTTAATGAAAAAATTGAATCAGATTTTTATTGACTGCTGGTAATGGTAGTAATTGCAGCTTAACAGTAAAATGTGACATGCTTTACTGACAATTGAAACTTAAGTTTATCTTTTTTGACAAGTGGAAAAATCAATTACTGGATTCCAAATAGTCTTTTGTGATATTATTGATCCACACTAATATTGTTCTGATGTTGTACAGCTCATAATTTTATTATTGAAAACTGTATACTCTTTTTTTGGCACGAGCGTAGATTAGTGCATAAATTAAGGTGCCTATGTGGTTTATAGGGAAGAGGTGGTATGAGATTTCCAGGGGTTTATGGCCCCTGGAAACCACGGTAAGAATACCGTGGTTTCACAGTATTAACAGAAACATCTATTACAAAAATGTAAACTTTTTAATTTCCTTTTACAACAGAACAGCAACTCTACATTACTGCTTCAAATATAAATGAGTATTACACATATGTTGTCTCTGTCATTATTTGTTGCTATTTAACAGCACAGCTAAGAGTGTTGACAGTCGGCCTCTTCATGTTCTCCTGTCGGTGAAATGAAAGTAGTTTGTTTTGTTTGTTTCGTATCAAGATTTGAATGCTTCTCCTGTTACAGTTAGTCACATAATATGTAAGTACAGGTCAGCTAAAAATATTCGGTAATTTTAGGGAACTTTTTTTAAAGATGTATACAGTGGTCGAACAAAAAGCAAAATATGGAATAACACCTGCCGAATTTAGTAGAAGCATTTATGATCTTATTGGGGACATTAGAAAAACTTGAAGTTGAACTTGATCAGAGCGATTATGCAGCGAAACAGGTGGGGAGGGACTCCACTCCAAGCTCCGCCCACTCCGTGACCTTGATATTGTATTAAATGGGACTTTAAACCCTAGGAGGGGTATAATGGCAAATTACAATTGTTTTAAAACTGTAGCGTTTTAAAAACCGTGGTGCGCTTTGAGCCTTGTAATGGTCCATCCCTAGTGGCCCATACTTTTGTGTTTGTTTTTTTTTTTTTTTATTGGTTTGAGGTAATATTCTAATCTTCTACAAAATAATTACATTTCATGTTTTCATTAGCTTTAAGCAGAAACGTATCATAATTAACAGAAATAAGGGCTTGAAAACATTAGTCTGTGTGTAATTAATCTATGTAATTAGTTTCAATTAGTGAATTTAGTTACTGAAATAAACTAACTTTTCAACAATAATCTACTTCATTGAGATTACCTGTAAATAAACAGTTTTATAATTGTTTATTTTCAGATTTCACCAGCAATCTGGATGTAACAAATGGGGCATAAAAGGCCCATGTCTGCTCTAAATTATACTAAACATCTAATGATTCAATTCTAATTCTCATTTTTTACAGTTTTTATGTACAAGAAATACAGCAACAGTAATTTTAGGAGCTGGTAAATTTTAAAAGTGTCATGGATGTTTTTGCTCTGATTTTGTAAAGAAAGAAAAAGCGGGGCAGCAAAACTGTGGACCACAGGAGAAGTAATCTGTAGATATTACTGTCAGATTTGTATGTCAAAATGTTAGTGAAACACACAAATAGGGTAACGGCAAGCTGTGTATTTAGGTAACTACGTTGAGTTTTGTCTTCTTCTCGGTTTTATTTTAGTCTGTGATCAAGCAGTCATGTTTAATAAGCAGCTTCCATAATCAAGGTTCATAATCAGACATGAGTTTTACATTGAATTGTATCCATATAATTACTTCAGGATGTGTAATATAATTGAATATATTTAACATGCACTGGCAGGTTTACACTAGAATCTTAATGTCAGTTTTGTTATATTGATTACTCTCATCAGTTTTCAGTGCAGAAGATATGTTTATAAAAAGATAATGAGTACATGTTTAGGGTTCAACACCAACACTAGAAATATGTTTATTATGTGTAAACCAGATGTTACTGAAATAATTCTGGTTAAATATATCAGTTAAATTATGTTTAAAACAGCCAAGGAACCTAAACCTTAGTAAATTGAACCTGGTGATAAATCCATTACAGTTTATTGACAGATATATGGATGGTAAACATTGTTGTGTGCACTGAGATGTAAGTCTTTATAATCCTATAAAGCATTTGGATCCTATAGGAAAGGTGTAGTACAATCCAGGGAAAACCCAGGTGGCTTTAAAAGGGCAAAAAGATTGAATCTTTAATCTCACATTTTGGTTTACAATCTCATCATCAGATGGGTGTGGTGTCTAAATCCTTTCTCCTCTTTTTATATTTATATATTTTTTTCCGTTCCCCAACTTAGCTGTTAGTCAAATGAGGCCACTGCAATCAGCCCTGACAGATTTGGAGCATGTTACAAGCCCTGTTTGTCACAGGCTGTACCTGCCACTCAAACGGCAACAGAGAGAAAGAGAAGAGAGAAAAGGCAATGTAAAAAAGAAAGCGTTGTCATTTACCTTTTTAATATCCTCAGGTAACCTGAAAAGAGGTCATTTTTAGCCCCCCTCTGTGGGGCTTGTATGGCTTGCCTTGATTTTGCTGAAAAGAGCTCCAACCCAAAAACACTGTACTAATTCTACAACTTACACTAATTGCTCATACTTGCTAGCTGGAACTTCGTGAACAGCAGTTCGTGACTATAATCTCAAGACTGAGCTGGTGCTGAGTGAGTAGAGCAGATACAGAGTCTCATTGATTATTATAAGATGGTTCTGTTCTCTGCGAGTACAGTAGCAGAGATGATCGTTTCTTCAGGGGAAAATAACAGCCTTTCGATGTGTGAATAAAACGGCAGTCTAGTTTGGGCAATAAAGTGCTTGTTTTTCCAGAAGTCTGCATTTATGATAATGTGTTTTGAAATTCATCCAAGTTAGAAGTTTAATCTGTACTTTAGCAATTAGTTTCACATGTACAGTTTCATCCTCTAGACTTAATACCTGGTTGTGCCATCCTTGGCAGCAACAACTGCCTTCAATCCTCAGCGATAACTGACAATGAGTGTTTTACATTACTGTGGAGAAACTTTAGCCCACTCTTCTTTGCAGAATTTTTTCAGTTCAAAGCACAGTTTTCAAGAGTGAATGGCCTGTATAAAGTCTTGCCAAAGCATCTTAATCAGATTTAAGTCTCTGGCTAACCCACAGTATCCCTTGAGTTTAGGGACACTGGTAACTGGATAATCTAAAGTTTTTTTTTGATGAAGAAGAGAATTTATGGTTTTATCAATTACAGCAAGTTTTCCAGGTCCTGAAGCAGCACTGCAGCCCCAAATGTTGACCTTGAAACTCTCCCATGGATGTAATTTTTGCCCAGCATTTTTCTTACCGGCAAATCATGAACACTGATCTTACCTTAAATTAGTGAGGCCTGCAGTGCTTTAGATGTTGCTCTCCTGGTTGAGTAATATTTGTGATATTGCGATAATTTGTGTAGGTTGGCCACTCCTGGGAGGGTTCCCATGGTTCAATGGGGAACAGTGGTTCCCTGGAGTGCCATAGCCCTGGAAATGTTCTTGTGACCCTTTCCAGACTGATGGATGTCAATGATTGTGTTTCTCATCTGGTTTTGTACTTCCTTAGAACAGGGCATGATATGTTTGATCTTTTAACCCACTTCATGTTGTCAGATGACTTCTATTTAAGTCAGTTCTTGATTCTATGGGCCTGGCAATAGTCACATTAATCATGCCCTTTTTTCCTAACAAATCATTTTTGAGAACTTCATTTTGTATAAACACAAGGTATTGCTGTCTGGTATTAAAGTGATTTGATCTGAAAAATGATAAAGAATAACTCATTGGAATATCTTCTAATGTTGTAGGTGAGATGGTGATGTTGTATGTTTAGTTATCTTTAAAATTATTTTCTTGTTTATAAATAAGCTGCATGTAGAGACACTTTCATTTCAGCTTAAAAAAGGGGCTACATTTTTACATAGTGATAAAACAATTTGTTTTTATGGCAAAAACAAATCATGATTATATTTTTGCCATCTCTATAGAAGATGTTACATGAAAATTAATCTGAATGTATGATCCTTTGAGATTTCTTGTTCATGCTCATGTTTTTTGCACAAATCTGCAGCATTTGCAACTAGCAGGAGCCCTCTAGCTGTGCTTGCAACTCCTAGCTAGCCTGCTTACGACATGCTAGCTAAGGTCAGTCATTTACAAAACACAGAAATGCACTTTTTGAAGCCTGCAATCAGCAGATGATGACAGTGCACGAACCAAAACGCATGACAAGCAACCTCTGATATGTGGAGACAGTGAGTATAGCTGCATTAACCATTAATCTGGCTTTGTGTCTGTTTTATTTACCTAAAAGGAGATAAATCTTTATTCAACAACAATAAATAGAAGTTGAACACTTTTAGTTTGCCCAAGATTAAAAGGGACATAGAGAAAAGTCAGTTTTCTAAATGGGCAGTTGAAAGGAGTGGAAATGCTGCAGAAAAAGATTAAGGCATGGCATGATCTTCTGGTTGGAGACTTGGAGTAGCTGGTCCAAATACCAGGGAAGCCCAGCTGGGGCTTTTGGCAAACATATTTAGCACCAAGTGGCAGACCCTGAGCCCCTGAGCTAATCCTGTTGCAGGTGATTATGTGAAGAGAATTTCAGAAATAGGCAGAGGAGTACATCCCCCTCCTCTCCTCTTCCAGACTTCCAGTATACTAGCGTGGTGCGTGTTTTTTAAGGAGCAATTGTGTTTGGACAAACATGTCTGAGTAGCCTGTGGTTAACATAAAGTTGGGATGACAATTTTGGCTGTTTTTTATTTTTTTTATTTATGAATATATGATTGAAGTTGCATGTTTGCAAAACAACACATAACATGTCTTATTTGAATAGACTTTATTCAGTTTGCAGTTTTGCCAGTTTATCTTAAATACTTAAGAGTTAAAGCATTCTCAGTCTGACTGCTTAGCCAAACTGAAGATTGTTAATCTTTAAAAGGTTAACAGCAGCAACACCACCACTTACATAAAGTGCCATCTTGCTACATGAAAACTGCTTTTAAAGCTAAAAGATAAAGGACAAAAACAAAAAAAATGCATCAGGTCAGAGTAGAGCATGTTTGGGAGATGGTCACCCTGTTTGGTACTCCCAACCCTTTAAGAACCGTGTATTAAAGCAAGGAATCAGAGATAGGATTAGCTGCATCTAAACTTTCAAAGATCTCTTCAAATCAACATATTGCATAGTTGTTTTGAAATATTTTCAAGCCACAAGACTGCCACTGGCTGCAGATTGATCGCTTTTAGTCATTGTGCAGTGTGCATCACTGTGCTTCTATAAACACCTAATGACTTTTAAAATGTATAATCCCTAAATCTTGTCCCAGTATAACAGTCAGACGGACATATGTTGATCAATGTTAGGTCAAGCGTGAAAGATTAGGATTCAAGCACCTTGCGGTCCTATGAATCTGTCTTTGCTCTTTGGTGTGAAAACATTAGGAAAAAACAGGAGCGCCCTGCTGTTGCTTATCCCTTCCCCGCATGGCCGTTACGCTCATCGGAGGAGGACACAGGTGGGGACCTGGAACAGTGTCCTCATGAGTGCTCAAACAGAAACGAAGCCGTTTGGCCCGGCCACCAAGAGCTGGATTTGGGCATGCTGGGAAATGCTGGCCAAATGCCTTTTTGCTCCTCTTGATTCCACACTCTTGTCTCATAACAATATCAGGGGCCTTTTGGTGAGCAGAGTGAAGACTAATATTGAACAGGCAGGCCAGACAAATAAGAGCACTGTGTACATAGCCACCTGTGAACCAGCTGGAGAGGAGATGGCCATAAGATGGCTTTGGGTCCTCAGAGATTCGGTCTGATGAGCAAAATGAATGAAAACAACAGAAGCCCTAAACCTGCTGCCACACGGAAAATTATGCAGAGCCTTTATCAGAATTACAAATGACTGCTGCTGCCACGGAAAGGCCAGGCATCTGTGGCTTGACAAGCGCTGTGTGTGATGTTGATGAGGATGTATTGGTCAAAATAAACCTGATCATCTCGTCTGCCACATGCCGCCTGAATAGTGACACTTACTGCACAAATTGCCAAAGATGGGGCTTCAGGGGTAGGGTCAAAATAGAGTAAGTTTCAAGCTAATTCTCATTGCTCCACATTTTAAGCTCATATGCACGCAAATAAGTAATAAAATATTCAATCAAACCGACAATAAAGTGATAGCTTAGATAAATGATAAATGAAGCAAATTTTTTCTTCACAGTTTGAATTTCAGCCTTAAGGCACAGTTTGAATTGGAGAAAATAATTGTACACAAGGGACAATTAGAAGGATTTGCTGGGTCAAGTAGTGGTTAACTGCAAAGACACCCACATAAAGGAAAGACCAGATGAGAAGTTATACTAAAACAAAAATAAAGCGATTAAACAATTAACATTGTTTACGTTTATTTCCTGTAGATAATAATCAATTCAATTCAATTCAGTTTATTTATATAGCGCCAATTCACAACACATGTCGTCTCAAGGCACTTCACAAAAGTCAGGTACATACATTCCAATTACTGACTGGGCTCTGTCCAGTCAGTAGCTATGTCTAGGAGAGAGAAAGGGTTAAACACTGAAAGACATGGCCATGTGGATCATCGGTAGAGGGTCAGCATTAAGTTGTTGCCAGCAGAAGCTTGGACGATGCCCCTCTCCAGAAAGGTGTCACAGGTATACACAGAGTCAGGCCAGGTGTAGCTTCTAGGAAGAGAAAAGAGAGAGAACAAAGTTAAAAGCTGAAATAACAGCAAATAATACTAGTGTTAGAATGTAGTGAAGAGGGTGAAAGTGGTCATTATGTCCTCCAGCAGCCTAAGCCTATAGCAGCATAACTACAGAGATAGCTCAGGATAACCTAAGCCACTCTAACTATAAGCTTTATCAAAAAGGAAAGTTTTAAGCCTAGCCTTAAAAGTAGACGGGGTGTCTGCCTCACGGACTAAAACTGGGAGCTGGTTCCACAGGAGAGGAGCCTGATAACTAAAGGATCTGCCTCCTTCTCTACTTCTAGAGACTCTCGGAACCACCAGTAAACCTGCAGTCTGAGAACGAAGTGCTCTGTTAGTAACGTATGGAACAATCAGATCTCTGATGTATGATGGAGCTAGATCATTAAGGGCTTTATATGTGAGGAGGAGAATTTTAAATTCTATTCTGGATTTAACAGGGGAGCCAATGAAGGGAAGCTAAAATAGGAGAAATATGATCTCTCTTTTTCATCAGAACTCTTGCTGCAGCATTTTGAATCAGCTAAAGGCTTTTAACTGCATTTTGTGGACATCCTGATAGTAAAGAATTACAATAGTCCAGCCTTGAAGTAACAAATGCATGGACTAGTTTTTCAGCGTCACTTCTAGACAGGATATTTCTAATTTTGGCAATGTTCCGGAGATGAAAGAAGGAAATCCTAGAAACCTGTTTAATATGGGATTTAAATGACATGTCCTGGTCAAAAATAACACCAAGGTTTTTTACTTTATTATCGGAGGTCAATTTAATGCCATCCAGGTTAAGTGATTGACTAAGCAGTTTCTTTTTTAAAGACTCCGGTCCAAAGACGACAACTTCTTTCTTGTCTGAATTTAGAAGCAGAAAATTTAAAGTCATCCAAGTTTTTATGTCTTCAAGACATGCTTGTAGTCTATCTAACTGGTTGGGCTCATCAGGATTTATGGATAAGTAAAGCTGAGTATCATCAGCGTAACAGTGAAAATTTATTCTATGCTGCCTGATAATTTGACCTATTGGAAGCATATATATAGTAAAGAGAATTGGCCCAAGTCCCCACCGTTCTTTTTAAACGCACACTACAACAACACGCATCAACACCACATTTGAGCTGGCGGAGGCAGGCTTGGGGTCCTTTCACACCCCCGTTCGCTACTTCCCATCTGTGGTCGGAGGCCGGGAGAGGGAGTGGGCCCTCTAGTCGGGTCTGGGCTGGGTTTGGGGGTCAGGTCTTGGGGACTGTCTGCTGCTGGGGCTGGCGTTTCGGCTCTCTCTCTCGGGATCGCTTGGGTTCCCTTGGATCTCGGCCCCTGGCTTTGGGCCCTGGTCTGCCGGCTCGGGGGGGTGCCGGGCTCCGGTAGGGGGACTTAGCCGGCATTGATTGGGATGTGGCCCCGCTCGGATGGAGGGGCTGGCCAGCTGGACTACTTGGTGGGGCGTGGTGCGCCATGCGGGGGTGCGGGTGGCCGGCGGGCTGGGGCACTCCCGGGGTTTGGGGGTGGGGTTGGCCGGGTGCCCGGAAACTGGTGCGGCCGTGGCCTTCTTCAACTGCTTCTGTGGTTCTGGCCCATGGTTGGGGCGCCGGGCTGCAGTTGCCGGTCGGGTGGGTGGGGCGGCGGAGCGCGTCTTGTGACTGCACAAGAGCGGCTGTGGGCTGTGTTTGGTTTGGAGCGGTTGGCCTGTATGGCCCAGGTACCCGGCTAGTGCATGTATCCCTCTCGTGGACTCGTGGGCTGGGGCTGCTGGCGCTGTCTGGGGGGATTGGGCGGGCTTGGTGGTGGGCTGCTCTGCTGGCTGACATGTGTGAGGGGGGGGCATCGGGGCGGTGGGGGGGGGGGGTGTCGTGGAGGGGCTGCAGCGGGTGGGGTGGAGGGGTTGTATCCACTTCTGGGATATGGAGTCGCCGGCGTTTGGATCGGCTGGGTGGCGATGGTGGAGCTGAGCTGGATAGTGTTTCTCCCTGGGCAGTTGCAGTGGCAGGAATGTTTTTTTTTGTGGCTGAGTGGGGCATTGTGGGGGCGTGCTGGGGACACTGACCCCGGGGATCGGGTGGGTGAGGCTGTCCCGTCATGCTGCGGGGTCGGGGGTCCTGTTGTGGGTGCGGTGCTCGGCGGGGTCTGCTCTGTTGCGCCAGTGGGCGGGGGTGGGTGTTGCGCGGGGCCCTTGCCTTGCTGTTGCGGCGCACTGTGTGGTGGGGAGCGGGTGCGGGGGGGGTGCTCAGGGCGAGGCTGTATGTAGGGCTTGCGCTGGGTGGGTGTGACCCTCATCGGGGCCCGGCTATAGAGTTCACCTGTGGGGGTGTGCTCCTGTGGGGGGGGGGGGGGGGGGATTCGTGGCGTTGGGTTCGGGGACGTGTGTTCGATATCGGTGTCCCTGTTTGGGGGTGGCGATGTGGCGAGGTTCATGTTGGGGTTCACTGGGGGTGGGAGACTCATGGGGTCGGGATCGGAGCTCGTTGGGGGGTCGGGGACTGCTCCGTCCTGGGGCGGCTCTGGTTGGCGGGCTGGCTTGGGCCATGTGGACCCCTGTTTTGTACATGCCCCCTCTCCGGAGGTGGATGGGGGTTGGTGGGGACTGGGTTCTGGGGGGGGGCCGGCCGAGACCACCCGGGTTCCGGGCCTGTCTGCTTGTCTCTGCCCGGGAGGAAAGGGGACCACCTCCTTGGTCCGTGGGGTGGTTGCCCCTAGGGGCTGCCGGCGCCCGGACCTTTGGAGTAAAAATATGCATGGGGAGTGTGAGTGAGTGTAGGACGTCCATTGTTGTTTGTCTTTACGTTGGGAGCGCGTGATTTTATGTGTGTGGATGAGGGTGGGAGTGGGTGAATGTGACTGTGAGTGCCTGTTTTTTTTGTGACAGGTTGGGTCTTGGACTGCTCCCTCTCCTGGATCAGCTTAGGGCCCCCCAATATTATGGGGGCCTATTTCCTCTCGCCACCCTGCCTGCCGGGTGGTTGGAGTCTCTGCCCGCTGGTGTACTTGTGGTTCTCGGTGTCCGGGGCTGGATGCTTTGGTGTGTGCTGGCTCACTCCCGGTGGCTGCCTGCCGGGCCTGGACCCCTGGGCTCTGTCGGGCCTCTGTCTTGGGGTGGCGTTGTCCCCGGGGTCTTGGGTCTCTGGGTCCATGGCTGGATCTGCTCGGAGTGGACGGCTGCCCGGGGGGGCCTGTGGGCTCGTCGCTGCGGTTCCCTGGGGCCTCTGCACTGTCGCTGCTGGGTGGCTCCCCTGGGACTCTCCACTGCTCTTCTCTGGGGGGGGTTGCGGTAGTCCCGGCGGTGGTTCTCCTGGGTTCCTGTGCCTTGGGGGCCTTTGGATGTCTGTTGCTCGGATCTCGTCAGTGTTCCGCCCGGGGACCACGGGGCAGGTCGGTGGGTCCTCACACTCGCTATTGCATATTTCTGTGGAGAAACCTTGTATACAAAGCGCATCCACACAGGTGTTGATAGATACACAGATGATCTATATTGGGCTGCACTTCTCCCAAAGTACATTTTACATTCATAAATACCGTGTGTTTTTTTTGCGTATAAGCAAGCAGGGTGTAATCTTTTATTCTATTCATCCTTCTTTCTCTCCTCCACTCTCTCCTCCTTTTTCCCCTCTTTCCCTTTTGCCCCATCTCTCTCTTTGTCAAGCTTCTGTTTTCCTTTTCATTTCAGTCTCCGTGTCCGTAACAATTGAAATATTCCCAAAAAAGTTCATAATAAAGTTTCTTTTATAAATATCAAGCAGAGCCTTAAAGCAATAGCTGTGATGCTCCGCTTGTGAAAGTAAATCTGTTGGGCAGTTTCTTGGCACTCAGACAACAATTCTGAGCGCTACTCTGCTGGACAGGACACGGTAAAAAAAAAAGAAAAAAAAAAAGAGAGAATTGGCCCAAGTACTGAACCCTGTGATACTCCACAATTAACCCTGGAGTTTAAAGATGATTTATCATTTACATGAACAAACTGGAATCTGTCAGACAAATAAGATTTAAACCAGCCTAGTGCTGTTCCCCTGATCCCTACAGCATATTCCAGCCTTTCTAAGAGAATATTATGGTCGACTGTATCAACTGCAGCACTGAGATCTAACAGAACCAGTACAGACACAAGTCCATTATCTGAGGCTAGAAGAATATCATTAGTGACTTTCAGCAGAGCTGTTTCAGTGCTATGATGTGCTCGGAACCCTGACTGAAACTCTTCAAACTGGTCATTGCTTTGTAAATGCTCACACATTTGATTAGCAACTATTTTCTCAAGAATTTTAGATAAGAATGGAAGATTGGATATCGGTCTGTAATTTATTAAGTCATCTCGATCAAGTGAAGGTTTCTTAAGCAAAGGTTTAATTACAGCTACCTTAAAAGCTTTTGGTACATATCCATTTACTAAGGATAAATTAATCATATCTAAAATGGGGCTGGTAATCAGAGGAAACACTTCCTTAAATAATTTGGTTGGGATTGGGTCTAACATACAAGTTGAAGGTTTAGATGAAGCTAATATTTCTGATAAGTCAGGAAGCTCCACAGGATCAAAGCAGTCCAAGCCCAGATCAGGTTCTACAGTTACTTTCAATGTTTTCTTACTTGCTGAGGATGAAGTAATCATCTTCGGGAGTATGTCAGAGATTTTCTTTTCACTAAAATCTATTTTATTTAAGAAGAATCCAATAAACTCGTGACTGCTAAGAGCTAAGGGAATGGATGGCTCAACAGAGCTATGACTCTGTATAAGTTTAGCAACTATACTAAAGAGAAACCTAGGATTATTCTTGTTCTCTTCTATTAATGATGAGAAATAAGCTGTTCTGGCTTGCCGAAGTGTCTTTTTATACAACAGTAGGCTATTTTTACAGATTAAGTAGGAATCGCCTAGGTGTGTAGAGCGCCATTTTCTCTCCAATTTTCTAACATTGTGCTTTAAAGTACGCAGCTCTGAATTAAACCAGGGAGCCTGCCTGCTATGAATAATTACCTTCTTTTTCAAGGGGGCTGCATTGTCTAATTCACCACGCAATGATGAAGTAACACTATGAACAAGAGAATCAATTTGTGAAGGGGAAGAAACAAAATTATTGCCCTCCACTGTGTTTTTCTGTGATAATGAGGAAAATCAAAAAGTGGAACAGATTCTTTAAAGGTGTTACAGCATTGTCTGATAATAATCTAACTATAATGAAATTTTCTTTCAGGTGTGGAGTACTCGGTTTTAAATAAACTCAAAGGGTTATTAAGAAATGGTCAGACAGGACAGGGTTAATGAGAAAATATGTTATGTCTTTACACTCAATGCCATATGTCAGCACAAGGCCCAGAGAATGAAGACAAAGGTGGGTAAGGTTGTTAATGTTTTGAGCAAAGCCAATTGAGTCTAAGATAGCATTAAAGGCTATATTTAAGCTATCACTTTCAGTGTCAGTATGAATATTAAAATCCCCCACTATAATAACCTTATCTGTATTTAACACTAAATCAGATAAAAGGTCTGAAAACTGATCTAAAAATTGAGAGTAAGGGCCTGGTGGACGGTACAAAACAACAGACAGAAGTGGTTTTAGTGCTTTGCAATTTGGATGAGGAAAACTGAGGATTAAATATTCAAAAGAGTTGTAGCTATAATCAACTTTTGCTATGCATTCAAAAGGAGACTATCACTAATACAAACATCATAAGTATGTTTTTTGTTATTGTTCCACACCTGCTCTAAAGATTATTTAGTAATCATTAATTAATAAAACCAAAAAGCAGTAATTTAGTCAAAGGTGTATTACAACAGGAAGTATGAATACAAATGCCAACAAAACTCTCGAGCATAGTTGGCTTTTTAACTGTAGTGATTTGGACACTGCTTGAATACCACAAAATCAGTTATTTCTACTCACCTATTTACATTAGAACTAAACAGGACATAGCTTTGTACCAGAGAGTAAAGACAGAACAGAGGAGTCGATCCTGATGAGAACCTGAGGTTACTTGCCTTCACAATAAGTCCATTACACTATAGATGTGCTCCAATTTAAAATCAGCTATATTTACTATTTATTTAGACTCTGTTACAATTAGATTATTGAAAATAAGACAGCTTGTGGGCATTTTTGTTTTGTATTGGGGCAACAGTACATCCAGCTCCTGAGACAGTACACAATATTGGGTTCACGAGAACAAAGCCAGATTATAGAAATAACATATAAAAACCTAAAAATCATCCCAATTTTTCTTGTGTTTACAATTAAAGGTTTCACAAATCACAAACAGTGTTCTTTGTTAAAATGAACCAAGTATAGGATACTTTGGTGCAAGATTGATTCTGCTTTATAAATCGTTCAGACTTTGTTACTTTCACTGTTTTTTATTTCTTCTTCCTATTAGCCAAAATGCTGCGAGATAAATTATTTAAAAGTGATCTGAACTGTTTTAAAGTGGTTTGTCAATGGGTCTGTAAACAAATGCTGTTCAGCAGCTCAGCGATGCTTTCAAGACAACAGAACAACTCAAGAACTACTTCCTGTTATACTTCAAAATAAGAGTCTCAAAACAGGGTATCAAGCTCTCACCTTCACATATAGGCCTAATAATAGCGCCTTGGACTCATTTCACCAGTCACAACTCATATACAGTATTTCGAGTGATGGAGACGAACTGCATCAATTAAGCTTGTGGACAGACACTGCTGACAAATGAGCAGTTTCCCAGTTTCTTGTGCAAGTTTGCCTGCTGAGGGAGTTTCAAGAGACGTGAAGGGTGCAGCTGCCTGCTGCCATCTAAAGGAAGACTACTTTGTAAATATCCTCAAGATAGGAGATCTAAAATTTTTGTTTCATTATGTACTTTTTAACATATATGAAATCACAAGTTGTTTGTTAACAAAAGCCTCTGTAAGCATTGTTACTATGGTGCTAACCATAGTACACATTGGCCTCAAAATACTAAAAAAGAAAAAGACTTTAAGCAATATGTTACACTCAGCTGTAAAAAGACATTATTAAATAATAAAGTAGTTGTAGTATACCTTATAAAGACACCTGTGTTAGGTAAAACACAACTGATAAAAGGAAAAGTTCTGGGAATATTAAAATTGGAAAAAACAAGACATTTGAGGAAACTGCTACCTCCCACACTCACCAGGCATTATTTTGCAAGTACAGAATAGGATCAGAGGCGTCTTTCTGCAAGCCTTTTTGGTCCTTTTTAGCTCCAAGCAGCAGAGTGCAAACTGTAGTGGTTTCAGAGATTAAGTGCTTGTTCTGTGATCATTTGCTAAGGATGGACAATTCTTTTCAGTGGGCTGAGCTCCTTATGGCATAGGTGATAATCACCCACTCCATAATGCTCCTAAATCTGAGACAACGGGGCAAAAAACTAACCTGTATTCACACTGTTCAGTTTTACTGATTGCTGGTGTGAAGCTATGAACGTTCTGGGAGCATGCTGAAGTGTTTGAAGAGCAGATGAGCAACATAGTAAAACACCAGAGGTTGCTGTTAATAATTCAGGATTGATGTAGATATTTTACATGTTTCATAATACCAGTGGTTGCATTTGTTGTCTTAGCTTTATTAGATGAGAAATAAATAGGTTAATTCATTTCAGGATTGAAGTCTAGGGCATTGGCATGTCTAAATGTAAAATTAGAGAGGCAAATTATTCCAGTCCAAAATACAGGTAAGAAAAGGAAATCCATTACCCTATTGCTTTCTAGCCTCACTTCAGGTAGCCTTAAAAGACAAAAATCCAAACCTAATTTTCCTTCAGAACATGTTTAAATGTTATGTTTCTTTAATAATATCCTACAAACCATTTCATCTCAGATAGTGGATTCACATTAAGTCACAATATTTAATTATCTGATGTCCCCCGACTTTTCTCTGCCCTGTGCTCAGTATTAGCACTGATCAGTATTAATCGAATCAATTATACAATCATTTGACAAGCCAAAGGCTACACAAATCTGAGACTAACTGAGCTCTGTATGACACGTCTTGCATAGTAATAAGTTCTTGGAAATATCCTTCAGCTGCAGCCGTTTGTCTGACAGCCTGACTAGATTATTTCAAATATTGAGAACGACCAACGCATTGTTGCTAATTATACGTTTCTGAAAGTACAGGGTTGTGCTCCCTAGTGGGTCGACTTTCTCCATGTCTGATGCACACACTCAGAAACATCATATTCTTGGTAATACTGGCTGAGCTGTGATTGCATTCGGCCTCATATTCTGCAGTTTATTAACCTATAGCTAAAAAAGTCCCCAGACAGCTGATCTAATAGAGAGGACAGTGCTCTATCCTCTTCGCTCCAATAACTAAAGAGTAAAGATAATTAGGGCCCAGTTAACAAGAGGAGAAGCAGATTCTATTTTCCATGATATAGTTCAATTATAATTTGCTCCCAGTGGACTTAATGTTCCTGGGAATTGCCAGCATGTATACCCAAGGGTCATCCAAGTACATTTCTGTGAGCTTCTATTGCATCGCATTTCCACGGCGACACAGAAGTAAGGCATAATCCTTTGGTTATTTCACGTCAATAACCACAACTCCTTCATTTAGTTTACACCTAGAGCAGCAGCAGGGAAAGTTGGCTCTTCTAATAAGAGGGTGGAGGAAGTAAAAAGGAGTATAACAATACCAATGCATAATGGATTAGCCCAGGCTTGCAAGCTGAATATCAAGCAGGTCCTCCAGTACAACACAGGCCACCAGAGCTATGTTACAACAGAGCCGTTAAGGTGTGAATAAGCCACTAGGTGAACGCCCACCATGACACTCACTCTGACACACGATTTAGATAAATGAAGCATGCTTATGAGCTTTCCAGGAACGGGAAGAAATAATCTGTTAGGTCTCGAATTAATTTTCATTTGAAAGCAGAGTGGGCAGAGAATGCCTGAACAATAAACAAGGCTAAATATTTCCTTGAGAAATGGGGTCATAGCCATGTTCGCTACCTTGCAAAAGTATTCATAACCTTTGAACTTTCCATTTATTTTATTTAGATTTTGAAAGATACTAACACAAAGTAGCACATAATTGTGAGGTGGAATGAAAAGGAAATGATTTTAAACATTTTATCAATAAAATGGCTATTAGCATCTCATACTTTTTATCATATTCCTTTACTCTTATGCCTCTATAGCAAACGCAGTAGAAATTGACGCATGTGAGGCCAGAAAACTCGCGCTGCATGTATCCCTGAACTGAAAATCATCACAATAAAACACAGAGGTGGCAGCATCATGTTGTGGGAATGCTTTTTTTTCAGCAGAGAAGTGGCAGTTAGTCAGAGGTAATAAGATGAACTGAGCTAAATACAAGGAAAACCTGAAAGAAAAGAGGCTTCTGTAAGGAATATTAATCTGACAATATTATTTAATATTTAATATTAATATTTTAATATTTTATCAAATAATTTTTCGGTCTGTTAAGGGTTGTCCTGTGAATACCAGCCCAGTAAGGCGGTGGTATTAGGACAAAATCGAAAAGGGTGAGACGAGCTCTGACATTATTGAACAGCAAAACTCTGCACACACATGGAATGAATTCACACAATTTCTTAAAATACAAGAATTTATTAACAAACTCAGTCAACTCAAAGTCAAACATATTTCAATCAACAAACTCTTTACTATGCTAAAACAATCCACGTCCCAACACTGCAAAAAAGTCTTGAGACCAGAGCGGAGCTTCACCTTCCAGGAGGACAGCTACCCTAAATATACAGCCAGAGCTTCAGTAGCATGTGTTAGACCAAAGTATATTCATGTGTTCGGAGGTCCAAGTCAAAGCCCAAATTCTAATTGGGAATCAATGAAAAGACCCCAAAAATGATCTTCTAAGACTTTCCATCCAAGCTGACTGAGTTTCTTTGCAAAGAAGAATGAGCAAAGATTGCATTCTCTAGAAGTGTGAAGCTGTTGGAGACATACAGTAACGGACTTCTCGATGTCACTGCAGCAAAACATGGTTCTACAAATTACTGAATGTCGGCGGCTTAAAACTAATGCATCCCACACTTTTCAGATTTTACTTCGACTTCGAAATTATGCTCAGCTTTATCGTCAGTCACATATAAGTCCAGTAAAATGGATTTATTTGGTGTTATGTGATAAAATATGAAAAAGTTATTTAGTTGAAAAGCCTTCATTTCTTGGAGGGGATTGATCAAATAAAAGTAGGTCTGTGTGGTTAAACTGGAAAGACGGAATTAGATGGTGTCACAACATTGATACTCTCAATGACTGCCGCCAAGATGTTCACATAAATACACAGATGTTGAATGGGTGGGGGATGTCAGAGTGAAAAGTTGCTGCAGCTGGTGCCAAGGTACACAGTGTTTGGAAATAGACACAGGTACGCATACCCGGCGCTGAATCCAGGCACTGGCACATGTTGAAGTGGACTTGGCTCTCAGGTTTGCGAACAGATGTTAATCCAGGACAGATAATTACATCAGTGAGTGAGCAGACATTTTTCCACTTAATTTCCGTCTTTTAGAAGTGTGACTACTCCCCAGAGGGGAACTCACTACAGAGAGATGCGTTTGGATATGGTAGCTGGGAAGATGCCGAAAGCACCCCGCTGAGAGTCCTGATCACTGAGCTTCGGTGTGACCTCGTCCTTAGTGGGAAGCCTGTCAGTGCCACTTTCCACAGATGTGTTGAAGTCTGTGTGTGTGAGATGAGTTAAATCATCAGCCTATTGAATTTGTTTTGTCATTTATAAATAGCTTCAAAATGCTTGAGCTAATTATGAACTACAAAGCTTTTTACACTGCTGTTGAGCAAAAATCTCACTCGTATTGGCAGTCTTAATATTTGGCTAAAAGCCCATTTATAAATACAAATATTTCAGAAGTGGTCCTGGTAAAAAGCAATTAATTTTGACCTTGATTGCCTTTGCCTCCTTTGTTTTATAGAGAAATGAAGGTTCAACTACAGCTTCCAGCCTCTTTAGCCAAGTGTTTCAACATGTTCCATATTCATGTCCATTTTAACTAAACCACTGTGAGGCTGTGGTGTGTTTTGCATACGAGCTGGGCTTGATGGCGTGATAGCAAATGACTTGAGCTTGCTCCACTTCAGCATCAAATGGTTCTTCATTATTGTCTATCTGGAAAGCAGTAAGTAGGTTAGATGAGCACAGGGCAATTTATCAGCAACTTTAGTTGTAATTTAGCAACCCAGATCCACTGCGGCACAGAGTTGAGCTGCGGGACAATGGCTCTCTGTCGCCCAGGCCTCAATAAACCTCACTTCAAATTAAGTTAGCATGTTCTGCTACATTGCGTAATGAGCCGCTCTAGTAAACAATATTGTGCCGCTCTCCCTGATTGATTGGCGACAACAGCTTTACTGCTTTCACAAGGGCCTCCAAAAGGACACGAGGGGTTCTTGTGGCAGACCCTTTCATCACATCTTGCTTGCAAATACATCCAGGCATTGTTTTTGCTCAGCTCCCAGTGCGATCTCTAAAGTATTGTCTTCAAGCCCAATGTCTGTCATGATGATGTCTCTACATAGGGTGTATGTGTTTGATTTTATTTTTTTTGCTTTTGCATGCGAAAATACATATGTTGGTTAGGTGAGTGTGAAGAAAGGGTGCAGAAGTGCATTAGGGAAATTTATAGCCCATAAGACGTTAGGTAATTTATGGTGTGAATCCATGCAATAAATAAAAGCACAAGCGAGGGTAAATAGTCTGCAGCAATGAGCGTCATACTTGGAAAAGACCTTCCAAAGACCTTCTTGCCTTTGACAAAGGAAGTGAGCACCAATGGGCCCTCCTGACTGCTTCTTGGCAGAAGCACAGAAATAAAACACACCTTCCCCCTTCCACATTTGAACCAGTCGTTTTTGAACAGGGTTTTTGCGAATTATGCAGTGTATTTTAATAATTACTTTTAGCTCTATGTATAAAACAATTCTGCACTGTAAATACCTGCCGTTTTTGTGTCTAATTGACCTGTTAGTTTTAAACAACTATCAAAATCAGTCCCGATCTGAATCTCATGCCATTTATTTGACACTCCTATAGGCTAGGGTTAGAACAATAAGATTTTAATGAATAATAACAGCATTTATGGGGTTAATATTCAGAAAATAAAAAAAGATATATGTTGATGCATAATATTTTTATAGCAGTCTTTAAATTACCATTTTTGTGTCCAAAGGACAATTGTGGAGCACAAACTAAAGGCATGTCCAAGTGATATAACTTTGTGAACTTAAACTAGTGTTTGTCACATCTGGCACCTGACTTCAATGCAGTTAGATGTAGGTTACCTAACCCCTCACCCCCATCTGGTATTGAAGACAGGTTTTAGCCGACTAATAAAATCTCTACACACTTTCCAAAAAGGAGCTAGTAGTGGATAACATGACTGTTTGCAAAAAGCTGGTTTGAGGAGCAGAATATGGGAGTTCATAGAGAAGAGTGAATAACTGGGTCCTGTAGTTGTTGTTATATTTTGATAAGACCTACAACAAACAGAACAAATGAACGATTCCAATGCATTAAAAATTACCCTGTTAAGACAGTGTCTCGCCCACGGCTAAAATTGAATAGATTAAAAAA
The DNA here is from genome assembly GCA_036173005.1 of Crenichthys baileyi. NCBI lineage: Eukaryota > Metazoa > Chordata > Actinopteri > Cyprinodontiformes > Goodeidae > Crenichthys > Crenichthys baileyi. The sequence continues at coordinate 505,666 of JAHHUM010000632.1, forward strand.
TAATCTAAAAGGAGGAAATCAGGAAAATCTCATAAAAATAAATACAACTCTGACTAAAAAGAAAAAGAAAACAATTAAATGTGGCCTACTGACCATAAGATCTCTCTCTTCAAAGACTTTGCTAGTGAGTGACCTGATTTGTGACAATCAGATTGATTTATTTTGCCTCACAGAAACCTGGCTGCACCAGGAGGATTACGTTACTATAAATGAGTCAACTCCTACTAATTATTTAAATTTTCACATTCCTCAAAATACTGGGCGAGGAGGAGCAACCATCTTTCAGTCGGATTTATTGATTAGTCCCAGACCAATCAATTGCTACAACTCTTTTGAATATTTAAATCTTAGTTTTCCTCATCCAAATTGCAAAGCAATAAAACCACTTCTGTTTGTTGTTTTGTACCATCCACCAGGCCCTTACTCTCAATTTTTAGATCAGTTTTCAGACCTTTTATCTGATTTAGTGTTAAATACAGATAAGGTTATTATATTGGGGGATTTTAATATTCATATTGACACTGAAAGTGATAGCTTAAATATAGCCTTTAAGGCTATCTTAGACTCATTTGGCTTTGCTCAAAACATTAACAAACCTACCCACCTTTGTCTTCACCCTCTGGACCTTGTGATGACATATGGCATTGAGTGTAAAGACATAACAATATTTTCTCATAACCCTGTCCTGTCTGACCATTTCTTAATAACCTTTGAGTTTAATTTAACCGAGTACTCCACATCTGAAAGAAAATTTCATTATAGTAGATCATTATCAGACGATGCTGTAACAACCTTTAAAGAATCTGTTCCACTTTTAATCTCCTCATTATTACTGAAAAACACAGTGGAGGGCAAAAATTCTGTTTCTGCCCCTTCACAATTTGATTCTTTTGTTCATAGTGTTTCTTCATCATTGCGTGATGCATTAGACAATGTACCCCCCTTGAAAAAGAAGGTAATCATTCATAGGAGGCAGGCTCCCTGGTTTAAATCAGAGCTGCGTACTTTAAAGCACAACGTTAGAAAATTGGAGAGAAAATGGCGCTCTACACACCTAGAGGATTCCTACTTAATCTGTAAAAATAGCCTATTGTTGTATAAAAGACACTTCACCAAGCTAGAACAGCTTATTTCTCATCATTAATAGAAGAGAACAAGAATAATCCTAGGTTTCTCTTTAGTACAGTTGCTAAACTTAGAGTCATAGCTCTCTTGAGCCATCCATTCCCTTAGCTCTCAGCAGTCATGACTTTATAGGATTCTTCCAAAATAAAATTGATTCTATTATGATTCTTATCTAAAATTCTTGATAAAATAGTTGCTAATCAAATGTGTGAACATTTACACAGCAATGACCTGTTTGAAGAGTTTCAGTCAGGTTTCAGAGCTCATCATAGCACTGAAACAGCTCTGCTGAAAGTCACTAATGATATTCCTATTGCCTCATATAGTGGACTTGTGTCTGTACTGGTTCTGTTAGATCTCAGTGCTGCATTTGATACAGTCGACCATAATATTCTCTTAGAAAGGCTGGAATATGCTGTAGGGATCAGGGGAACAGCACTAGGCTGGTTTAAATCTTTTTTGTCTGACAGATTCCCGTTTTTTATGTAAATGATAAAATCACCCTTTAAACTCAGGGTTAATTGTGGCGTACCACAGGGTTCAGTACTTGGGCCAATTCTCTTTTCTATTAAGCTTCCAATAGGTCAAAAATTTTCAGGCAGCATAGGATAAATTTTTCCTGTTACACTGATGATAGTCAGCTTTACTTTTCCATGAATCCTGATGAACCCAACCCGTTAGACAGACTACAAGCATGTCTGGAATATAAAAACTTGGATGACTTTAAAATTTTTGCTTCTAAATTCAGACAAGACAGAAGTTGTCGTCTTTGGACCGGAGTCTTAAAAAGAAACTGTTTAGTCAATCACTTAATTGGATGGCATTAAATTGACCTCCGATAATAAAGTAAAAAACCTTGGTGTATTTTTTGACCAGGACATGTCATTTAAATCCTATTTAAAAACGGGTTTCTAGGAATCCTTTTTTTCACCTCCGGAACTTTCCCAAATTAGAAATATCCTATCCAGGAGTGACGCAGAAAAACTAGCCCATGCATTTGTTACTTCAAGGCTGGACTATTGTATTCTTTACTATCAGGATGTCCAAAAAAATGCATTTTAAAAGCCTTAGCTGATTCAAAATGCTGCAGCAAGAGTTCTGATGAAATAAAAAGAGAGATCATATTTCTCCTTTTTTAGCTTCCCTTCATTGGCTCCCTGTTAAATCCAGAATAGAATTTTAAAACATTCTCCTCCTCAAATATAAAGCCCCAAATAATGTAGCTCCATCATACATCAGAGATCTGATTGTTCCATACGTTCCTAACAGAGCACTTCGTTCGCAGACTGCAGGTTTTACTGGGGGGTTCCTAGAGTCTCTAAAAGTAGAATGGGAGGCAGATCCTTTTAGTTATCGGGCCCCTCCTGTGGAAAACCAGCCCCGGTTTTTTTGGTCCGTGAGGCAGACACCCTGTCTACTTTTAAAAGGCTAGGCTTAAAACTTTCCTTTTTGAAAAAGCTTATTGTTAGAGTGACTTAGGTTATCCTGAGCTATCTTCCTTTTTTTACCTCCGTCTTCTTTCCCCCCTGTTTGATGGAGTAAAGGGGAGTCAGGTTTGCAAAACCTATTTGCAGCAATCCCTCATACTGAGCATGCATGTAGCGACAGTGGAGAAAAAAAACTCCCTTTTTAACAGGGAAAAAACCTCCAGCAGAACCAGGCTCAGTGTGGGCGGCCATCTGCCACGACCCCTGGGGGTTAGAGAGAACAGAGCAGAGACCAAAAGGGGAAAAAAAAAAAGAAGCACTGATTCAGGAGTACTATCTATGGGAAGGAAAAGGGGAAAAGTTAATGGATGGTCCTTTTAGTCGTTTCACCTAGAAAAAAAGGGACAGATAAACTCTGAGCCAGTTTTCAATGTTAGAGTCGAAGAGAGCACATAGTTTTTTTACAGTAAAAGCTCTGTCAGTAGCTATGTCTAGGAGAGAGAAGGGTTAAACACTGAAAAACAGGGCCATGTGGATTATCGGTAGAGGGGGGCACCAAGTTGTTGCCAGCAGAAGCTCGGACGGTGCCCCTCCCCCAGACAGTTTGTCACGGGTAGACACAGAGTCAGGGGTGTAGCTTCTAGAAAGGAGAAAAGAGAGAGAACAAAGTTTTAAAAGCTGAAATAACAGCAAAAAATACAAAATTGAAGAGTAGTGTGAGAAAGTAGCGAAGAGGTGAAAGTGGTCATTTTATGTCCTCCAAGCAGCCTATGCCTATAGCAAAAGCATAACTAAAGAGATAGCTCAGGATAACCAAAGCCACTCTAACTATAAGCTTTATCAAAAAAGGGAAAAGTTTAAACCTAGCCTTAAAAGTAGACAGGGTGTCCGCCTCACGGGTTTAAAACTGGGAGCTGGTTCCACAGGAGAGGGAGCCTGATAACTAAAGGATCTGCCTCCCATTCTACTTCTAGAGACTTTAGGAACCACCAGTAAAAACCTGCAGTCTGAGAACGAAGTGCTCTGTTTGGGAACATATGGAACAATCAGCCTCCTGATGTATGATGGAGCAAAATCAAAAAAGGGCTTTTTATATGTGGGGGAGGAGAATTTTAAATTTCTATTCTGGATTTAACAGGGAGCCAAAAAAAAGGGAAGCTAAAGTAGGGGAAATATAATCTCTCTTTTAATTTTTTTACAAACTCTTGCTGCAGCATTTTTGAATCAGCTGAAGGGGTTTTAACTGCATTGTGTTGGGACATCCTGATAGTAAAGAATTACAATAGTCCAGCCTTGAAGTTAAACACATGCATGAACTAGTTTTTCAGCATCAATCCTGGACAGGATATTTCTTAATTTTGGCCCGGAGAAGAAAGAAGGAAATCCTGGAAAACCTGTTTAATATGGAATTTTAATGACATGTCCTGGTCAAAAAATAACACCAAAGGGTTTTTTTACTTTATTATCGGAGGTCAATTTAATGCCATCCAGGTTAAGTGATTGACTAAGCAAATTTTTTTTTTTTAAAGGACTCCGGTCCAAAACGACAACTTCTTTCTTGTCTGAATTTAGAAGCAGAAAATTTAAAAGTCCATCCAAGTTTTTTATGTCTTCAAGACATGCTTGTAGTCTATCTAACTGGTTGGGCTCATCAGGATTTTATGGATAAGTAAAGCTGAGTGTCATCAGCGTAAAAGTGAAAAAATTTTTCTATGCTGCCTGATAATTTGACCTATTGGAAGGCATAATATAGTTTAAAAGAAATGGCCCAAGTACTGAACCCTGTGGTAATCCCCAATTTTAACCCTGGAGTTTAAAGATGATTTAATCATTTACATGGAACAAACTGGAATCTGTCAGACAAATAAGGTTTTAAAACCCAGCTAAGTGCTGTTTTCCCCGATCCCTACAGCATATTCCAGCCTTTCTAAGAGAATATTATGGTCGACCCGAATCAAAAGCAGCACTGAGAAACAACAGAACCAGTACGACACCCAAGTCCATTATCTGAGGCAATAAGAATATCATTAGTGACTTTCAGCAGAGCTGTTTCAGTGCTATGATGAGCTCTGAAACCTGACTGAAACTCTTCAAACAGGTCATTGCTGTGTAAATGCTCACACATTTGATTAGCTACTATTTTCTTAAGAATTTTAGATAAGAACGGAAGATTGGATATCGGTCTGTAATTTATTAAGTCATCTCGATCAAGCGAAGGTTTCTTAAGCAAAGGTTTAATTACAGCTACCTTAAAAGCTTGTGGTACATATCTATTTACTAAGGATAGATTAATCATATCTAAAATGGGGCTGGTAATCAGAGGGAACACTTCCTTAAATAATTTGGTTGGGATTAGGTCTAACATACATACATAATGACCACTTTCACCCTCTTCGCTACATTCTCACACTACTCTTCAATTTTGTATTATTTGCTGTTATTTCAGCTTTTAATTTTGTTCTCTGTCTTTTCTCTTCCTAGAAGCTACACCTGGCCTGACTCTGTCTACCTGTGACACCTTTCTGGAGAGGGGCATCGTCCGAGCTTCTGTTTGGCAAAAAACTAATGCCTCACCCTCTACCGATGATCCACATGGCCCTGTCTTTCAGTGTTCAACCCTTTCTCTCTCCTAGACATGGCTACTGACTGAGCTTTTACTGTAACTAATTATATGTGCTCTCTTCAGACTCTAAACTTGAAAACTGGCTCAGAGTTTATCTGTTCTTTCTTTCTAGGTGAAACGACTAAAGGAGCTACATCCGTTAACATTTACTTTTCCTTCCCATAGATAGTACTCCTGGATCAGTGCTTCTTTGTTCTCTTTGTGTCTCTGCTCTGTTCTCCCCTAACCCCAGTCGGTCGTGGCAGATGGCCGCTCACACTGAGCCTGGTTCTGCTGGAGGTTTCTTCCTGTTAAAAGGGAGTTTTTCCTCTCCACTGTTGCTACATCCATGCTCAGTATGAGGGATTGCTGCAAAGTCAAGGCCAGTGACTGTCCACTGTCTCTACATGCTCATCCGGCAGGAGTGAATGCTGCAAGTCACTGACTGGATGCAATCTGCTGGGTTTCCTTAGATAGAAAAACTTTTTATCCAATTTGAATCTATAACTGAATCTGACTGCACTGTTCAATGATTAGAATTAATTGTAATGTATGCACCTGAGTTTTGTGAAGTGCCTTGAGACATGTGTTGTGAATTGGCGCTATATAAATAAACTGAATTGAATTGAATTAAAAAGGTAAAATCAATCAATTAAAAAAATGAATAAGGAAACCATGAACCAATAAAGAAGACATGACGCAAGACATAGCTAAATGTGATGTAAGGCCCACTATTAAAAATCTCTGCATATTTAGCAGAATTTTATGACCTAGAATAGAAAACTTTGTTGGATATTTGAAAATATCTAAATGTAGAAATGTTTCAGTTCACTACGCTACGTTTTTAAGCTTTGGTTTAAAGGTTTTTAACCTTCCTCTCCGTCATTGCTTTCTTTCATCTCAGGAAATCGACACATCCCCTCTCAGTGATGTTTCGTCTTCTTCCTATTGACAGCTACTTTACGTTCCTCTACAGTGTTGCAATTAAAGCTGTTCCATGAGGTATAATTAAATGTTGGAGCCTGTTTGGTGTGGGAAATTAACTGTGCGGTATTGAGCAATGCTGATATCCAAAAAGCCCTTTCCCATCGATTCTAAGGAGAACTTAGTTTAATGTCCTTGGGAAGTGCGGCAGGTAATCTATTGAGTTATTAAAGTGTGAAGGACCGGGGAAAGCTGAGACAAATTGTGATTCCTTTGGGAGTTATTTTGCACAAAGCGTTTGATACAACCAAACTCCAGTCAATCTAAACTTTGTTTTTGCTAGAATAATAGGCCATTTCTGTCCTGAATTCAAATATTTAAATGTTAGAGAAATGGCTTGGCATCCTGAGGGACTTAATTTGCAGCAGCTATCCATTGACAGCAGTACATGCCAGAGGGACATACTATACAGTAAAAACATGGTTAACACATCCAGTCATCTGTGGTGAGAAAGAGAAGTCACCAGGATAACACTTGAGGAGCAACATAATATATATCTTTGCTTGAGGGCTCATCTTCCTGTCACAAAAACAAGCAACAGCTCTCACAGAATTCAAATTGGCCCATATTTGACACATCCTCTCCGATAAAGTTGGAATCAATGAACTTTAGTGGAGGTAGCACTCAGCTGGGCACTTTTGGAGCCTCATCAATGTGACAAATTCATTTTCCTGAAAGATTCAGGTGGACTGTGCAGGCACCCTTAGACTGGCTGACAGGGTCTCACTGGGAATGCTGTTATGCCCCAGACTTTTTTAATCACTGATCAAGGAGCAGGAAGGACAGTGAGCCAGATCTGACACATTTTAGTTGGCTTAGACTGTCTGTTTCTGTGCCAGTCAGGCGAGCATGAGGGAGATTATTATCGAGAGGCGGGGTACACCTTGAACGGGTTTATATGTTTTAGAAAGTAGAATAAAAATGTATAGTGCATGTTAGGATTTGGCAGACGGGATATCAATTGCCAGTCTACTGTGTTTGAGTACAACCAAAAAGTAATGCAAATCAAGTTCAGACTACTTACTACAACTTCTTCTCCACCTGGTAAAAATGCTATAGTAATGGTGTCTCCACAGACGGCCTGTCAGGCCACACATATTGTCTTTCTTACTAAATAAAGCCTGCCGTAATCATTGTTATTGACATTTTCTGTTTCTTAAAAAAAATTTCAATTGTTTTAAAGTCCTCCTAATATTCTACACTACTCATAAACCCACCCATTTGGACACATTGGTTTACAACGGTGTGTAGCTGAGATTTCATATTGCACCTTTCCATCTCCACAGCCAAGCTTGTGTTTTCTGCCTTCTCCAGTTATTCCGGAAGAATCTTAAGCTCAGCAACAATTTGGGTGCGAGGGAACCAATGCTCCCATAATTCTCTTGCAACATGTAACAAGGAATTAAAAATATGTAATATCTGAGGATGCACTAGCCTGATATGCAATAATCTCCAGACCTGGAAGACTAGACAGGTTGTGGGGAAGCTATGTTGAGTGAAATCGTTTCCACTGGGCTCAGGCTTGAGGACAGGAAGCTAGTATGGGTTCATGGTAAAAAATTTATTCAGCAAATATTGGAAGGATGTGAAAACATGTGTCGTGACCTAAATGACACCCAACATGATGACTGCTCTTAGGAAAAGTGATTGGGGAAACATCTCAGGTGTATTTTCCAGTGGTTGAGAAGGTGTCTGTAATTTTAGAGCCCTTGCTTCTCAGATGTTAGGACATAAACATAAAAGGAAAAACACCCACTGAGGCCTCATTCAGACCAATTATACACAGGTGCACTTTTAGTACAATAACACTTAACAAATCAATTGCCTGTTTTTATTGTCATAAAACACATGTTCATGGCCTGACCATATCCAGACTATATCATGCAGATAAATGTCACACAGTCCAAATGTTTGTCCCTTAACAAAGAATTGTACCTCCAGATAAGGGCCCAATGTAAATTAAACCTGGAGTTGCACAGCACCATAACAGAGCCTGTCATATCCAAGAATTAAATGCAAATCATGCATTATCACCAAACACACTCGCTATCCAGGAGAGTGATGCCTTTTGTGCAGAAGCAGAAGGTGCTCTGCTTTCTGGGGGGAAAAAAAGACAGAAGAAAAACAGGCCTTTGACAGAAAACTGCACCCATGACTGAAAGGAACTTGTCAATCGCACAAACAATACCCGTCTCTCACCCTGTAATTATGGGTTTCATTACACAACCATGCACCTCTCTCATGCTGTACACCTCTGTATCTTTGTGCAAGCAGTCTGCCACACAGATACGTGCATGCAGCATGACAGCGGGACACCTGCTGCAAACAGAATATGTGGCAACATCTAGCGTTTATTTTCGTCCTTCTCGTAATCCTCTTAGGGGAATGTACACATCTAAACAACACGTAGGATATATCCCCATGCTTGTATTTTTGGTTGTGTAAAGACAAACAAATGTTTTAGGTTAGAACAATGCAAATAAAAAAAGGATTATTTAAGGAGACCAGAATGTTTAAAATCTGGTTGCTATAACTATAGTTTAAGCATAGATCTAAGAGATCGTGACATTAAAATGTCAAAGGTTTCACAGTATTGCAGTATAGTGATCTAACTCTAATATTTAAAAAAATAAAAATACTACTAATATCACTGTTTTTCTAAAATATCACAAATTGCTGTATTATAAAATTTTTAACCTACAGTTGAGATTAAAGTTAGTATTCATACACCCTGTAGGTGTAGATTTAAAAAGATTTTATAGGAAGTTTGACTCTGATAGAAAATGAGACGGGCTTTCCTCACAGGTAATAAAAACAAGGAGTTCTAACTTTAGAAAAAAAATATTTTTACTTTATATTTATCTGCTTGTATTTACATTTTATTGAAATATGGCATGGCTAAAATTATTTAGAGCCTTCTCAATAATCTTTTTTAATTGGCATTGCAGCAATCAAACATTTCTTATAATTGCTGACCAGCTTTTTGCATGTTTCCACTGGTATTTTTGACCAACCTCCAAATCTTGGCGGTAGGTCCAACGTCTTTCCAACCTCCAAATGTCAGAGGTTGGAGGGCCTCTTTGTCATCACCCTGGCCTTTTACTCCCTCATATTATTTATCCGATTTAAGTCAGGACTCTGGCTGGGCCACTCCAAAACAGGGGTGCACCGATTATAGTTTTCTGGCCGTTTACAAATCACCTTTCTTTGAAAAGCCTGACCTGCTGATTCGGACTTTGGCTGATATATATATATATATATATATATATATATATATATATATATATATATAATATATTTTAAACTGACGCTGTCAGGTGTTATAAGGTCACAGCACACCTTCAATGTTCCAATCTTATTTTATTGAAAACTCTGAACAATACCTGTGAAACAATGCAAGCTGCATGTGAGGTAGTGCTCTTAAACATAAACGAAAAGTTAAGAGCATTGCAGTTCCTTTAGTCCTTCATTTTTCACAACTTGCACAACAGGTTAGACAGATAGATCAGATCGGTTTCACATACAAGTATCAGCCGATCACCCAAAAGTAAGGAAACCGGGGCAGATTTTCTTACTCCAAACAATAAATTACTTCCAGTAAGAAAAAAAAATGTTGGTAAAATGAAAAGATTTTTTTTAAACCTAAATCTGTCAGATATGAAAACTTTTAGGCTTAAGTCAGATATGCGAACGCACTCTTGGACATGTGCTTAGGGAGGTAAAGGATTTGTCGATCGAATGCCTAATGGAAATTGTCCAAAACTGTGAAAATGACTTGTTTTGTGTTGCAGATTCAAAAGCAGATATTTATAATTGTCAGTAAGGCCACATGGATGTGCTGTAAAGGTTTTAGAGAAAATGTTATAATGATCTGAAATCACACATAAATGGTCATTGTTGAATGCCGGTCATCTTTTGATAAGACCTCAGCATTTTTTACAAACTCTCTCATTAATGATAATAGAAACTAGTGGCATTAGGGCAGTCTATACAGTCTTTCATTCACTCTTTTATTCTCATATGTATGTGCCATAATGCTTTGGTGAAGGCTATTCACAGCTAATGAATGAATATAATTGAGCGGCCGGAGTATTACACAATTGAAGTCTTTCACGGGTTTTATGGATCTGGGGCTAATTAATGAAAAATAGAGGCCGCATTGTCTCCCATCAAATCCAATCCTTAATTCACCAGAGTCCCAATCACCCCTTCACTGGAGCCTAACATTTTAATCATCCTACCTCTAGAGCACAAGGCCAGTCCCCTAGTCGATTATTGCAATTCAATTTAGCATATTAATTATAGCCACTGCCACAGGATATGTACTTCCTCCCAACTGGAGGTGATCCTGGCTCATGTTTTTCCACTTTAAACGATTTTGCTTATCTCTGGCCTTGTTGAGGGTGTGTATCACTACTAGAGTATAGTATGGTAATTTTCCCCCATGCACCGTCACCTATTGGTATAACCGAGCAACTCTACAGAGGAACTCCCATTGTTAATCCTTCAGTATAAGATGATAAAATCAATTACGCCACCCATGGGAGGTCATTGAGTTCAGAGTGTACTTGATGATGCTGCAGATGGCCTTGAACTTTCTGAAAAACATCTATTGTAGGCTTTGGAGAGAGGATGTGGACTTGAGACATTCTGAGATCAGCTGCTTTTTGCTGTATAGACTAAGAGCCTCAAGTGAAGAGCTTTTTATTGAATTATGTTCCAGAATAGAGATAGACTAATCAGAGTTTTGTCACCGTTTTCGATCTCTAATTTCTGTATAGGTGATATCGACTTCATACTATTTAGATTTCTCTTTAATATTTAAGTGTTCAAGGAATATTTTTCTTACATTCCTGATCAGTCATTGTTTGAGCTAGAAGCCGAGGCAACATCATCACACCCAGTGTGACCAACAAAATCTATTAAAAAATATTAAGGTTGATATGATAAACTGCTTATAGCAACTATTAGAACTTAGCACTGTAGACTTACAAAACAGCATTTTTTGTGTATACTTAAGTCTAAAATTTCCAAAAAGATTGATATTATTTCATAATCCAGCGTGTTCCATAACAAGGAAGAAAGCTCAAACAGATAAAACAGAACGACTTTACCTTACTAGCTTACATGCTGCTGAGTGCAAGTTTTGCTCTCTTTTGCTCTCCAACAGCCTGAATGAATCTTACACACGTGTCCCAACCTTAACTATTTTCTATGACAATAGTTAACTTTTAAATAGCCAAATATACATCTAGTGGTTCATGTTTGTCTCATTTAATGATGGTCTTAAAGTAGAAAAAAAAATCAAAAATTACCCTCTTTTGTGTTTTACCAGTAGAACAAAGATTTCATGATTATTAATTAAAGCATGTAGAATATTTTAGTTTAGACCAAACAAGTCTAAGTATTTTTATTTTAGAAGTAGAGATGATCAAATGGGATCCAGACTCATAAAAAAATAATAATTTGCCTCTTTAATTTAGTGCTACCTGAAAGCTGCAAATCAGACACTAAATTTAAGATAATTAGCCAGATGAGATACCATAGACACATTTTCTTACAGTACAACTCAACACAGTGCAAAACACTGGGAGGGCTGCTCCTCACTGACTAGACATGCAAACAGTAGTAAAAAACTAATTTGATATCACAACTTTCTTTTTATTTTGACTGCTAATGGCCCCCCCTAGCGAATGCTGCCCTGGGCAGAGAGCCATATCTAGGGTTGTCAAGATAATTGATAGATATAATAGATACTAAAAAATATTTCAAGCACAATCTCTTGCATCAAAATTGAAATAAATTGACCCATTATTGTCATTGGAAGATGCCTTTACTGTTGTCCCTCACCTGAACATTCATGGCTGAGAATAAAAAGGTGAGCTGCTGCTTGAGGATTAGACCTCCTCAGCTAACGTTGAAGTACGTCTGGAGAAGAGCCTCTCTTTAGGTGACGAGGCAAACGCAACATTGTTGTTCTGAGGTATTTTGACCTATGAGGATACCAGATTGCTGTGCTAATGCTAACGATGGAAACTCATTAAAAGAAGTCATTACAGCTACTATATCTGCAACAGTGAAGAGGTAAAGCTTCCGCCTCATGTGTTTGCCTGTATAACGCAATACGCATCGCTCTAATGCAAATTAACACAGAAAAATATTCCTTTAGCTACTAAATAGGGAGGCGATGAAATGACCAGCGAGCGCCCTCCATTACTTCTCTGTTCAGTTATAAAGGAATGTGCGGCTAATAATAATACAAGTAAACGTTAACAAACGGGGGACTGCGACTGTCTTGCTGCATGCATGCTAAAGATTAGAGCAGAAACTAGTCAGAAGCAGTAGCAGCATACCCTGCTGACTGTACTTGATCACCCAAGAAAAATGACGAGAAACACATACTGAACTGGGCTGCTTCTGAATACATGTGCATGGACCAGAACTGTGTCCATACTATGAAGAATGTTTTGCATAGACCAGATCCTTTTCTGCACTGTAAAATCTTTTTTTTGTATCGACTACATATATGTTACACAGGAAAAAACTGTTTTAGAATAGTCTTTTATTTCTCAGTGGAAAAATTTGTGTATCAGCAGGACAGTGACAGGCAAATGGACGTGCACAGATACACTATAAAGATAAATAATCATATATGCACGACTGTTTTCAAGGTATTTTCTTCTACATATTTTTTTCTAAATTGGTTCTACATTTCTACTTATTGGTCATATTGTTATTCTTTATTAAAAAGAACCCTATGTCTTCAAAAAAGGGTGCTGCGGTATTGCATATATCGTGATAATCCTCGTCATATAACACAAATCAAAAACCACCATTGACAAAACATGGCTAACTTAAGTGTTGTCAGCGTAACCTGGGAGTGCTTAGTATGATGTGTTCACTGAACAGAAAGATATTTGATTTCTGAGTGTCTTACCGGCCGGTCACCAATCAGGAATGATCTAGCTAAAACCCTGCCGGTTCAGGTCACCAGCTGAGGTCTCGGTGCATCTCTAATTCAGACTTTTACTCAGAACATTGTAGTAAAACAGTGCAAATACTACTCTCTGATCTTACTGTATTGCAGGGAAGAAAAGGTAATATGTTTACATAGAATTTTAAATCCGTACATGAAGAATGGAAATTTTGTCTTGACAATAATGAGGTAACATATAAAATGAATGTTTCGGCCAATTTAGAGCTTAACTTGATTTCCTTAGCTTAAAGTTAATGGGTTAAGAAAACACAGTTAAAGCTGTTCTTGCCATTTAATAGTTGATAGCCTGATTTGTATACACAGCACTAAGGGGAACATGCCTAAAGGCAAGTCAACACCATCCACATTGTGATGCTGCAGAGTTTGCATGATGTGAGGAGATGATAAAGTAAGTCCCCTCACTGTGGGTTTCTCCTTGCTTGATGCAGAGGACTGCCTCCCTCCTCCTAACACCCTTGCATCATCTTTGCCCGGCTCTCCCTAGGCTCCTGGCATTCCATCCCAGACCCCTGTCAAATCCCTGAGAAGAGGCAGATGGGCCTGTTTTTTCTATGTACTAATCAAGGAGGAATTTGCTCCCTCACAGACACGTCACCTCTGACCCATGTGTCTAGTCACATTCATTATTCATTCTCACAGAGGTGAGCTGCTGCACAGGGTTGAGTGCAGAGTGGAGGATGTGCAGGCTGAGTTAAAGAGGAAGCGGGGTGGGGTGAGGAGTGCTTGTTGTGCTCTGCTCCCGCTGCCACCTTATCCCAATATTCAAGTGTCCCTTAGTCCTTCATACCAGACAGAGGACCTCATGGGACATTTCAATCAAAACATTGGAGTTATTTTTTTACCTTTCCTGCTTGTACTCACACACTCGACACCTTTCTCATGTCCTGTTTTCTTGGGTTGTAGCTAGGGACTAACCTGGGGAAGATCAGAAGGGTTCAAAAGTTAAATTTAGACCAACAAAGAATTGCTTTCCTGCTTTCTTTTATAAAATCTTTTTGGCCCACTGTTTATTTTGCAGTTCTACCAGTTTTTTATTTCCGACCTTAATTGTACCTTCAACTAAGTTTTTACATCAATGTCAGGTGGTGTAAGCTCTTTAAGTCTGTTAAATATTTGTAATTTAATTTAGTATTGGTGTTTTATTACTATGGAAAATAATAACTTAAATAGGGCCTATTTATACATTAATTTTACATTGTAATTTGTAAGAAATATTTACTTTGCCTAAACATGGTCTTATCACCATAAACTTCAATATTAGATTATGTCAAAATGAGCAAAAGAGATCCGTGTATTGCATATGTTGTTTTGTTGTGGTGCAAAATGGCTTTGCCTGAGCATTAATTTAAAAAAAAACAGTTAGGAGGCCTTTGTTAACTCTGGAGGAGTTGCAGAGATCCACAGCTCAGGTGGGACATTTGTTGTTCCCACACATTTGGCATTTATGAACAAATGGCAAGCAGACATACTTTGTTGACAGAAAGTCATAATCAGTCTTATTTTCAATTTGCCACAAGTCATGTAGGGGGAAAAACATGTGGAAGGCGACGCCCTAAGGTGAGACAAAATTTATATTCCATTAGAAACCGAAAAGGTAACCCTGAACATCACCCTGGAAACATCCCCCCCATGGTAAAACATGATGGTGGTGGCACCATCATGATGTATGGAGCAATGGTGAACAAATTAATGCAACTCTAGAACATAAAGCACAATAATTTAATTAAATCAGTGCATTATATTTAATGAGTTGATTGATACTATTTATGTAGGTTAATTAATGTATGCAATCAATCACTGCTTGATTATAAACAGCACTTCTATATGTGTACAACTCTGGCAACCTGTATTTATTTTATGGTAATTTGTTTTTAACAATATTTAGAGGAAAATGTTATCAAGCTTAATTTTACATACATTTTAAATCATTTTATCTGTCACTTTCAGATTTCTTAAACAGTTGAGGACTTGAAATAACCTGCACAGGTACACTATTCACATAGATACTTTACACCTTCTAATGTGTTGTTTGCATCATTCTCAGATCATGTTAGATTTGAGGTTTAAGCGTCTGTGAGAACATCGGTATGTTTTTTTAATCATCGCAGTGAGGGGAAGATGAAGCAGGCAGGAATGCATACAGTAAAAATCAATAACTGGAATGCAATAAGGGAAGTCAAGTACCAGAGGAAAAATGTGATCACACTTCTCAAAGGCTAATTCCATATTACATTCATGTTAGCGCACTAATCAGTTTAGATTCACCCATCAAGCTCAGTCAGCTCATTAGGAAGCAATTTTCAGTTTGCCCAAGACTCCATTAGTTGCTCGAGTAACATTGGACTCTAAATTGGTGCACTCAGAATGCATCTGGACTGATTTCTGAACAATAACAAGCACGCAGAATCACATGCAAATGCATCATTAGATCTAAAAACACATTGTCAGTCGCAGCCACTAGTGATGCAGACACATCAAGCAAACATCTTCACGTTAGCACCAAGTTTGCTCGTCATTCCAATTGCTTCCTTTATTGATGTGTTTTTGCTGGCTTTGAGCCGCCTTTGCTCCTTTCACATCTTAATAGATGGAAATAGCAGCATGTATGCTCCACTGAGCATTACAGGAAGTGACTTTCAGCTACCTTGCACAAGGTGGGGAAATCAGTGGGGAGCAAGCCATTATGGCAATGTTGTGGTTCATTTGAGTGCCATGCACTGTGCAAGAAAACATGATCTTTCAAAATGGCCAGGGGATTCTGCACAGCAGGGTCGCTGGGGAGGAGTTGCCCTGTAAATTACGACTAATTACAGCTTCGATTGAGCTGAAATCCAGCCTGCTCATGGCCACATTTCCACCAAGACACAGGGGCGATTTCATTCTTTTCCACTTAAAACTCAGTTTCCATGGGCAGCAGTGAGACACTCTGCGTCATTCAAATAACCCTTCCAACATACTTTTAAATGTGCTGTGTTGCACATGTAGGGGCTTTTTGCAGAGAAAGGTTCTTAAAATATACTCCAGGAAATTATAGTTTTACTATTACTATTAATCTCAAAGTCCTATTTCTTTTTATAAGAATTTAAGTTTACATTGATGGAAATTGTTTAAGTTAGTTTTGAATAGTCCCTGACCAAGTTTTTCTGCTTTTGTTATTTTACTATTTCAACAATAGATCTTATTAGATAAACAATAGATAGATAAACAAGAGGGACCAAAGTTATTTTTTAAAAGTTAAGAAGAAAAACCAACAAGTAAGGTCGAGTAGCATGGTTAAATAACTTAGGTTCAATCTATTTTAAATTTTAAAACATTAAGTTTAAAAGGAAAATACATTTGGATATCATCAGCATAACAATGAAAGGAGATGACACATTTCCTGAATATTGATCCCAAAGTCATTAATGAAAATGAACAAAGATGGGGAGCCGAAATGGAGCCTTGTGGCACACCACACGAAATAGGGGTTGATTAAAACAGAAAGTATTCATCCATGGATACACAAAATGACCCCTAAGACAAATATGATTTAAACCATGATAAAATTACATGTTCAGGTCTAGACTAAACTAATTTTATGATCAACAATATCTAAGGCAGCATCTAGATTTAAGAGAACTGAAAGAAACAAGCAAACTAACAGTTCATAGAACATCATTAACATCATTTAAAAAGTCCTATTATCATTAAGTGTAGAGCAATTAAACTTTGATTTCAGTAGGAAATAAAATATATTAGTCCAACAAGTTGATGTTTGAAAACATATATCAGCATTTTGTAGGCAACTGTTGTAATTATAAAATTCTTTATATACTGTTCGGTTATTGCATTGGATCAGGGTCTTTCACTTTGCAAAAAAATTATGCATGATACACACAATACTAACTGTGACCCACAAGATGTGTGTTGTGTTTACAAGGATATTCTGGTAATAAAGGAAAAGGCCAGAAGCAATAAACACTTGGAGTGATAAAAGCAGGTAGAGATGATGGGTTTTACTTGAAAAAGACACGATAAAAATGTGCAGTATTTCAGTTATGAGGCTACTAAAAGATAAATTGCAATTATCACAAGATGTTCAGTGCTTTTTTTTTAAGTGGAAAGAATGTATTATAGCTGCAGATGAAAATGAAGATTATATGTTTGGCTTCTTTTAAAGACCCTGATCAAAAACTCATCGGAGCCAACAGTGACCATAAAACCGCCCAACCCACCTCTGCTTTGTTAAAGATGATCTCCAAGGAATCAGTTATTTCACTGTTACCATGGGCACTGAAACGAATCTCTTCCCTTCTGTCGGCTGTTTTCCTCTTGTCTCTCCTCTATTTTACTTGCCAAGCTACTATTATTAAAGACAACAAAACGAAAGGAACAATAAAACAACAAATTGCATACCACCCGACTCACTTGACATGACAAAGGAATGATTTTCACCCGCTTCTTCTACCACGCCTGTCTGGTATGAGGAAATTGTGCTCGCATCGCCTAAAAAAGTAGCTTGGCGTGCTTGGAGGTGGGAACTTTTGTGCCAGCTGCTGGGTTTTCAGAAGTGAGTGAGGTGTTCAGGTTTCTCAGTGAGGGTGGCAGACAGAGTGCACATTAACACCTGTGACACTGGTAAGCCACAGCTTTGGCAAAGCTTCTTTGCACATGGGCTGTTTTATCCATTTTATATTGCTCTGGCAGAGGGTTATTTTCACACTGTAGCCTCTCGGCTGTGTCGACAATACACCCTCAATGATAAAATTCTGTCAATTTCTCAGTTTTGTCTTAACATTAACGCGATTATAGGCTTGGACTAGCTGACCGTCTTAAATGGTGTGCTTGGGCTTGGAATGTATTGAAACTACTGCTCTTCTACTGCTCTTCCCAGCTCACGTTCTATGGAAGAGCTGCATTTCAGGCAAGCTTCCTCTTTACCTGCAGTACAAGATGGCCGCCACAGAGGACACACCCACATGGTAGTGTTTGGCCTAACTGACTTGAATACAACAACCAAAAATTTTACTCACACCTGTGTCTGATCTGCAGGTTTAAAATAAGGCTCAGGTTAATGTATATGTAATTTTTTCCCTGGAAAGTGAGTTTTATATTTACACTTTGTTGCTCTAAGCCTTTCAGTTTGACACAAAGCTAAGTGTTGTCACTACCGTGCCGACAGTGCTCCAAATATATGGGGGTGGAGAAACAACAGTTGTGAGGAAGTAAAGGGAGATACTGAGATGACACATGAAAGATGATGATGGGGGGGGGCACATCTGTGCTGGAGGATGCTTCAACATGGAGACACATGGGCTCCTAGAGGAGGTGCAGCTTATTTTACATCCCAAATTCGTGGTTGCAAATAGGTGTGGAGGCTAAAAAATTATCATTACAATCGGTAAATCAATCTGACAGGTGACAGCAGTCAGGTAGGTGCTGAATTCTGTCCAGTGTCTGTGGGATTAAGGAGCGACGTGGATTCTCTGTCAGTAATTCTTCAAGACAAATAGCAGGGCTCCCCAGAGACCGCCCTCTTCAAGGCAGCAGGCAGCCTGCACTAATTAGCAAGGGAGGTGTGAAGGAGAAATCATTACTTTATCTACACACTGTGCCCTACATACTCTTTCTTCTCCTACAGACACCATTCTGGCCACTTCCCATCCATCGTCTCTCCACCATCTGCAGCAAGGTGTGATGCATGTGCATGTTCAAGTGCTCACATGGATTTGTGAGGAAAAAGTTTGTACCCAGCATCAGTGATCACTGAATTTGAACTCAAAATGGAGGGCCAAGGACTAATGACAGAGAAAGACGCATGATGAAATACGGTTGAACTTTTACACATTTCATCATGATACAACCACAAATGTCTTAGTATGTTACTGGGATTGTATGTGATAGACAAATTCAAAGGAAATTTATGTGATTGTTATAATTGTTTAGAAATAAAATCAGAAGTATTCTGTGGATTTGTATTTAGCCACATTTACTCTGGCACCCCAACATAGGATCCTGTGCAACGAATTGCCTCCAGAAGTCACCTAATTAGTAAGTATAGTTCACCTGTGTGTATTTTAAAATAGACAGGCCAGACAAGGACTGCAATACTAACGTACCCCAGAAGACCTGCAGCCGTCACTGCAGCAAAATGTGGTTCTACAAAGTATTGACTGTGGGTGTTAAAACAAATGCAGAGCACATTTTGCTGAATTTTAGTTGTAAACAAATTGAAAACTAATTTTCTTACATGTATCCTCTACTATGTCTTGGGCTATCACAGAAAAGCTCAATAAAATACAAGGCAGTGGTTGTAAAGGGACAAGATGTAGAAAAGGTTTAAGGGGTATGAATGCTTCTGCAAAACATTGTATATCAGATACCTGGAAGGTAAAAGTAGGGGAACAGGATAATGATTGAGGATCTAGAGTGAATAGAAATTACATCACACATGTAAAAAAGAGGTGGGCTAAGCAATGAAAAGAAGTGCCATCTGCTGCAAGGTGTGGACAGCGCAGTGCTATGATTCCATGTGTGTAATTACAGGAGAATGGTCTCTGATTGATTGTTTGAGCCAGTAGGACCTTTAAAGCACCTCTGGAGTCTGTATGAGGCCTTTGTAGCAATGCTCAGCCACCCTCCTCCTGTGGTCCTTAGCTGGGCTCTGATTCCCAGCAACATGATTCATGAGCACTTGAACACTCGTCTGACCCAGGCGCGCTTGCAGTCTAAACCATCAGGTAGCACACAAAACAGTTGCCCTCTGGACAATTAATTAGCTTGTAAAGCCAGAGGTCAATCATCACTGGCACAACCTGCGATCTTTCACTCTCCCATTTTAAAGCATATGTCCACAGCTCATAAGAAGTTCAACAAGAAAGGACACAGCCTCTGTAGGTTGAGCCTGCTAAAAGCAGTGGTGTGTATATATACACGGACACAATCCGCCACAGACTTAGCAGCAGGAGTGCATCGTCCAACCAGTCTGATTTAAGGCTAGATGCCACTAGCAAAGTGGTGCACTTAGTACACCCAGGCCACTATCTCTTCAGGAACATCTTGAATATTTAACGACGACTCAATGTTACATGCAAGCTTTTAAAAGATGTGATATTTATTTTATGGAGACAGAATGCACAAAAGCGGCAAAAATTGAAACCTGTTACTTCTTCCCCTCCTTTCAGAAATCCACTTTTATTGAATAGCATTTACTGTACCAACAGAATGCACTCACTCAAAAACAGAAATGTATTGGTAAATGAATGGAGGTGGGGGAAAAAAGATTGTTGATGAAGGCCATCAATTTAACAAAGGTTTTCTTTATTTTTCAAATACAGGTTTACATTTGCAGAAAGGAAGGAAAGAAATCTGTTCAAGCGGTTCTCTCTACTTCTAAAATGCAGTCATTACCACTAGCATCTCTAAAGAGGAAGGGCAAAGAATAAATAAAACAGTGCTTTAAAGTGGTGCACAGAAATCTAACATTCATGGGTGGTTTACAAGAGCGTCCAAGGCAAATGATAGCATTCCACATAAATCCCCCTGAAGTTCCTACCCACTCAGTCCCCACCCATGGAAAGGGGGAAAAAAAACATCCTTTCAGCACATATTCATAAAGGTTTTTTAATGGCTTCCAGAGGGACGTGGGGGCCTTCTCCTCCAATGGAGACATTTCACAGGCCCACAGGCAGAGTAGAGAAGAGCCTAGAGAAAAATACCAAGTCTGAGGGAGAGAGAGAAAGACAGTGAGACAGGGAAGGGGAAAACGTCAAAGTAAGAGAGAGGAAGGGGATGTCTTCATCATGAGTGGAATAGGAAGGATGCCCCACTGGGGTCTATTAGTGATCCTTTACATAGAATGGCAGCCTCACCAATTTCAAAGTGAGACAACAATGCAAACCCCCTAGTTTACCATGATAGGGATACAAAAATTAGTCAAACATTACCTTTTACAAAACCAGCGGAAGGTTCTCACCTTAGAATGAGAACTGTCCATTCGGTTTCAAATAGTATGACCATGCATGACATTCTGCTTTAAGATGACCCCTCAAAAATTCCAGATAATCTAAAAGCACCTTCCCTTTTTTATCTATTTAAGTGTTTAATTGGATGCCATATTCTGTGATTCATTTAGGTATACACTTTGTAGCTCAAAAATATCTGATTGTGGAAAAGAGGTGTTGGAAATTGAGTGATCAACCAAAACAAACAAGTGTCTCTCGTACAGTTTTGTTTGGAAGGTAGTGCAGGTTTTTAAATCTGTTCTGCTTTTAAAGCTAAATCTGATCCTAACAAGCTGATGTTTGCTGGTTATTTCCCAGACTATTGGCCCAGTTAGCTAGCCTGTACTCTACTGCCTAACACATCTGCTGCTCTAGCCTCCTAACATGCCAACTGGGGTTGGCATGACATTTCTTCTCTGGCAGTCTGTCGTAGCCAAAACACATGTGGGGTAAGGATTTTCATGTTCATCTCTTTAAAAGCGCAGTTGCAAACTGCGTAATTAGTAGGCATGTCCGGACAAGTAGGTGTGTGATTGTCATAATGGACAAAAACAAAGAAATTAAGCTAACCTGCAAACCAGTTACATCACAAACACAGCTCTCTACATACTTAAACAAACCACTTCACTGCAGCTGCTGCTGTCATACCAGAAGTAACAAACATGATCAATCTGGCAGCAGCTTGGCCAGGAGAAAGGTGGGTAACACGAGCAACTTGAATACGGATCTTTAAAATCTGCGGTTGTTTGGACTAGGCCTTGGAAGACTCTACCCACGTGTAGCCCTGTAATTCTCCTCCTTAGATCTTAATTGAGTTGACACATGGTAGGACTTTCAGCACCAGCTATTAAAAGATTCAGTGAATTTATGTGTATATGTAGGCCTGTTGGTGTTAATTTAACCCTGTAGGGATTTGAGAGACACTAAAAACATATAGCAGTTTCTTGTTTAAAAAGTCTTGTTTAAATCACTAAAGACCTGAGATTGATATGAAATTAATGCCCATGATGAATGCCTCTGACTTTAATTGAAGACAATATTTTCCTCCATTATACTTACAAATATTATAAAGGATGTCCACCTCATTTATTGATGGACTGGTAAAGGAAATTCCCCAAATAAAATGACAGAACTTGGATACATCTTTAAAGTCCACAGCCAAAAAGTTTGATTGACATTGAAAGATGATGATAATCTTGATTCAACTGTGAACCCAATAATGACGAGCCTTTAGTTCAAGTGTGTTTACCAATTTTCTTTCTCAGTTCTGGGAGTCTAAAGCAGCCCATTAACAATTCTTCATGAACAGGGTCCTCTGCTCAACATGGAGCTCATTAAAATTGCATTGGGAAGGTGCCATTTTCACTTATTAGCCTAATTGTCAGGTCATGTAGATTGGAAGGATGGCAGTAAAGGTGTCTGTGCCAAAGGACATGTTAGTTTCATTCAGCCACTGCTGCGGCAGAGTATAGGTCATTAATTGTTGAATGTGCCACATATATGGGCCACATTAAGCCACAGACAAATTAAACAAGCCTGCTCATAAATTATGAGACAGGGACTGGGGCGCTCTATATATCACAGCCATCATAGTCATCTATCATTGCTAGGCTGGAACTCCTTCACTTCCTATCTTATGGATAAACATGAGGCTTTTCTACCCACTCTTCCTTTGTCCCTTCATCGCCTGATGAAAGTAAAGCATCACAGTTGATTTCATACTTACCTCTGCCTTAACATCCTCGGACTTACTTCATTACTTGCCTAATTTATGGTAATGTGTTTGAACTAAGTGTTTGGCTCCAATCAGCCCATTAGAGTGAGTAATAAAATATTTTGAAGAGCAAAGCATGAACCACAATGACCTTGTAAGCTTCTACAGAGGAAAAAAACCCTTGTTGTACATCTTTTCTGACTTTTTGAACAGGTTTCATTTTTTTGTGCCCCTACAAACTAATATTTTTATCTTTGAGCGTGAACTTGTATCTGAGCCACGTCAATGGCATAGCTGCTTTGTGAACATATAAAACAAGGGATACTCTTACTCTATAGTAAATTTTTCACAGTTAAATTTGAAAAAGGGAGTTTGGTGTAGCTCCAGAAATTACAAGGTCTTGCATTGTTTTTTTGTAAGACTACTGTTACGCAGATTTGTGCATAACAATAAAATCAGAATAATGAAACCATATGCTTTAACTTTCTCCAAAATCAGGGCTATAATGGGCACTGAGATGTAGTAAATATTATTAAAAATAGATGAAACATTTTAAGATTTTCTGTATTATAATCAGGCCACGAATCATAAGCATTTTAAGATATTTATACATTTGTACAAAATCTATTCTTTTAAAGAAGCTGTTGCCTCCATCAAGAAGGGCATAGGACTGACTGATTTGATTTGCATGTTTTGACTAGAAGCAAACCTTAAGGAGTGTTAAAGCATTTTCAAGTTTTTACTTTGATCTGGATTTTTTTATTTCTTTTGGCTTTTAAATAATCTCCCAATTGTCAATCCGGAACCCCAAAAAAACAGGTTGAAAGGTTAGTACCAAAAAAGCAGCCACATAAATTATTTAAAAGTAATGTGGGTTTCTATAAAAGAAAATCAGCCAACCTTGTCAACATAAAAAAGAAACTCGAAAACTACTTCCCTTCTTACTTAATAAGAGTTTCAAGCATGGATACAGGATTTGGAGCTTAAAGTAGAGACCTTCATATTCAGGGATCCTAAAAATTGCATATACTTTCTTGACCAAACAGTCGAATGCTGATCTTTCTGAGAGACAGACTTGCGTTTGAGTAGAAATAGTTCAGCATTTTGATGTTGTGAGATCTCAAACCACGTGATTACTCTCACAACAGCAGTATATTTTAGCTTTCTAATATAAAGCTAACCATGAGGGTCTGGCAGAAATTTTGTATTTGTTCATGATATTTCTCCACAGTACCATTTTGTGCCTCTCGACAGACACTGAAGAGACATTAGACAGTTGCCTCATTTTATAAGATGATCAAATAAACTTATCATTTTGTAATATCTCATCTTGAGCTAGCAACATTTTGAAAAAAACATGACGTTCTTTAAAACTACTTTGTTTAAATTGTCCACTATTCATTGCATTAACCCATATATTGCAAGTCATTCATCTTGTAGTTGTTTGAAATCCATATCCAGAGTCACTAGAGCCTAAGACAACCACACATGCTAACTCAAACATTAGTATGCTAATGCTAATCTTAAATAATTATTGTGATTTTTTGAAAATATTCAAGCACATTAATTCTGGAGACATCTCTGCTCCTTAGCCAACAAATGTCCTCATCAGCCCAAGCCTCTGTTTTCACCAGATTATGAAAATCTGGAAATTAGTACAATATTACAGCTTAAAAAGCAAACCAAATTTTAATTTCCTCACTCTGAAAAATATTTACACACAAACTCTAAAAACAGTTATTTATGCGGTATTTAATAGCTTTTCATAGGTAATATTTATGATTCAGTGTTTTGAATGTCATGATATCGTTACAGCTATAGGCTCTTCTCTCGTAAGTTGATATGGTACACCAAGAAAGCTAGTCAGTGTTTTTTGGGATAGCTGTTGGAGCTACAAAAAGGGTAATCCTAGAGAAAACGGCTGCTAAAGGCACTTAACTCCGAGTTGCCTACCGATCTGCGTATCGGTGTATGAAAGTGTGCGTTAGTAAATGTGACTGGGTGAATTTAGTGTATAGCGATTTGAACGGTTAGTATGACTAAATCAATGCAGAAAGACCCCCGGTCGGGAGTCGAACCGTCTTATACCTTATCAAAGAAAAACAAAATGTGCAAAGCAAATTGAGATTTTTTTTAATTAGAGAAGTTCACACAACACATGGCTCAAAGTAAGAAAGTAGGAAGCCAACTTTGTGGCTGTAACTGGAACAACAAAGCAGTTACAGGTGTTGTACTGCATGCTCTCTTAAACCCTCCACTATGGCTCTCCAAAAAATATGAAAGAGAGGAAGTGAGAGGGCTGTGCACCATGCTACTCAGGTGAACAGCTGGACTGTGGAATATTTTGCGGGCAGAAAGTATGAGGCACAGCTGGCTTTTAAGAGGAAGAGCACCCCTGGAGCCTCTGGGAGGTCACAGCCTGCTAGGCCGTGAAGCGCTGCTCGGCAGGAGCCGTGTGTAAAGGCAGAAGGCCTGTGCCACTGTGTGCAGATGTTCCTCCCGCTCTGCTGGCTGCCTCAAAACACACACACACACACACAATGAACAACCCCTGGTGCGAGGACGATTTAACACACAGAGCTGACGCTATACAACAGCACCAAGACACATTCAGACATGTGCACTTTCTTTAGCCCTCCATAACAACAATCACTACCTCTCTACTTGTGAGTGCTACTACTCAAAGACAGTAAAAAAGACTAAATGAGCTCTCCAAGGTCTAAAACATGCAACCAAATAGGAAGGTGCCCCTTAAATGCTTCATAACTGAGAAGTCTCTATTCATTACCCAGAGGAAAAGCAGCATTGCAGGACAAAGTAAAGATAAAAAACAGAGGAGAAAAAAAAACAAACTCAAGGCTTCAACCTTCACACCCCTCCGTATTATACCTTGTTATGCATGTCTCTCACACTGTTTCACATTTAATAGCACAAACACGGATCAATAGAGGAAAAAAAGTATTTAATTCCTAAGCAGTTTGCTTTTATCGACCTGAGCGCTCCTCGGGGATAAATCCGCAAGGGATGAACAATGCAGTTGGTGGAAAACATATCCAATGTCTGTGGTATCATTACAAAATACCTCATTGAATCATGTCAGTCAAAGCCACGGAAGATTGAGGGCTATTTATTTTAGGTGGGGCTTGTAGCAGGGGAGATGTTACCACTGGGACAGGTATAGTCATCAGGAGCCATCCTGGCAGTGATGAATAGAGAAAAAGACAGAATGACTGGCAGGCTTCAGTGAAGGACAACACTTCGCCGCACAATCTCCTCCGTCTGTCCACCCCGACAAACCCTTTCTAACCCAGGAGACAAATCCTCCCACTGACACCTATGGACAAGCACATCTGGCAACTAGGGTGCACCGGGGTCCACATTGACAGCCCCAATCAGCCACTTGGTATTCACTGTGCTGTCTTCCAGCATTCTCTGGCTCTGACACCACAGGAGGAGAGGAGGAAGGAAGGAGCGGGTTTGGGTGGTGGGGGGAGTTTTAAAGAGGAAATCAAATATTAATCAGCTCAATCACAGGCATATCACCACAACTGCAGTCTGACATTGAGTTTCAATCAATCAAAAGGCCTAATTATGGAGATCACAATGAGGACAACAGAAGAATAGAAAGTTTGGAATGAAGAATGACAACAGGGTCGTAAATATTGAAGCCTCACAGCAGCGCTATAACATTTGCATGAATCTTCTCTAAAACAGTATATTTTTGAGTACTTTAAGTGAGTGCTAGCTTTTTTGTATTTTTAAACCCTCTATAGATACAACAGCAGCGGTTGTTTTGCATGTATTGTTGGTTCTGTTTCGCCGTTATTAATTATGCACCACATACTGGCCAAAGGCTATATTGTTGTCTACAGTGAAAATTAAATATTGATAAAGCTCCAGCTTTCATCCCAGATTTCATTGTGTTAACAAATATGTTTTGTTCACAAAACAATTTAAATTTAATAATTTATCCAAAAATTGGTGGAGACTATTATCATTCAGCGTGAGCCCCGCGCTGGCTCCAGATGTCAGGGATCATGTCTTCGTACTGACAATACATGCAAAGTCCGTGCCCTCTTTTATACATTATTTAAAGCAAGTCTGGAAGGGGGGGGTAGACATGGGCTCTGATACATAACATGTATAGAGGTGACCTGAGGCGGGCTGTCAAGAAACCCTATCGTGACGGAAATACCAAGGGGGTTTTATATTATGTCTGATTGTTGTATCCATTATGGGTTTATACACTCACTGGACTCTTTATTAGGTACACCTTACTGGTATGAAGCTAGACCCTCTCTTGCATTCAAAACTGCCTTGTTTGTGGCACAGATTCAATGAGGTGTCAGAAACAGTCCTCTGAGATTTTGGTTATTTCGACATGTTGGCATCACTGAGTTGCTGCAATTTTATCAGATGTACAGTACATATGCATGGTGCAAACTTCTCGTCCCACCGTATCCCGAAGGTGGTTGGAGATGTGGTGACTGTGGAGGCTATTAGAGTGCAGTAGACTCAGTCATGTTTAGGAAACCAGGAGCCATCAGAAGACTGATGGACTGTGATCATGAAGAGATGGCATGTTCAGCAACAATAGAAGAAAATATTTCCCATACATTACCCTACCACGACCAACCTGACTGAATTAATAATTAAGAATGTTAATTATTGTCACTATTTGTATTGTAACTCTCTAAATCATAAAGTTACATACGAACATGAGCGAGGTTTAAAAACTTTGTGAACCTCACAGCCCGAATTAGAAAGTAATACTACATTATGCCAAAAACTGCATTTTCGACTTGCATGTGATGTGGCAGGCTTTGTTTGGCTCATCTCTATGAAAAGACCAGAATGGCAACATTATCCGTTTAGTTATCAAGACGTTTTTTGTAATATGAGAGAAAGGCTGTTTACTAAAACACAGGGTGGTGTTTTTTTGCAAGTAAAAAGGTTTTTAATTGACTGAAAATTCATTTCATCTTGGGGAAGTCTTGGGCTTGGGCCTGTCACTTATAGCAGAGTAAAGCCTAATAATTGGATTAAATTTGCTCTTCCATCTTAGTTTTTTTGTTTGCAGCTTTTCTTATTTAATGTGCCAGCATAAATCATACCCTCAGTTTAAAATGTTGTGACCACATCGCTTATAATGAGGGTTTGACTGGTTCCATCACTCTGCCCATTGTTCTCTGACATCAACAATGCATTGTCCACATAACTGCTGCTCACTGGATATTTTCTCCTTTTCGATCCATTATCTCTAAAACCTGAGCGAACCCAGAAAATATGGTGCAAATAACCAAGTTTCATTCAAGCTCACTTAAGTGGCCTTTCTTCCCCAACCTGATGCTCAGTTTGAACTTCAGCAGGTCGTCTTTACCTGATTTCCTAAGAGCATTCAGTTCTTCTTTGCCTTTTCTGCAGTGTTTTTTCCTTGTATCCTTGAGCTATTTAATGTATGTGAAAAGAAGGGTTTTCTAGATGCATTTTACCTCTTTTTAAGGCTTAAACTTATAGATCCCAAATGAATTCAGCATGAATACTGGCTGTTTAAAGGTTAAAACCCACAGGGCCACAAATCCAGGCTACAGAGAGATCATGACATCCCAGCGGGCTAGAACATTAGTCACCAGCTTCATGTTGGTCATAAATCTAACTCGGCTGAATCTTTTCTTGGCCTCGTACCATGAATGCATTCCACAAAACTGAAATTATTCTTTATTTGTCATGGCTTCGGTGAAAAGCGTGTGTAAACAGTGGAGAATAAAAGCCAAACCCGAAGCATCAAAACCCTCTTGTCTGCACTGTCAACTTCTGTAGGAAAGTCTTGACTTGACATTCTGTTAGTGGATGCTTCGAGGCTTCAAAATAGACGGGAAGCAGCGGCCGATAAGCGTGACGGAGAAGAGAAGGAAAAAGACGAGGGAAGCTGGTTGTGGATTTGCAGCAGCTGACCGTACACCTCCACAGGCCGGCTGTTCTAACTAGACTCCATTAATACCCCAGTCCACCTTGTGGCACACTTTTCGCTTCAGTGCTTCGACCGCTTTGGGGACAACTTCACTGCCACTTAAGCCTGGAAGAGAGTAGGGAGGCCAGGAAGCCTAAGGCCCAGTAAGGAAATTTGTTCTGAAAAAAAAGGAAGA